>JAVIAB010000108.1:50421559-51021559 GCA_032433765.1 Megaustenia siamemsis
GCATGTTAATGTGTTTCAATGCATGTTAATGTGTGTCAATGCATGTTAATGTGTGTCAATGCATGTTAATGTATGTTAATGTGTGTAAGTGTTTATTCTAGGGCATGAGGACTGTATCGATGCAGGTCTGTTTTGGAATCAAACGGGTCAGACTGCACTCTCAAATCTCTGGACAATTGTTTGAACTTTACCTCTGAGCAGTTAACCGTGGCTTGCGTCTCGTATGTCGATAATTCCCACGTTAAGAAGGGTCTGCCGACTTCAACAAACCCAAGCATAAGGATACCCTTTCGCGATCGCTGCTCCTCTACCTCCTCTTCTGCTTCTCTTGAATTGAGCCATGACTCAATTTTCAGTGTATATCCGTGCTAGTCGTAGCTCATATCTTAGTCGGTGTCTGCGACAGCCATGGCAGATATCTTAGTGGGTGTATGTGCTGGCCATGGCTCATATCTTAGTGTGTGTCTGGGCTGGCAATGATTCATATCTTAGTGTGTGTCTGTTCTGGCCATGGTTCATATCTTAGTGTATATCCGTGCTAGCCATGGCTCATATCTTGGTGGGTGTCTGTGCTGGCCAGGGTTCATATCTTAGTGTGTGTCTGTGATGGCCATGGTTCATATCTTAGTGTATTTTTCGTGCTAGCCATGGCTCATATCTTAATGCGTTTCTGTGCTAGACATGGTTCATATCTTAGCTTGTGTGTGTTTGTGTGTGCTAGCCATGGCTCATATCTTGGCGTATGTCATGTTAGTCATATCTCATGTCTTGGTGTGTGCCCGTGTTAATCATGTCTCATATCTTTATGCGTGTCTGTGTTTAGTCATATCTGATATCTTAGTGTGTATCTGTTAGTCGTGTGTGCATGGCTGTGTTTGTCACATCTCATATCCTTGTGTGTGCATGGCTATGTTAGTCACATCTCATATCTGTGTGTGTGCATGTCTATGTTAGTCATATCTCATATCTTAGTGTGTATCTGTTAGACATGTGTCATATCTTTGTGTGTGCATGTCTGTGTTAGTGATATCTCACATCTTTGTGTGTGCATGTCTGTGCTAGGCATGTGTCATATCTTTGTGTGTGCATATCTATGTTAGTCATATATCATATCTTTATGTGCATGTCTATGCTAGTCATGTGGCATATCTTTATGTGTATGTCTGTGTTAGTCACATCTCATATCTTTGTGTGTGCAAGTCTGTGTTAGTCACTTCTAGTGACTCGGGCAGATGGTGCTCGTAAACCTGGGAGGGCCGACCATCTAACGGCAGAATCCCCCTACAGAAATGAAAATCTGCTGCCTTGCAGGAAGATCGGGGACAATCAAAGGCTAAGGAAAGCAAACCTGAATAAAATGCTGGCTGAAATCGGATGCACTGGGACACTGGCGCAGAATACAGTGCAACGTTTAAACGGGTGTTCAATCAGAGTGGTTCTGGCAGACTCTAATTGTGATGTTCTGTCTGGTGGTCGATCAACACACTTACCTGACAGCTAACTTCATGCGAGAGTCCGGAATCCTACTCTGATTGAGTCCTGATCGCCGAGAGAGATAGAGAGAGAGAGAGAGAGAGAGAGAGAGAGCGAGAGAGAGAGACTATACGACTTCTTCTAAATATGGGGAGATCTTGAACGTGTCTGTGTAGCCTATCAGTTATCTGGGAGGTTATGTTCGTTCATGTAATTTGTAATACTTGGTTTAGAAACGAAGGAAGTTTTATGCCATAAACTTTAATTTTTGTATGTGAAGAAGAAGTGAGTAATATTGACGCAAATCCAATTGCAGAAATATTAGAAGATGTTTAAATATTTTTTTTAGGTTTTTTTTATTCATTAGTTTGGAGAAATACGTGTGTCATCCACGACGGCGAGCGATTTCTGCCCTTCTTTACCTTGAGTGTGGCGAGTCGGTTATGAGTTGTTTTTTTTTTTTTCGAAGACTGGTTCTACGTCGTGTGTCTATGGTACAGGGAAGAGAGTGAACTTCTTGACTCCCTTATTAACCGTCATGTCTAGTCTAAAGAAACCTGAGAGTGAGTGAGAAAGAGAGAGTTTCTGGCTCGTGGATTTCCTGCATCATGTCCAATAATTTGATATTCTCTTAGAAGCGGTCTCATGTTGGTCAAATTATTTGTGTAAATATGAATGCGTGATTCTGGCAACTGTTTTCTCCAGGTTCAAGGCATGAATTGTATGAATGATTGATTATTATATCATTTATGTGTCTCTCTGTGTTGGTTTAATTATTGGTATTGTATGCTACGTTATTTTTCATTGGTCTTCGTGTATTATCTTCGCCACGAATGGTTTTTGTTGGTTAATGGGAACTTTTGCTATTTTTTTTTAGTATTAAATTAACTTAATATATATGTAGTACTTTAATTGTGTTTTGAATTTTGTATTCTTTGAGGTTACGACACAAGTTGGAAAAATGATAGCAGCTTTCTTATCGAAGACGATTCGCAAAAGGAGACCCAGTTTCAGGGGAAGGAGTTATAAATACGGTCAACATTTTTGGTTAGTTAGAGTTGAGTTTAATGGGATATAAGTGTGTGTTTGGTTAAAGTCAAGTTTAATGGGAAATAATTATCCAAATCATTGGAACTAAATTCAATGTTACTGTAACGTTAATTTTTCTTACTGTACCGAAAGATTTTGATAAATTTATGAACTCATTGATCCTGATTCGAGCAATCAGTTATGAGTCACTGATCCCTGATCAGTTAAAGTACGTCTGGGTCTCTGAAGTATTCTTCTTTCTTTCTTCATTTCTTTCTTTTTTCCGTTCTTTCTTCTTTCGTTCGTGTCTTTCTTCCTTACTTTTCTTTAAAATACAACTTAACATTGTTATCATCTTAATGCCTTTTGACTAGAACTTTGAGTTGTATTAAGCCGTTCCGAGATCAGGCACGTTCAAGTTTAAAAATAAAATTGTTGCGTTTAATTTTGAAAACACAATACCATTAGCAAGCACAAGCAAATATTAATGAGGGAACAATAGGCAATGTGACATGACCAGGTGCGCACATCAGTGCTGTTATGAAACATATAGAGGTCAGGTAAACATTTTTACTTCTTTCCTGATCCAGCGGTTATTTAGGCATTAGCTCTGTGACACCTCATGTCATGTTAAAGAAAATACAATTCTTACTTTCTACCACATCTGTTATTAAACATGAAGCAATACACGTTACAGAAATATAAATTTGGTACAAATATGACATACCTTTGCAGGATGTCGTAGTAGTAAATACAAGAGTCAAGACACCAACTACTTCGAGAAACATGATGATGGTTTCCTGCAACATGTAAATGAAAACAAATTCAATATGGCAGTGTCATCATTTTAAGTTCAGTTTTAGAGATAGAAAGTAATTAAGGTAAAGAACAAATAAAGGTCTCCTAAAAAGATGGGTGAGGGCTCAATTCAAGGTGGGCCACAATGTTTGTATTTCTTTAGCTTTACTATATGTGAAATGTAAACTTTGAATAGAAACCAAGTTGTTACTGCACTGTGTATTCGGCTTTCACCAGATTTACCTCTCTTCCCGCTTTGTCCATTTCCGGGCAGACCAACATGTTTATAACTGTCATAATGAAATTGTTTTGTTGTTATTGTTACAATATCATGTTTAAGTCATATACCACCCCGAACATAATTTCACCATTATATAGTGGGATACGTTACTGAAGTTTTATTTCGACAAGGTAAATTTGTTTACTGAAAATGAAAAGAGAACTACTAAACACAATTGAAACAAGACAATTACAAATTTTGAGACATGTTAAACGACACAGAAGCCTAGTAACAGTAATCTTGGAAGGGAAAATACAAGCTAAAAGAAGCATAAGCAGATACAGATTAACATAAACGAGTAACATAAGAAAATACAAGTCATTATATGACAATCTGGACTATTAAGGCAAAAGGCAGAGCGAAATGGAGCTTCATGGTAGCCAACCTTCGATGCGGAGACAGTACTCAATGATGATGATGAAATGCATGTTTTAACATGCACATGGTTCTCTATTTTAGAGAAAGTACTTTATTCTTCCTTGTGTAGGTTTTTTTCAGCAGTGATACGCCTTGTCCCTTGTTGTTAACATCATGTTCGAAGTTCTTTCCTTGGTCTCGTAATCTTCCGTGTAATGTTAAGACCTCATGATGAAGGTGGCAATCGTGTGTAGATTATATCTTTGCGGTGGAAGTTCTCAGAAGTCTAAAGTAGCTCTAGTTCTGAAGCAAAAATTGATGAAACTAGCTTTCATTGGCAGTCGGTGGATCATGCTAGTCGTTAACTTTTAGTGCTTCATTTCTTCATGTAAAAGTAAAGTAAAGTACCCCCCGTCACGCCAAGTGGCGTATAGGGAAATATGGTGTTAGTGACCCTATATTTTACAGACCTTCAGCACATGATTTTTGGGGTAATGTGGTCGGTATTAAGCCCGTGCTGCTTTTACTTTCCCAGAACAAATCCGGTACCCATTTAAGGCTGGGTGAACCCGGAGCCGTCGGTTGGGATCGAACCCTACCCCTTGTCCGTAGTAGTCCAGTTCACTAACCACTGAGCTATCGCGGCTCCTACTAATTTTTAGGGAATTAGTAAAACCCAGGTGTCCTCGCCAGGGTACGAACCCCGGCTGTTGCCGTGGTAAGCCAACCGCCTATCGATTGCGCTAACCGGACACCCTCATTTCTTCATGTACAGACATTTATTCACATGCGTTGGTGCTTCTTTAGTTTATTAGTTAAACTTTGTGGGTCTTTTTAATGCTACTGGTTTTGAAGAGTATAATTAATATCGTTCGCAGCAACAACTCATCAGTGCGGGAGTAACCTCAGCAAAGTCACTTGTGTGGACTATGACTGCTGATTTTGTTGTGAAGAGTTGTCTAGTATCATGGCTTTTGAGGTTTGGGAAAATGTGGATTCCACGACAGACGTGGAGTCTATCAAGAAAAATACTTCAGGAATAGGCTGGCTCCATGCTTTTCTGGTCTGTCTGTTCTGATGACTTCAAATAACTCATCTGATTCAGTTATGTAGTTGGAGTATACTTTTTTTCCTGATGAACGGTACTTTGACCCATCTAACACACATTTGCAGTAGATGACCCCTATCCCATATCTAGCAACTTCATTTGAGGGCCTCTCAATTCTTCTGCTAAATTAACTTGCATTCCTCTGTTAGTTCTTCTTCTAGTGTTTCTCATGATTCATGATGATTTGCTTTGTTTTTATTGCCTGTTTTTGTTGTTGCTTATTGTGTTTGTTTGCGTATCTTTTTATTGCGTATCTCTTTATTGTTGACTGTCTGAGTGTAATCATAACCAATTAATGGCCCGTGTCGACTGTAATATTAGGAATAGCTCTATTGTCGGTTACTATTTGGTAGTTAGTATAGAATCTATGTGACTTGTGCATGTTGTGTCATTCCACTAACCATCGCCATGCAACATAAAATCAAATGGACAAATCTTAAATAAGTGTAAAGAGTCAAATACTTGGGCACAATAATAATGTCAGTTGGAAAGTGCTTCACAGAAATACAATGCAAAATAGCTGAGCCGAAAACAGAATTTCAGAAAAATGAATAACTTCATGTGCAAGTTTATGTCCACAGAAGTGAGATAGAAAGTTAATCGGTGCTATATAGAGCTACCCGTGGAAGAGTTTTATGGACAGTAAAAAAAATAAAAATAAAAAGAAGATTAAAGGCCACATATATGGAATTTCTTAGAAGTAATGTTAAAAGTTCCCTGGACAGCTAAAAAGACCAACGAGGACATTCTCAAAGAGACTAACACAAAAAGGGAAATCCTGAAAACCATCAGAAAGAGACTATTGCTTTTTTTTACCGGCACATCATGAGAAGTGGAATGTTGAGATACATGGTTACTACTGGCAACACACAGGGAAAAAGAGATCGCGCACGTCAAAGTGAGAAAATACTAAATAGTTTGGTGTCATGACATGGGAAAACAGTCAACAACAAAATTGATATAATGCACGGTGGATAGAAGATTGTGGAAGGACATGATCTCCTATGACAACTGGAATGGTGCTATACGACGTATTGACATGTTCATGTCACCAGTTTTTTTTTCTTACCTTTATGCTATTTTAGTGCAGCAGGCTTGTTTTCACTCAGTTATAAAACAACACATTTTCGTAAAAAAAGAACAAAAAAAAACAAACAAATGTAACTTTTTCTGCATGGACACAAACTATCATAATATACATATATATATATATATATATATATATATATCAATGCCGAAATCACTTTCAGAAATTATTATCTAAATGTGGCCCTAGCTTTAATGGTCTTTTCATGAAACCAGAATTCAAATTATTATATATGAATACTGGTTCAAAATAATTTAATGAAACTGTAAAATATCGTGAGCATTTCAGTTTTGAACATAATAATACATTAACAAGAAAACATACATAAATATTAGATCTTTAAAATATCATTTAAAAGTACATTGTTAAAGAGGGAAATAAACGCACGTCGAAGGTTCACAAAAAAAACAATGAAGTTTGTGACTGTAAGCTTTCTAAAATAAATAGTTATCATAAGATACAACGTCCTCATATAGGTATGGCTTAGTTAAAGAATGGCGTGTACAGCCTGATAAACAGTATGTCAACACGTTATATGAAACAATATAAATAAGAGAGAATGTAGACTATAAAACAAAAATACAATAGAAGACACATTTTAGGTGAATCTTTAACATTGTGAGTATGCTTGAACAATAAACTGAAATTGGTGTTGAGATCTATTGCAAAAAGTCATGTGTCATTGGATGTGATGCTAAATGTATAAAATGTGTTACGAATCACATGACCAATATAATGGCTGAGATTTATCATGAACATCTTTCCCACTCCGAGTGACGTCACATTGGGCTTATATTGTTTTTCTCCACCCATGTCTATTCTTGGCGAGATGTTAGATCTTATCTAATGAGTCTATGCCTGCCAACTTTGCTTCTCTTATAGGTGTTCTTTTTAGTGTCTCTTTGGCTTTTCCTCTTTTTCTGTATCCTGCTGTTTCCCACAGAAGGCCATGTTTTGAAATTCTCTTGTTGTGTCTCCTCAGAATATGTCCTATATATGTTTGCCGTCTCTTCCTAATTGTATATATCTTTTGGTTGCTTGGCCATTTCTCTTATTGCAATATTAGTTATGAATTCATTTAATCATGAATATACTTGGGAAGCAAAACTAAATAAGGAAATGATAACAGGCTCAATTATTTTCTCGAAGTTGAATACGTGACAATCACCAAATGCAATAATCTGCACAGCCAGAATAGTATAAACTTGTAACATTTGAGTTAAACAATACAATGAGAAAGACATGCTTCACAGCAGAAAGAAATGCATGGTGGATAGATAATACAATATTTTGTTATAGCTGAAAAAAAAGAAAAACATTAAACATTTAATAAATACATATAGAAATGTGAAACCTTAGGTTTTCATGTTGTCCAATACAAATTTATAGGCAAAGAAATGAAAACACACATTATCATTCAAAGTTAGATATGTGTTTATAAACATGTGGTGAATATACATTCTTGTATACATTATTGGCATGTTTTTGAAGACCTATACCCTACTACACTTCGTGAAATTGTCGTAACCAAATGTTAAGATTGGGTCTGGATTTGTTTACGAATGAGTGACAAAATGTCTTATAAATGATGTAATATTAAACCAATTCCATAAATAAAATATACATGTAGGGTACATCATTTGTTTTTAATATTGCAAATAAGAAGATACATTCAACACTTGAGTGATATTATAATAAAAAGCAGGTGTTTATATTGCTCAAAATGTAGAGCATTATAGAATGTGGTCTGATGGAATATTAGAACCGTGTGATAGGAAATGATTTCAGTGATTCCAGATAGAATAAGAATGTGACAATGTGAGTCATTCTTTAAATATAACATACATTTTAGTAGAAATGTGAGGATATCAAGTAGACGGAAAGAACCTAGTACAAGTTCTAGAATATTGTTCTTGTGAACGTGTTATTGCATGTGATGGAAAACATAAGACAGAAGCAATACAAAGAACAAGAGTGACAAAACGCAATTTTAACAGCATGTAATATATATCCACATCGAAGCTAATAACAGGGGGTGCGGGAACAGGTATATAATTGCAATGCTGCGGTCAAGCTGGTGGCAAGGAGCCAGTGATGGGGAGTGTTAGACACTCCAATGTATGGTGACAGCTTTACAAATAGGGAACACAATACAATACTGACGTTTCGGCTAGGAGCCTTCTTCAGAAAACAAGGACAACAACAACAAACGATGAAGCACAATTATCTATATCTACATGTTAGATGATCTGGAGAATGGAGAGGTGGACAGAAAAAAAGAGAAAAAAGTAGTATTTTGAAATAAGAAAGGAGGCTACATGAGTGGAGGTAGGATAAGAGACAAGATGTGTAGAGAAGAGATATATGAAAAATTAGGAAGAGATAATAAATATCAAAAGTACAACGAAGATAATGTATAAAACGTATAAGAAAAATCAAACACTTAGCTGGGAAAACTTGACTGTCCGCCGTAGAGCCATCGAGAAAATCAGCTATGGGCACGAGGCCTACAAAAGATTCGGGGAGGGAGAGCGAGGAGGAGAGGGAATAATAAGGGGGGAGAAGAAAAGGCAGGTAGCCAGACTGGTAGTGAAAACACTAGTGGAAATGGATACAAGGAAACCTAAACAGTGGCCGGGGAAAGGCATTGTGTCAGCGACCAGACAAAAGGCAGAGGGGGGAGAGGATAATATGCCTAATTAAAAAATTAATGGGGCCTAACAAAGAGGAACAATCCAAACAAAGGAATCGTAGAAGCAAAAGACAAGGGGAGAATGGGGGAATGAGCAACAGAGGTGGTCATAGGTAGGCTAAAAATAGCAGGATGAAGAGAAAGGAGGAGGGAGGAACTAAATACCGGGGAAAGAAAAGAAATGGAGAGGATGGAGGAGTGAGGAAATAATAACCGGAGAAAGAAATGGAGAGGAAGGAGGAGGGAGGAAATAATAACCAGGGAAAGAAATGGAGAGGAAGACAAAGAAGGGTAATAATAAAGGGACAAGAGGAGAGGCGGTGGGTACAGAGTAAATAGATAGAGGGGGAGAAGTGGAGTAATAGAGGGAAAGTAAGCAGGAAGTAGTGCCCTGAGAGGTAGAGAAGTAGGAAACCAGAGAGATTAGGAGAATAAAAAGAGGCGGAGTAAGAGTAGCTGAAAAACAGGTAAGAGGAGGTCTAAGAGAGAAAGGAAGAAAGAAAAGGGGGACGGGGGTTGACTACAAGAAGAAGGGGGGAGGATAGGAAGGGAGCAGACTAACATAGAGGTGAGATAGGAAGAAGAGTAAGAGGGAGGGAGAAGGGGTCAGAGGAAGAGGAAGTGGGGTCCTTAGAGGGATAGGGAATAGGGATACATTCATGCCATGGGGGGGGGGTAAGGCAACCCTACGAGTGATCAGGCGGTTCTCAAGAGTGAGGCGACTGTGGTAATCAGAAGAGCAAGATATAAGGCCAGTGACCAGGACATCCGCCTTCCCCCGATGGCCCCTCGAGTTAAAGTGGGCTGCTACAGGAGTGCCAGCTTCTCGGGTAATGTCATGTAGATGTTCACGGCACCAATCGCCGATCCTTCGACCAGACTGACCGATATAGGTCAAAACTTGCATCGCTTACAGATGATGGCATAAATGATGTTACGCGAAATGCAAGTAAATCCCTCTCTGATCTCGAAAGGACCATTAGGAAAGAGGACGGTATCAGTCTGGAGAACGTGATCACAGGTTTTGCATACCCTGCGGTTGCAGCGGATAGTACCTCGATGGCTGAGGTGGGCAGAAGGAAGACGGCCCCTTACGAGAAAGTCACGGAGGTTCCGGTCACGTCTAAAGGCAACCAGAGGTGGGTCGGGGAAGAGCAGACGAGTAGTAGGATCAGATCGAAGAATAGGGAGGTAGCGGTGGATGGTCCTAATCACAGCGTAGTGGTGAGGGTGATAGGTAAGGGCGAGCACTACTCTATCATAGGGGGGATGAGTAGAGGGGGTAAGAGCAGACTGACGTGAAGTGTGGAGAACTCGACGAAGGGCAGGGAGGAGAGTTGATTCTGGATAAAGGCGTCGGCGGAAGAAGTCAAGCATAAGGTGGACATTGTGAAGGAAATCTTCATCGTCTTGGCAAAGGCGACGAAGCCTGAGAAGCTGAGAATAGGGAAGAGAATTCTTACAAGATGTATGGTGAGAGGAGTCGTAGCGGAAAGCTAATAACACCAGAGCTAAAGCTATGAACAGTAGCATCGTATGTCTACACAATAGTCATAAATAGTGCAGAAACATGGACATTAAAAAGAAAACAGCAAACAATCGAAGACTTTCCAATGTTGATGTGATAGACAAGTGGAGACATTTGAGTGGAAAGGAAAGATGACAAACATTGACGTTTTGATTCAGCTGAACATAAAAGACAGAACTACTTAACACAAGAGAGCATAATTTGTTCTTTTAAATATCAATTCTCTACTAAAAGTTATCTTTTGGGAGAAAGTACATGATAGACGAGTCAGAGGCAGACCAAGACTAAAGGAGACTTATTTTTCTTTCCTTCTTCATTTGCCTTTCAACGTCAACTATACGCTGGGGTGTACAGCACTTCTGTTAGCCTCTGCTGCTGTTATGTTTCCTAGTGTTTCTGATATTCGATCCATCGTTTTCGCCTTCGACAATTGAACTGTTCTTGCATAAAAGTGTTAACGGTTCGTTGTGTATTGAGCCTTCTGTCTAATAACGCGGCTAAACAATTGTAATTGTGTTTATTTATGCATTCAATAGCAGGAATTATTCCTAGATTGTTCTCAGTTTTATCATTTTCGATCTTATCTCTCTGGCTGTTTCTTGTTATGAGTGTAACACATTTAATCTCGGTAATGGTTATTGTTCATGTTATTACCAAGTCTAGTGTCCGTCCAGGTCTGGCATTGATTGCAAACCGCTGGGATAAAGAATGTGTTGTAGAGTATCCGTTTTGCCAACTGTGCTATTTCTTTGTTGGACAGCAGCGGTGATAGCGATCTTTTTACAGGTTTTTGTCTTATCTTGAGTCTTTTTCTGCAACTAAACTGGATTGATAACATCAAAAGATGGACGGTGAACCTATGACAATGTGCACTGTCAATGCATGAGGCTGAGTAAAATGACGCCACATGGTAACCAACCTTAAACAATACATGGAATTCAACAAACAGTACAGTAATCACTTACCAATACTCCGTCTGGAAAAGTGTGCGACCTGTTGTGAAAATAGGAGCATTTTATAGTCTCCCCTCACTTTATTACAAACTAATATCAGGTTACAGAACAATGATAGATAAACATTCAATCTGCATTAATTTAGGTATTGTACTAACCCTTCTAGTGACATTTTTGCAGTAATAAAAGACGCAACAAAGTAATCATGGAATCCAGTGGCGTATACTGGTTTTTGGGTCTGTGCTACTGCTGACATAACAAATAAAGACATACATTATATTCAGTAGGCTAACATGAAGTAATATTTGCTAATGACATCACTACATTTTAATTTACTTAATTATGTATATGTAAACTCTATCCGTCTGGTTTGGGACGAAAATGTATCGATGACTTTATCATTGAAAGTACTGTTGGATTGGTTTCTAAGTTTTTGAAGGAATAATTTCTCAATGGACATTATTGCCAAACCAGATAAGCGTAATTGTGTCTGAGTTGAGCAACAATAAGATTTGATTCTCTTGAGAGCAGAAAACGTTCTTTCTACAGATGCTGATGCGCATAACGTAGATATAAATAGGTTAGGAAGTTCCGATAATCAGACAGAGTTTCACTTTCACTACAGACGCTTCTGATTGGCTAGAGCTAAAAATAACCCATGAAACCGCATTTTGTAATAGGTAGCTCTCGCCCGTATAATTTTGACGAGATTTTTTAAATGTCAAGGTCTTAAATTCTATGTCGGAGAGAAGAGAAACGTTCCGCTGCTGATTAGCGGTTTCATGTACTATTTTTAAAGTAGTTTCGGCTTCATTCAAAAACGTTATAGTGGCCATAGGAAAACCTTGCTTTAATAAATGCAAACCAAAGCAAATAAATCACATTGGCATACGAAACGTGTAATAGAATATTAGAAAAAGTGTAATATAATTATGAAAAAAATATAAAACATGATCATTTCCTTTTGTATATCGTTAATGTTCAGGCTACCTGCAGTAGCTGCGGTATCATAGGGAATACGCCACTGATGGAATTATAACATTTGACTATTTTAGACAGTCAATCAGAGACTAGTTTAATTGCATAAACAAAATAGTAATTATTTTTCTATAGCGAATATATTATATATATATATATATATACACACACACTGTATAATAATTATTATTCAACAAATTGAAATGCCGTAATCTGTATCCATGTGTTCACTTTTAACTAGATATTAACGTGAAGCTATTAACTCTATAACTATCAGCGTTCTTAAAAAAAAAACATTAATTTCCTGCGTTAATTTTTCCAATTACAATACAATTATTTATGTTTCTCTAGATAATGTTAGTTGTATGGCATATGTTTCTCTCCATTATTATACGGTAATAGTCTAATGTTAAAGCACCGTTTATAAAGGACAATTGAAAATAAAAGTATAAACTAGTTTTACTCGTGAAAACCGAGGATTAAAAACAGTTTGACTTTACTGCCACAAAAGTACCGACTTTCAGTTGGGACAGTGTCCAAACAAACACAACAAACTAGAAACATCTTTTCGCATTTAAAATGTAGTAAGCATAATTAAATGTACTATCAACCCTTACGTATGCGTTTGAAAGCTGGAAAACAACAAGAAACATAGAAACAAAGTTGAACGCATTCGGAAATTTATGTCTAAGGAAAATACTTGGTACAGCGTGGGTAAAATTGAAAACAAACGAGAAAATTAGAGAAATCGCCAATCAACCACTAGTATCTTCAGTAATCAAGAAAAGACGATGGTCATATGTTGGACATGTGATGAGAAGAGATAATAACCGAATAGTAAAGCAGCCATCATGTAGGAAACAACAGGTAAGAGTAAAAGAGGAAGACCCAGAGAGACACTGAGAAGAACATTGATGAGAGGGGCAAGAGCAGCATGAATCGGCTCCCTCAATGAGATAGAGCTGCTTGCACAGAACAGAGACAGATGGCGAGATTTGACAAAATATCTTTAAAAGAATTGAAAACTGCTAGAACAAAAATTCAGAAAAGAGAAGGAGTATCTTGGTCTATGCCCTATGGGCCGGCTTCGGCTCGAAAGGTCAATAGATAGATAGATACTTTCTCTTACTTTTGGCTCTGTCAACAATGAACTGAAACGAGATGAAGGAAAACAAACAGTCGGCTTCAGTGCCTAGACACGTTCAAACACAGAAAGCCCGTGCAGATAGGTTTACATGGTGACGGCCCATTAGTAGAAAAGTAAGATGATATCAAATTAAGCGATTCGTGCAATTAATTAATTCCCTCAGTAACACCGTTAAAGCCGGCGTCAAACTGCCCCCGGAATTCACCATTTGTTAGTATTAGTGTTCTTTGATTGAATTACTCTTCAGTGGTCCCTCAAAAGCCAAATATATGTATGTATGAACACATGACTAAAGTCAAGGCTCTCAATACCGTAGTCGTATTAAGACTTTGATTAGAGTTAAATCTTACACTGTACAGTAAAGCTACTGACTAATCCACCTTCTCTGTTAACTGATTAATTATTAGATCTATCAAGAACACTAACAGAAGCGGGTGAGTGAAGAAATAGTGCATCTGTTACAAGAGAGTTTAGTTTACTCGACGGGTCATCGTCATTGCACATCTTACATGTCCATATGTGATCACATCTCCTCCACATGATGACCCTCAGTTAATGGAGACTTACGACTCCGTGTTGTGTTTTTATTTGTTATTCTTCTTTGTCTCCCGGCGTTGCACTCCTTCTGGCTCCACAAATTTTGATCTGAAGTTAGTGCATTCAATAGAAGTGAGAAAGAAAGTTCACCAGTGCTATATAGAGCCAATACTGACCTATGGAAGCGAATTATGGACAATCACATGACAAGAAACAATCAACATTTTCGGGCATATCTTCAGAAGAGGAAAGAAAGTTGGAATACGTGGTTTAAAACTGGCAAAATACTTGAAAAAAAGAGATCGCGGACCACAAAGAGAGAAAATTATAGATAGCTCGGTGTCATGGCAGGGAAAACTTCAAACAAAAGAATTGAAACAATGCACAATGGATAGAAAATTGCAGAAAGATATGTTCGCCAACGCCAACCGGTATAGCAAATGATGATGTTGGTGCATTCTGTACATGGATTTAGATCATGATATCAGCGTACGAAAATTAACCATTTCCGACTATCCTACGTTTTTTGTATCACCAATCACTGCCTGTGTGCTAGCCTCCATCGTTGTTTCTGTATAAACTCACCGAGTCACTCAGAAAGCACACTTGGGCTAAAGGTTGAGTTTCGGGCCAATCTTTTGCTTTATTAGCTGCCATGATGTTCTTGGTCAAACTGCGGGTAGTTATCGCGAAAGCACCGCTCTCTCCTTCACGTTTCTTCCTTTCATCTGTACCGTGTAATCACGTGGGCTTCGACTGCGCCGAACAACGAATAAATCAGAGGAAACGACTGCCTTACCCTCAGATCAATTTCAATAGATCAATGAATGCACTGAAAATCAACATCAACAAAACAGAAGATGTATGTCGCCAAAGATAAGCATAACTATAGAAGGCAGGCAACTAAAACAAGTAGAGGAATTCAAATACCTAGGAAGTCTAATGACAAACGATAATTCTCAAACAGCAGAGATAGAATCAAGATGCAACAATGCGTATCAAATCATTGGACAGTTATCACCACTATTGTCCAACAAGGAAATAACTCTGGAGACAAAACGAGCACTGTACAATATAATCTTCATCCCAACGTTGTGCTACCAATGCCAGACCTGGACCCTAGATGCAAGAACAATAACAAAAATAGCCTCTACTGAGATGAAATGTGTTAGACGAATGACAGGAAAAGGTCTGAGAGTTAAGATCAAAAATGAAGAACTGAGAAAAAAGCTAGGAATAGCCCCCGCCATCGAATATATAAGGAAACAACAGATAAAATGGTTTGGCCACGTGACATAGCAGAAAAAACAAAACACAACCCAACGAGCCTTCAACAAACGTTGTGAGAACACCAGACCCAAGGGTTGACGACGAAAAAGATGGGTCGATGGAATATTCGAAGCACTAGGAAACATAACAGCAGCAGAGGCGAGCAGAAGAGCAAAAGACCGCAAATTATATCTCCCCTTGACGCTGAAATGCAGATGAGGAATGAGGAAGGAAAGAAGAAGGAATGCACATTTGCCTCCACAAGGACATAGTGTTGCTGTCTGCGTTCTATAATCACAGTAAAGCTAACAGAAATGAGCAGACCACCTCCTGGATTCTGTATCCACTCTTCCCGGGTTCAGTGTCATCAAGTAGATATATGAGTTAAACCATGTCCTCGGACCATGCTATCTGTTATTTTCCTTTGTTGAGCCTGCTGTCCTGTTTCCTGCCAGTCTCATTGTGTAGAGAATGTTGTTCATAAGTAGTGACACGAAGATAGCCATGCGCTCGGGATATCTGTATTCCTGCATCGATGGTGGAAACATCGAGAAAATATCACATGAGAGTGCCCAAACATCTCATTTTCAATAGTGTTTAATAGTTGACTTTTCATTTTTAGTTGTTTTAAAACTTCATCGTTTGCTTTCTTTTCTTACCATCCAATGCTTTGTATTCTTCTATTAGTTAAACCAACATCATTAAACCAATATCAAAAACAAGAGGAGCTTTCGTTGCACAGGGAAACATGGAAATTCAAAGAAATTAGGTTAAATACAATAATAAAAATCTTTAACCCAATGTCAAGTCAGTCCTATTATATGGCTGTGAAACATATAGAACAACAAAATTGACAATCACGAAGATACAGACTTTCATTAATGGATGCTTACGCAGAATAAAAGGATGGAAGTGACAGGGCAAAATCACTTACATAGAATTATGGAAATGTACCAGTCAAATACCAGTGGATAAAGAGATATAGCGAATACGATGGCGCTGGATAGGACACACACTTCGGAAGCCAACTGAGAGTATTACACAACAGACCCTTTTTGGGAATCCCAGGGGAAAAGACAAAGAGGAAGACCAAGAAATTCTTCGAGAAGACAGATAGAAGCAGAGATGAAAATGATGGGGAAGACATGGAATGATCTTAAAAGAATGGCAAAAAACCAGAACGACTTGGAAAGTGTTTGTTGAAGACCTATGCTCCACTGGGAACTAGAAAGGTAGAAGAAGAATGTTTTCTATTCTTCTATAAATCCCCATTTAAAAGGCGTAAATTTTCAGTTCTATTTTCTTGTCCAATGTCATTGTCCCATATATATTATTATAAAATTATATGTTAATCTATATTAAATTATGTGTTATTTATTAATCATATTATTACATCGAAGTTGTGAAAAATAGCAGAATTAGGTTTGCCAACGGCTACGAAATTTGTATGCGGGCCTTAAATATATTATTTTGGAACCAAGAACGTTTTACTATCCTGATTTTTTTATTATTATTATTATTATTTTTTATTTTTTATTTTTGGTAGAAAGTAACTTATAATTGAGAATTGCGATACCAGACTTTTATAGTGAAAGTTGCCAAAAAATTAACAACTACTACGAAAAAAAATTGAAGCCTGAAACCTGCACTTTTGGTTGTGACTTTAATGTAACTTCTGTGCAAAAGCTATGGACGATTATATAAGTAAATTATTCAGACAAAGCAGCTTTCCAAAAAATAAAGAAGAAACTATGTAATTGTATTTGTCAATCATGTTTGTGTCATGTCATCATATTTGGAAGAAACAATCATCATTTTTTGACCATGTACTGAGAAGAGAAAAACTGGAATATATTGTAACAAATAGGGAAATTGAGAGACGAAGACATAGAGGAAAGCAAAGGAAAAAAATACCAGGCTGCTTAAGAGAATGGCTTGGCAGAAGGTCAACAACAGAAATGATAAACAAACTGTCGAGATCGAAAATTGTGGAGAGACATGATCACCTACGCCAGCAGGCCGGGTACTTGATGATGATATCTTCATTACTCATGTCGTGTATATGTTTATTTTCATGTTATATAGTTTCCTGATATTGTTTAGTCTGTCTGCGTGTTCCTCCTTGTCTGCTATTTTTGTTATCAATGCTTAGTTATTTGCGGATTTGAGTTCGTTGATTTCTCTCCTTTCAGATGGATTTGCGAGATATAGTCATCGAAAGTACTGTACAGCAGGGGGAGGGAGGGGGAAATAAGCGCGGTATGCGCACCCATGTTATACGCTCAGATAAACACCACACGCCAATACACGCGCGCACTCACGAACGCACACACTCACGAACGCACGCATACACACAAACATATTTAGATTATAATTGTCCGTAATTAATATTCCAGGCTACACATGCACTGAACGAAATAGCTTAATATAGCAAATATAATCCTATTTGAAACATAAAGTGTGTTCCACAAAAGGGTTTACACTGTTTGAATATAAATAACAAAGAAAGTATTATAGATAACCTAATGAAACCGATTGTATCTGGATCTGCCATGATTAGTGCTTATTGCCATTCATTTGTTTTTATTTATTTTCATTTCCGTTGCCAAAGGTGACAAGCAATTGACAGGATGGCTGACAACCTTTCTTTTGAGCAACAGAAGCAAATTTTAAATGTTTTTGGAAGTGAGAGAACTTGAATGAAGTGCAGAGACGATGGCAAGCAGAATTTGACGCTGCGCCATCATCATTTGTAACAATTAGGAAATTACGCGACAAGTTAGAGATGGAAGGAACTAAGTGTGATGTGAAGAAGGGACTGTGTAGCTGGAAACAGTCACTATCTGACGACAGAGGAATGGAAGACATTTTGATCATCTTCGATGGAAGCATTCAAGACGACAGATTTCTGCCAGTGGATGATATTTTGATCATCTTCACCATTAGAAAATCATCAGTAATGTTGTGAACATCTTTCTGACTTTAAAAACAGATAACGCGTAAAAGGAAAAACAACACCAATGAACAGGTGTCGACTACTGTCCGCGGGGAAACATAAGCGATAGCAGCGTTAGCGGTGATGTTAATGTAAGCACCCGGTCACCGGGGATCACTTAATGTGATCCCTTTGTTTTCACAATCATCGTCATCATTGTGTGCCATACCTGTTAGCGTAGGCGATCGTGTCCTTCCACAATCTTCTATACATCGTGCATCGTATCCATTATGTTGTTGACTCTTTTCATTGCGATAACTACAAGCTATCTAGTATAGGGTGTCTCTTTAATGACTGTGCATTTTTTGTTGTTGAAATAATTACGCACCTAAATTGTATCTATGTAGGACGTAATAGTTCAAGCACCATTTATTATTTATTATGATTAAACATCACTGCTACATGATAGATCTGGCTTACAATGGTGTTAACGATTGAAAACAGGGTATTTCTGGTTGAGCATGTCTTTCGTAATGGCGGTAAATATACGGATGAGGTCATAAGACAATTCGTGAGGAAATTTCCAGACTCACAAGTCCCTCACCGAAAATCTGTTACAAAATTGATCAAAAAGTTTCGTGAAACCGGTAGTGTGGTAGATTCATACCGATCTGGAAGACCTTCAATTTCACAAGACCAAATTATGGAACTCCAAGACAGAATT
Organism: Megaustenia siamemsis; assembly: GCA_032433765.1. Classification (NCBI taxonomy): domain Eukaryota; kingdom Metazoa; phylum Mollusca; class Gastropoda; order Stylommatophora; family Ariophantidae; genus Megaustenia; species Megaustenia siamemsis. The sequence continues at coordinate 50,440,455 of JAVIAB010000108.1, forward strand.
ACAATGAGTCCAAATGCATCCTTAAACCATTTGTCTCAACAGGTGCAAATATCTAAGAGTTCTGTTCACAAGGTTTTAAGAAGTGAACTACACTATCGTCCATACAAATTAACTGAAGTGTCTCAACTGAACACTTCTTAACATTTGTTACAAGAAAGAGATTATGAATCCCGTTTAAACTACTGCATGTGGTTTCAGAATTTTATTTATGAACATGGCGCTGCCATCCTTGACGTCACTTTTTTCACTGATGAGGCCTGGTTTCATTTATCCGGTTATGTGAACAGTCAGAACAATCGGCTGTGGAGCAGTGAAAATCCCCATGAATTTCATCAAGTGCCGCTTTACGATCAAAAAGTCGGAGTGTGGTGCGCTATAAGTCGTATGCGGATAATAGGACCTATATTTTTTAATGAAACAATAAATGCAGAACGTTACCGTACTTTAATTCTGGAACCGTTCATAGCACACCTTACAGAACGGGAAATTATGGAATCCTGGTTTCAGCAGGATGGGGCAACAGCACACACAGCCACAACAACACTCAATTATTTAGAAAGCATATTTGCAAATCGCATTATTTCACGTGGAATCTGGCCTGCTCGTTCACCAGATCTAACACCCCCAGATTATTATCTGTGGGGGGCATTGAAGGGGAAAGTTTATGAAAATAATCCGCAGACAATTAATGACCTAAAGACTGAAATAGTAGACAAGATTAAACAAATATCACCAGACATTATTCTAAAGGTTTTCGCAAATATGGAAAGACGAATCACGACATGTCTAGAGGCCCGTGGTGGACATTTTCAACATATGCTTTAGGCAGAACTTTATTGTGTTAATACCAACATTACCCATTATAAGCTCGCCGATAGCAGTCAAGTATATTTGAATAATACCATTTATTTTACAATTTGTGTGACGCATTAGTTAATCGCATTTCTGGTGACGTTTTTTCTTTAGAGAGTATAAATTCACTGCACTGCAACTTTAAAAACACCCTCTATGTTCTCTCTTTGTCGTCCATGATCTCTCTTACATGTACTTTGCTTGTTGTAATCAAGTATCCCAGTATTCCTCTTCACGAAGATGTGCTCGAGAAATATTGCTTGTTTCTTTCTGATATTTCTAGGGAGCTCCTTTTTTGTGTTGACCCTTTTGTGAATTTCACGCAATAAAAATGGGGAGATTATGTTGAAATGTGATGAATCCATTCATATTTGTTTGCATTTTGACAGCAACCAATATTTTATATTACATTTTGACTCATCATTGCCTAAAACGATCAGTGTCATTAGGAGACAACTATAAGAACTGGGTAGAAATGAGACTTTAAAGATTAAAATGCTAGGAAAAGAAAGTGGTTAGAAAAAAAATGTAAAGGACGAAGAAAAAAAGAAAAACACTGAACACCACCCCCCCCCCCCCAAGAAAAAAAAAAGCAAGTTCAGAATCTGAAGAAATAAGAAATTATATCATTTTGATGTAGAGAATAAATTCTGAAGAGTCAAGATAAAATGAACAGCTTAAAGAAAGAAAAGAAAATGTGAGGTTTGTGAAACAGATAACAATAAAAAGAGGATGATGATAATCATTTTGACGTTTGGTTTAACCCACGCTTAAATTGGTGAAAAAATGAAATGATGATTTTCTGTTACTTTGTTTGCTTATCCATCTGTGGAAAAGGCAAAGTGTCAGACCTAAACTACGATATAGAGATATCTGTACATAATCTATGAATGACTTCGCCATATGTGAAAATGACTGGGAACATCTGGCAAGTGAACCCACATCATGGAGAGCATGTATGAGGAATGGTATAACATCGTTGTAGACAGTGCTAAGAAAAAAAGCTTAGAAGAGAAAAGATTCATGAAAAAGATGGAAAATCCTGTGGATCAGTGGGCCTTACTTGTTCATTCTGTGGCCGTGAGTGTCTATCAAACATTGATATAATTAGCCACGAGAGAAGCGGCTCAATAGGTACAAATCATCAAATCAATACAAAATAGCTTCCGGCTGATCAGACGAAAAGGGCCACGCATCTGGAGACGTGCGTGCGGAGTGGAATTATTCTTTTCCTTTGTTGTCTATTCTGGCTTTTTTAAAAAACACTTTGTCGAAAATGCTTTCTATAAGGTAAGGTAAGTTAAGGTAAGGTAAAAAGAATCGGCTCCCTCGATGAGATAGAGTTACTTGCACAGAACAGAGACAAACGGCAAGATTTGGTAAAAGCTATTTACAAGGATTGAAAACTGATAGAATAAAAAAAAATTAGATAAAACAAAGAGTATATCTGTCCTATGGGCCGACTGCGGCTCAAAACGTCAGTAGACAGACTGGACAGAAAGGCAGGCAGATAGACAGATAGATAGATAAATAGATAGATAGATAGATATATAGATAGATAGATAGATAGATAGATAGATAGATAGATAGATAGATAGATAGATAGATAGATATATAGATAGATAGATAGATATATAGATAGATAGATAGATAGATAGATAGATAGATAGATAGATAGATAGATAGATAGATAGATAGATAGATAGATAGATAGATAGATAGATAGATAGATAGAGATAGATAGATAGATAGATAGATAGATAGATAGATAGATAGATAGATAGATAGATAGATAGATAGATAGATAGATAGATAGATAGATAGATAGATAGATAGATAGATAGATAGTTTGATTGACTGATTGATTGATTGATTGATTGATTGATTGATTGATTGATTGATTGGTTTGAGCCGTCGTTATATATTGTATGTTGGGTCTACCTTCTGCATATCTTCTGTGAATTCCACAAATTTGCTTCACTTCAGTCTACTTTTTTTTCCCCAAAACCATTTATTGTCTGGTCCGTCAGTCTTCTGAATGTGCCACCTTATTGGTGAATGCTGCTGTCTCTTCAGTGTTTCCACTGATTGTAAATCTGTCACTTGATCTAATTATGTAATGCGTATTGATCTTATACCAACAGTTATAATTCTCATTGCTTTTTTTTTTAGAATTACTTTATCTATCAGATATGACTTATCTGATATTTATGACTGTGCTGCTGTTGCCCAGGCTTCAATACCGTCTCTATGAATGGCTTAACTCGCTCCATGTTCAGATTCTCTACCATACTCATCTGCTCCGCTGAGAGTTCTGTCATGAATGTCATCCCTTGCCTTGCTTTTTTTCTACTTTCCTCCATCTGAATTTCCTATGCCAAAGGACAATTTTTCTACAGGGCTCAAAAATAGTTGATAAAAAAAAACAGCCAATAAGACGATACAGAAACATTTCACTTCTAACTCTTTAATTATTATTTACGAAAAAGACAAAGGTAGCTACAGGTCCCGTGTCTGGTACGTAATTTATTTTCACTTTCCAATCTGAACTAAATCCGTATAAAACATGTAATGACCAGAGATATATGAGGGGTGTGAATGCTAACCGACCAACAAGACATTCCTCAGACATCTTAGCGTTAAGGGAGGCGAAGTGGAGGATAACCAAGACAAGTTGTGCAAACTCAGAAAATCGCTTGAGGGATCATGCTGTGTTTGTCACATCTAATATCCTTGTGTGTGCATGTCTATGTTGGTCATATCTCATATATTTCTGTGCATGTCTATGTTAGGCATTTGTCATATCTTTGTGTGTGCATGTCTATATCAGTCATATCTCATATCTTTATGTGCATGTTTATGTTAGTCATGTGTCATACATCTTGATGTGTGCCAGTATTCGCCATGAATCGTATCGCTGTGTACATGTCTGTGTTAGTCACATATCATATCTTTGTGTGTGCATGTCTGTGTTAGTCACCTCTAGTGACTCGGGCAGATGGTGCTCGTAAACCTGGGAGGGCCGACCATCTAAGGGCAGAATCCCCCTACAGAAAAGATCATCTACTGCCTTGCAGGAAGATTGGGGACAATCAAAGGCTAAGGAATGCAAATCTGAATAAAAAGCTGGCTGAAATCGGATGCACTGGGCCACTGGCGCAGAACACAGTGCGACGATTTAACGGGTGTTCAATCAGAGTGGATCTGGCAGACTGTAATTGTGATGTTCTGTCTGTCGGGCGATCAGCACACTTAACCTGACAGCTGACTTCATGTGAGAGTCTGGAATCCTACTCTGATTGAGTCCTGATCGCAGAGAGAGAGAGAGATTCCCCTATGTATCTGCATCTTGAACTCACGATCAGTACATTCCCCCATAATTGGATATATACGGCTCTCTTCCTAAGAAAGGTCGTATTTAAAATTGTAAAGATCTGAGAAAAGTGCGAAATATAAATAGCTATAGTTATATTATTGTTATATACTATAAAGTTAAAATTATAAATAAATAGTTTTAATTAGTATACTTGATATGTGACTAATGGACATGAAACTTATGCGTATTGTATAAAAATGCAACACATTTTTATTTAGAGAGTGGCAATACGTTTGCCACTGCCTATGTAGTGAAGTGGAGGTGATAATTTAACTTCCACTGCTAACCAAACAGTGGCACACAGATACAGTCACAATACAAGCATGTTATTAGTGACTAAATAAAAGATTGTTACGACAGGGCAGAACATTGTCCTATATATCGGCAGAGTAGAAACAGGGGGAGTATTGCTGTAGAACGTCAGAAATTGATTTTTCGTCTATAGTTCGTTTCAAATCATGTGCCCAACTTCAAAGCGCTATTACGCAGTAAACATTTGTTAAAAACATTTGAAATTTTCCAAATGTTATAAGAATGCAAAAGACCCTTTAAATGTATATTTAACAAATATCTTGCAGCTGCATTTTTCTTAAAGCGGCGAATTTTTTTGATGTTTGTCACAATTGTAAAATGTGAAGCCCTAAAGAATAGAAATTACAGTAGTTGCTGGTCTATGATTAATTTTCACTAGGTAAAGGCGTGGCCGTAATGGGGAAATAACTGGATAAGACAATACACCAGGAGAATTATTGTCTGCTCAGTTCGAGGACGGACGATAATATCAAGGTATACCTGTATGTCTAATTTTCACAATAGAGTGATAATCCCGATTGTCTATGGATTTTGAAAGAAAAATGAGCTCTGCATTATGTATTAGTCCATGTTGTCGACTACCTGCATGAGCAATTATCAAGCGCTGTCCTTTGCTGCTAGGTATTAATCTCTTAATCTTTCCATCTGATGACTGCCATTCCCTTTGGTTAGTGTGGTGAGCATTGATCCATGTTTCATCCAAGTACACAATATCATAACCTTGCTTGCGCACCTCTTTTACTTCACGTAAGTACTTGCTTCTCATGACTACTATATGTGGCTTCTCACAGATGATGTTTCGTCCATTGGAATACTTTCTGAATGTAAAGCCTGCAGCTCTCACATTCCTCCATAATGTAGACTTTGATATTTCAATACTGTTGTTCTTTTTCAGCGATACTTTTAATTTTCTTATTGTAACAGTTTCATTCATACCCAACATTTTGCGAATTTCACTTCTAATAAGTTCACTGTCGAAATTATCCAACATTTTTGCTCTTGCTTGTGATTTTGTATATTTTGAACATTGACGGTCACGTGCTTGAATCCAGCGATTAAATGACCGTTTAGATAAATCCAAAATGTGTCTTTTCCTATTCTGAGGGTTTTCTAAAGAATTAAATAATCTTCCTCGTTTAGCCTCTTTGCAAAAATAGTCATACATTTGTATTATGATGTTTTGTAAACTGCAGAATTTCATTTTAAGACTCATGATAAATGTTATTGTTCCACGTCTCCACCTATGAATGAACGGAAATGGAACACACAATGCCTCGTGTTTTCTACAAGTGTCTAATTGTGTCAGACAACCCACGTTGAAAGCATGCAAAAACGTCAATTGTACCGTGTATGGATTTTTACTCGCTATTTTTAAATTAAAATACTGTAAACACTAAGTTTTGACTACATCAATGGGTCGTTATAAATTTATATAAATCAAATAAGCAACAATAATAACCAAATGTTTTGTTTAATGAAATTAATTCCCTGTTGGGTTCTAATCATTATAACTTTACATGCACATTTTGAAAAAAAAATTACAAAAAGGGGTTAAAAAGATATCGATTTTAAAAGTTGGGCACGAGTTATGAAACGGACTATAAGAACGTAATTTGGAGAGGCAAGGACGCTTTTCAATCCGACGAGTGCAACGATGACAGGGTTTTCTTTGAATTATAGCAGAGTCAGACAATTAAACGGCAAATATGAATCTGTGCTCAGCGGCGGTGGAGCGAACTCATGTGATGAGATACATGTGAGATTTCTTTGATTGGAGTCGTGCTTTTAACAAGCATGTAGACCAGGTGGAAATGGAAGACAGAAAGGGTCTATCTGCAATGAGAGTATAGCAGCAGCACAAAGTGAGCAGCGTCATTTTGTTCTCTTATACATTGGCTGGTACTGACTGTGACTGAGTACGTACGTAGCGATTCTGACGCTCTGTGATACTCAAATGGAACGAATGAAAAGGCTGCACAATTAGGCGATGCATGTCCTCCTCGGGTACACAAAAGATGCTAAGTGTAGGACAAAGGGTTACCTTCACAAGTTTCCCACCAATGCTTGACATAATAAGAATATGCACGTCCACATAATTCACTATACTGTTAATGTATGGGTACAAAGGGCAGTAGGTTAAGAATGGAAAATTACAGATGGGACAATCTATAGATGTTGTTCAGCAGGTGTGTTAAATCGAACACATTGAGCCAGCGGAAGAATGGGCGCGAATGTCATCAGAGTGCACCATTTTCTTACTCTAGTCATCACACTAGATAGAGAATATAGACAACGAAAAACAATGGTCGTTAAGACAGAAGTAAAAAAAAAAAAGTAAAGTGTCCCCGTCACGCCAAGTGGCGTATAGGGAATATGACGTTAGTGACCATACATTTTAAAGACATTCGGCACATGATTTTTGGGATAATGTGGTCGGTATTACGCCCGTGCCGCTATACTTTCCCAGAAAGAAATCCGGTACCCATTAAAGGCTGGATGAACCTGGAAGCCGTCGGTTGGGATCGAACCCTACCTCTTGTTTTTTGTAGCCCAGTTCACTAACCACTGAGCTATCGCGGCTCATTTAAAGCAGAAGTGCAGTCCCTGTATTTGGTGAACTCCTCTGTTAGGGGCCAAGTTATTTACACACATAACCTGTTATTCGGTACGTACGAAGCTCGTAGGCTTTGTAAGCCCATGTTGTTGGTAGAGTGTAAGGAAATGCCTTATCTCCTGCCAATGTTCCCACGATGACATACAGAAAATAACTGACGAGCACGTGCCTACCTTTGATCAGTGCATAATCACATATTTCGCTTTAGTGTGAATTTATTGGTATAAGAGGTAGCAGGTTAAAAAGATAAAAGTCAAGGGATTCTTCAGCAGGTGTCTTCATTCGAAGACATATAAACGGGGGAAGAATGAGTATAACTCAAATTATATGTAATAGTTATATTGTTAAGCAACATTCCTTATTTTTAAGGAATCTGTCATTGATGGCATCTCATTGCCTTATCTTCCACTGTTATCCCGTCTCTATTCAGAGATTATTTTAAGATACATAAGGCTCGTGCCTTGAATAACAATTGGAGGTCATAATATAAATAATCTAAGGTATGCTTATGATACAGTCTTAATCGCTAAGAGTGAAAATGAGTTACAAGAAATGTTGGACATTATAGTGAAGGAAAGCAAAAAATAAAGGACTCAGCATTAATAGCAAAAAAAGACAGAGGTAATGGTACCAACAAAGAAAAAGACAGCACCTCAGTGCAAAATAAAGACAAGTGGAAAAATATTAAAACAGGTAAATGAATTTAAATATTTGGGAATTTTGTTAACCTCAGACGGAAGATGTACAAAAGAGGTGAGATGTAGAATGGCTCATGCAAAAGCAGCATTCCAAAAAATGAGGAAGATACTATGCAATCCATTTTTGACAATAGGAACAAGAAAAAGAGTTCTTAAATGTTATGTAGAGACAGTCTTAACAAATGGATGCGAACCATGGACAATAGGACAACAGACAAGAAACTCACTGGAGTCTGTAGAAATGTGGTTTTACAGAAGAATGTTGAGAGTACCATGGACAGCTAAGAAGAGTAATGAAGATGTTCTGAGAGTGGTGAAAGCAAAAAGATTGTAAATTTCCAATATTAGGAAGAAACAATCATAATTTTTTGGCCATGTAATCAGAAGAGAACAACTAGAATATATTGTAACAATTGGAAAAATTGAGGGACGAAAAGATAGAGGGAAGCAAAGAGAAAAATGTAATAGACAGCTTAAGAGAATGGCTTGGCAGAAGGTCAACAAAAGAAATGATAAATAGCTGCCGAGATCGAAAGTTGTGGAGAGACATGATCACCTACGCCAGTAGGCATGTTGCTTGATGATGAAATATATTTTTTTTACTGAGTCCTATTCACAGACCGAAACAAATATATATTTTTGCAGGTTATAGGTACTTGATGATGATGATTTAGAGGTCAGCAACCTACAATTCTCGGCCTCTCGTAGTTTAAGACCACTTCGCTTTCACGTTATCACTTTGATTGCCTTCATCTTTGATCGAGTCTAGCGTTTAACTATCCCTTTGTCTATATTTGTAATATGCCCAGTATATATTTTTATCATAAAATACTTCCCTTTCAAAAGCTCGACTTGTTATCTTTAATATGAGTATCCTATTTATCTATTCCTGTGTAAATGTGACGGTTAGTAACTCTACACCTAATGCTTATAATGTCAACATGAAAATAGCTTTCTCAGCCTTGGAATGAAAGAAATCAGACACGCTTGAATTTTTCTAAAACTTTCAAAATTGCCGCTGACTGTTCACAAATGTGTAAGTTAAAGGCAAGTAAAGCCATCGAACGAATGACAGGCAGTAAAAGAAGACAGAATTCTGGACACAATGGGCCATCGACGTCTTGCGCAAAGCGTTCAAGTTAGGCCAATGAAGAGTGCAGAAAACGTAAGAAGAAAAAGCCAGTGGTTTCTAATGCAACTGTCAGCAGGAGCAACACGGACTGACTAGCACCAAAGAATGTACATTTATCACATCACCGCTACTCCTAGAGATACACAATGATGAACATGAACCGATGCCACTAAAATCGAAAACTCTGCATAGAAGAATCTAATTTTTAAATGAATGCTCAGTTTTGTCTTACTGTTCAAGTAAATTATTGGACTAAAGGCTTTAGGTGTGGTAATTTTATTTGCTACTGTATGCAGTAAACAGTACAACCTGCATCTGCCCTGCTGCCTTACATGTATGCTCGGGAGAGTAAAAGGCTAAGGGAGGGTACCCTGAAGTAGAATAACCCCACTGCCTTGTGGGAAAGACTTTTTAGTCAAAAGCTAGTGAAGCCAACCGTAAACAAACCGATGGAAGGCAACTGAAAACCACAGTCGTAATTTCTTTGTATAATCATGAATCGCCACAATAATAGAAATTACGACCACAGCGTTAAGAAGGATTCCAATGGAAAACCCTTCATCGGTAGAGGACATCATGTGCTACAGGTGATAATTGATCGTCATCAAGCTACTGTGAGCAATCAAGAACAGTGAAAGGCTGTTACCCAATATCTGACATAGTCCTTTTAGTGAAATTGAATGGAAAGACAATAGATATAAATCTTATTCAAGTGTATGCAACAAAAGCAGACTGTCAAGAGGAAACAGTTGATTCATTTTACGGCGAGATAAATAAGGCACCTGTGAATGCAAACCACATGGAATCACCATAGTTCTAGGGGATCTCAACGCAAAAGTTGGAAAGGAAAGAGTTGAGGAAGTGATAATTATTATTATATATTAGGCGGGAAGGAATGAAAGAGGTGACAAACTTATTGACTGGCAAGAACACACAACATGATAATAGGAGACACCTGGTTTATGCAACATTCAATACGTCTATGGAATTTCCAAAATTCCCAGGGGACAACGCACGCAATAAAATTGATTACATAATGATAAACAATAGATTTAGAAACGGTCTGGTGTGTGTTAAAACTAGACCAGGGACTGATTGCAATTGTGACCATGTACCAGTTGTGGGAAAGATTAGAGTAAAATTAAAAGCAGCAAAGCGAGCCTCAGTTAGCATCAAGTTAATTTAAGATTTACTTAAATCAGACAAGAAGTTGCAAGACAAATATAAAGTCACAATTCAGAATCGGTACAATACAATAGGGAAGATACAAAGCATTAATGAACATTGGTAAATGTTAAAAGGATCAATGCAACAAACATCAAAACAGTTCGTACCACCAGTGACGACAAATTCAAGAAAGAAATGAATGACAGATGACATTTTGCAGCTAATGGATACAAGAAGAATAAATAAAGGAAATAAAGATGAGTATAAGAGATAAAATAAATAAATTGTAATAAAATGCAATGAAGTAAAAGAAGCATAGCTAAACGAGATATGCAAATAAAACATGCAACAAAAAGGAGATGCCAAAGTTGTATACAAGCAAATTGAAGAGTTAACAGGAAGAAAAACGAAATAAAAAACTGGATGTTTAAAATCAAAGAAAACAGAACTAATTTTTTAACAAGAAAGCATAAGGGAACGATGGACAGAAGATATTAAAGATCTTTAAAATGATGAACGAACAGAAGTAGATATTAAGGATAATGGAGAAGGACCAGAAATGCCCAAAGAAGAAGTGGAAGACGCCTTGCGCACTTTGAAAGCAGGAAAAGCTCTGGGACAAGATAATTTAATTAAATAAAAGATTGAAGCCGTGGGTGAATTTGGAATACAAATAATAACAGAAATATTGTATTATATCTACAACAGCGAATATATTACAGACGACCTGCTCAAATCAATTTTCATAGCCCGGCCAAAGATATCTGGTGCGATTGAATGCAATGATCATCGCACAATAAGCCGTATGAGTCACATGACTAAGATATTACTACGAATCATTATGCGAAGAGTGCAAAACAAAATCAGTCCAGAAATTAGTGATTAACAGTGTGGTTTTGTTATAGGTAAGGGAATGGACAATGCCATATACATCATAAGATCTTTAGTAGAAAGAGCCATAGAGGTGAAAACAGATCTATACTTATGTTTCATAGATGATACCAAAGCATTTGGCAAAGGAAATCACCAAGAAATAATAAAAATTATTGTAGGCATAAACGTAGACATCAAATATCTAAGAATAATAAAGAACATGTACTGGCAACAAACAGCGGCCATAAGAACTGGAAATTATTTGGGCATTTTTCAACAAATAAAACAGGGTGTTAGACAAGGTTGTGCGCTGTCACCAGATTTGTTCATAGAAATATTATAGTATAGTAATTTTTTTAATCCATAAGGTGCATGCCTGGAATAACTATCGGAGGTCATATTATAAATAATCTAAGGTATGTTAATTAAACAGTTTTAATCGCTAAGAGTGAAAATGAGTTACAAGAAATGTTAGACATTATAGTGAAAGAAAGCAAAAAAACGGACTCAGCCTTAATAGAATAAGACAGAAGTAATAGTAACAACAATGAAAAAGATATCACCTCAGTGCAAAATAAAGAGAAATTTAATCATATTAAAACGGGTAAATAAATTGAATTTAAATACTCGGGAACTTTGTTAACCTCTGTCGGAAGATGTACAAAAGAGGTGAGATGCAGAATGGCGCAGGCAAAGCAGCTTGCCAAAAAAATGAGGAAGATACTATGCAATCCATTTTTGACAAACAATAGATAGAAACAAGAAAACGAATTTTTAATTGTTATGTAGAGCCAGTCTTACATAATGGATGCGAATCTTGGACAATAGGACAACTGACAAGAAAATCCCTGGAGGCTGTAGAAATGTGGTTTTACAGAAGAATGTTGAGAATGCCATGGACAGGTAAGAAGAGTAATGAAAACATTCTGAAAGAGGCCAAAGTAAAAAGAGAGCTAATTTCCAATTTTAGGAAGAAAATAGTATCATTTATGGGCCATGTAATGAGAAGAGAACAGCTGGAATATATTATAACACCTGGGAAAAATGAGGGACGAAGAGATAAAGTGAAGCAAAGAGAAAAAAATTCCAGACAGCCTAAGAAAATGGCTTGGCAGAAGGTCAACAACAGAATAGATAAATAACGGTCGAGATCGAAAGTTGTGGAGAGACATGATCACCTACGCCTGCAGGCATGTTACTTGATGATGAAAGATTGTTTAACGTTTGAGTCCTATTCACAGACCGAAACAAAGATATATTTTTGCAGTGGGGTGCCTGCATCAGTTACCACCTTACTATGCATTTTCAGAGAGATGCTCACGAAAGAAAAGAACATCAAAACACTAGAGGGACAAGTAAAATAAGCAAAATAATGGTATTAAGCAGCTAAACCTGTAGAGACCGTTCAATATAGCCGTTCTTGATGTTGCACATGCTCCATTACCATACTAGAAGTCTGGTCTGACTCGCTCCATGCATAGTTTATTTACCATTTCCCTGACCTGCTCCCTATGTCGTGTCAGATATTTTTCTTGTCCATGATTTCCTTCCCTTGCCTTGCTTCTTGTCAAGTTCCCTCCATCCGAGTTTTCTATGTCAAACTACGGCCAAATATCCTAGTTATTTAAGGGTTTCGAGCAGTTGCAGATTTTTACCATTTACTTTTTTTGTTTGATACGCTGTGGTTTGGTTGTGAGGTAGAATACAGTTTTTTTTTCTATACATTTAATTAAACTATCGAATACAATGCCCGCTTTTCTATTAGGAAAGGGTTTCTGCATTCGACAGATGCGGTGGTAATTTGCACTTAATAGGATAGAACGGTTAAGGAGTGGGAAAATATGTGGTTACTAATTTTGTTTGAGAAGATCTCCATAATGCCATTTATTTACAGAAGAAACAATGTCGATGATAAAACTCCTCCTTAAGACGAACGAGCTGCAGAACAATTCTTTTTTTTTTCTGGTCTGACCATTACTTAACTTTCGCTGACCTATTTTCCATCTATTGAATAACCCATTGACACTTTCTCCTACAAGTATTATTTCTTTCACGCATCTTGAGTTTTATCAATCACAATGTAGACTTGGACAATACAGACGTTTATATATCGCTTTTATTACATTCTCTAGCGTAGTTATGAAATAGTGGATAATTAAAGGGAGGCTATTAGGCGTATAAAGGGTCGAAAGGTGAAGGTCAGGAGGGAAATTGAATCATTTTCAGAATTATTTAAGTCAGTTGAGCGTTAGACCTTGCTGGGGTCTCATGCAGACAACTGTGTGTTAGTTTTGTTACAGCTGGTACTGTTGATCATGTTAGAGTTTGTTTTTTCAGTGAAAGGATAGAGTAGGAACGATATGCTCAAGTTATGAGTTAGCGTTAGTAATAGAATAGAATAGAAGTGTAGAAGTGATGGAATTCAGTTGTTTCAATAAAGGATGGAATACACACAAGTGAGTTACAGTAAGAGGGACAGTTTTTTACTTAATTATTGACTAGCTAGTAGGTTAGTTACAAGAGACAGAGTGAACGATTATGAGTTCGCTAGTAGAGACAGAGTGGGGACATTATTGGTGTCTCATTACCATAAAGTGGCGCAGTCCACGAACACTAAGTATTCAGAGATGAGTCTTTTCAGAGAGGAAGGCTATTATAAAGTGGCGTAGCCCACGAACATTAAGTATTCGGAGATGAGTCTTTTCAGAGAGGAAGGGCTCAGGCAACGTGTCGTAGAACACGCATAGTGTGATTCAGAAGTGATTACGCACTGGTGTGACTTCAGAGGAAGTCCATATAAAATGTAGTTGCGCCAAGGTGCGACGAACAGTCTATATTCAAGGAGGGAGCAATTCCCTGTTAACTTCAAGGGCAGATTCCTTTGAAGGGGTGTCATAGCACACCAGAACTAGTAACAAGAGCTCGCACGGGACCTGAAACTCAGACGGAGCGAGTAGGAGTATGATTCTCCAATGAAGTACCATGTTGGCAAAGGGGAGTGTACCCTAAGTGTCCAACGATTGATATATTGTCTTATAGACGAGGGGAAGTGTGCCCTGTTCGTCTACATATTGTTATGTTACCATAATGGCGAAGGGAGGGAACCCTGATCGCCAACCCATAGTGTATAGCAGCAAGGCTGCAGAGTGTGTATGAAAGGGGCGGAATTGTCAGCCCATATGTAATTACGACTGTCAACTGTGAACTTAATTTCAAAGATGAATAAATACTCAGGAATGTGTTTCTGAATTGTTCTTTGATGTTCTATGGCAATATATGTAATCGTTTGTACCGGGCGTAGCGAACGCTGGGAAGTTGTCAAACACAAACGCGGAGACTCCACTATATGAATCATTGGCCATTGTTTCAGCATTGATGCAGTCAAGGTGAGCGACGCCACTGGTGGGCATGGTCGCACTATCAAGCAGTACACAGCCGGTGCCAGTCATATCACGAGTCATTGCTCATCGTGCGTAAGCACCCTTGGCAATGATGGCTCGTGGTAACTAGGGGGAAAGCTGGTACCGCTGGTGAGAATATCGACGAAGGAAACGTAATCATCATCACTAGCAGTATTATCTTGAAGCGGAAACTGAGGTTATTATTATTCTACAGGTATATTATATGCCCCTGATATAATCATCATTGTTCGCTGGTATGTCAAGAAGTTTCTTCACCTGGTATAGTTATAGCAGCCACAATGGGTATCATCTGCTCTTCTGTGGAACTTCAAGAAAGCACCACGCATTCTTGAAATAGTAAATAAATGCATTGCTGCTTCAAAACTAAAAAAACAATTGATAATAACAAGTTAATAAGAAGAAATACACAGTTTCATTTTAAACTCTTTAATTGTTATTTACGAATACAACTAAAGGTGCTCCAGTTGCTTTGTCTGGCACGTAATTGATTTTAAATGTTGCATCTGAAGAAGTCCCGTCACGTGTCTGCCTATAGCCTGTAACCGACGAAAGTTGCATGCACATTATTATCCGCCCCATAAAATGTTGCTTCGTAGTCTGTGGTCTTCACATAAACATAGTCGCCTTTTTGGACAAACGTAGCCACAGTGTTTGCTAAAAAATGTAAAAAAAAAAATAATATTAAGTGCTTTATTTTAAACATCATCATACATCTGAAGATCGAGGATCAACGGGTGTTTAAATATACTGAATGTAATAATATTAACGATCACAAAGCGCCGATAATAGATTAAACAAAAGCATTAGACAAAGTAACGCATGTGGGTTAATCAATATGTTGGAGAAAATAAAAATTGATGGCAATGGTCTGCGAATAATAAAAAAAAAAACATGTACTGGCGACAAACAGTAGCTAAAAAAAGTTATCAACCAAACAAGACAGTTGAAATAAATAAAACTAGGAGTCAAACAAGGATGTGCTCTTTCACCGGATTTGTTTTCACTTGACATCGAGATTATGAGATCAGTAGAAGATTTAAAGGAACTGAAGTTTAACGGTCACAACACAAACAATTTGCAATATGCCCATGACACAGTCTTACTAACAGAGACATAGCATAAACTACAAGAAATGACAGACATAATAGTAAAAGAAAGCAACAAGAAAGGTTTCAGTCGGAAAGGTAAGAAATCAGAATTAATGGACATATTGAAGAAACATTCACTACCATAACGTAACATAAAAACAAGAATGAGAAAACAGTAATGAAGATTTGAAAATGGAGATAATTTTGTAGGAAAATGGCATGTCATATTTAGCTTATATATAGCATCATCATCAAGTACCAGGCCCGCTGGCGTAGGTGATCATGTCTCTCCACAACTTTCGATCTCGGCAGTTATTTATCATTTCTGATGTTGACCTTCTCATCATCATTGAGTGCCGTCTCGCATTGAAGGTTGGCTACCATGGAGCGCCATTCCACTCTGTCTCTTGATCGGTGTTGCAGATTGTCATAGGTTGACTTGTCCATCTTTTGATGTTACTCGTCGATCTTAGTCTTGGCCTGCCTCTGCCTTTTTTACCTTGTATTTTGCCTTCCAATATTACCTTTATTAGGCTGTTGTGTCTTTAACATGCTCCAAACATTTCATTTGTCTTGTTCCCATTGTGTTTAGCAGTTCTCTTTTATTTTTTAGTTGTTTTAAAACGTCATCTTTTGTTTACTTTTATTTCCATCCATTTCTACCTATTCTTCAATAGATCCGCATTTCAATGGATTCAATTTTTTGTTCTGTTTTCTGCTCTAATGTCCATTTTTATGCACCATACAGGAATATTGAGAAGATGTAATATTTTGCTATTCTTAGTTTTAGTCCTGGTGTTATTTGTTTTTATGTTAGTATATTGTTCATGGCATACTCCTCTCGCTTATAATATCCTAATTTTTGTATCATTTTCTGTTCCTCCCTCTTTGTCTTTATTACAGCCCGGATATATGTAAGATTGTACGTCTAGTTGAGATATTTCTCGTATTTTTTATTTGGTTATTGCCAACTGCATTAATTCTCATAATTGTGGTCTTATCTCTACTTATTTTCAGTCGCATCTGTTGTGATCTCTCATCAAGTATGCTAATTGTATCTTGCATCTGTTGATTATTGTGTGATATAAGAGATATGTCATCAGCAAGTTGCTTGGTCAGTGACCACTGGATTCCTTTTCTTTTGTTTTGAGATATTTTCATAATCCGATCTATGGCAACTAAGAAGAGAAATGGAGACAGAAGGCATCCCTGCCTTACTCTTGATCTTATTTCAAATGCTTCTGTAAGACGCCCTTCATACTCCACACTACATTTCATTTCTTCATACATCGATCTTATCAGGTTAATAAACTTTGTGGGGATTCCGTAGTGACTAAGCAACCCCCAAAGCATTCCTCTGTCTAAACTATAAAATGCCTTTTCGTCATCTATGAATCCAATTTAATGTGGGGACTGTAGTATTAAAATGTGTTCAACTATTACACGTAGTGTGGTTATTTGATCAACATATGATCTGTTCTTCCTAAAACCTGCTTGTTCATCTCTGAAATGTTTCTCTATGGCCTCTTTTAGTCTCTCCAGAATGATTCTGCATAATATTTTTCCTGGCACTGATAGCAGCATAATTTCCCTATAATGGGTACATTCCTGTAAACTTCCTTTCTTTTGTGGTTAGATCATACAACCTTCTTTCCAGTCTTTAGGTATTTCTTCCTTCTCCCAAATTTTATCTAATAGATTATGTTACATCTTGGTAGAGGTATTACTATCTGCTTTGATGGCTTCCTTAGGAATTTCATCTTGTCCAGTGGCTTTACCATTTTTAATAGTTTGATGGCTTTCATTTTTTCTTCCTTTCTTGGTTTTTCACTGTTAACATATAACTCGTCCTCTGCTGGTGGTATATCTGGAGCGTTATTAGGGCCGGGTCTGTTCGAAAGTTCTTCAAAGTGCTCTTTCCATCTCTCCATTTGTTCCCTTATATTACTAAGCAGATTTCCTTTCTTATCTTTAATAAAGGCATTAATATGTTTGTATTGTCCACTTAAATTATTTGTGCTGTTGTACAGTTTCTTTCATATTACATCTTTGTTTTGCTTACTCTGTCTCTTTAGCTAGTTCATCTATATATCTTCTCTTACCACTTTTAATGCATCTTCTCACTTCTTTGTTCACCTATGTGTAAGGTTCCTATGGTTAAGTTTTCTAGAGGCAACACCACCTAAGCCAGCATGTACGATAACAACAAATGATGAAGCTTCTCTTCCGTGGCTCTATGTTAATTCACACATGGACAACGTTGCACAAAGTAAATTTGAAATAACCGATGAAGAACTGGCATTCAAAATTGGTGTAGATGATACAAATATAGAGCGCCGCGATAACAAACCTCTGGAATGACATTACTGATAAAAGACAAGCGAAATATAATGTGTCTGCGCTTGTCAAACATTAGGCCTATACTGCTCAAATTGGAATGTTCTTGTGTTAGACTACATTTTAAACCAAGTGAACGAAATACAAATGTACATAAACACTCATATAATTGTACATAATTCGAAATGTTAAAGTAATCCTCAAGCTGTCCATATGACACATCACTACACATACAATTGTCGCATCCATGGTATGTCGGATAAAAGCTATAATTATTTGTTCGCCATACAATGAGAAGGGACAGTTGAAGCACATTGCACCAACTAGAAATATTGATTGAAGAAGAGCCTGAGAGTATGAGAGATTGGTTTGATACTAGTAACATTATGGGTGTGGGAATCTGATATGTTGAGACGGCATATGAGAGTATTGATGTTAACAATAGAGAACGCAACAATTAATATTCTTTGATTTTAGAACTCTGGTTTGACACACATAAGGAAACATAAAGATGTTTAACATTAACATATGGAGTTAAACATGGACGTGTTCTATAATCAGAAGTCACCACTCATGTTCATAATCTACATAAAACATAAATATACAGTGTCAAACGCATTATCATGAACTACTTTCTGCTTCTAAAATTAGAGGGCTGTGTAGTTTAGAGGCATGACATCGATACAGAACAGAAAGGATCCGGTTCAAAGATCACAACAGCCGGTGACATTTTTTGAAAGGTAACATTGAATAATATCAAATAAACAGAAAATTCTAGTGAGCGGCTGGACTAACAGAAACACAAGACAAATTTCAACGTTTCGGAAAAAAGCATTCTTAGGCATAACGAACAAAATATACACCGTAAAACACAAACATCTAAGGCAGTAAAATAAAAGACACAGGTAAAAAAAAAGGGGGCGAAATAGACGGTGATAAAGTGGTGAGTGATGGTAGGATTTAATTGGAAGAATGGAACCGAACAATTAAAAATAGGATTCATTGGAGGGGTCCTATCGGGTACGAAGGTAACGAGAAGAGTAAAAGAGAGGGATGCTGATGATGGCAAGGGAGAAAATAGCAAGATTTTATATATATATATATATATATATATATATATATATATATATAAGAAATATAAAGAAATGGAGAGGGAACCAGTGATTAAAGGAAAGAGTGCAACGAGTTTAATCCTCTCATTATAGATAGTAGGAAAGCCTCGGTTATGAGTTGATTCTGCAACGCGAACCGGCTATGGGTATCTGCGGAATAAGAGATGATGCCAGTAACACGAAAGTCATTATGGCATGGCGATCTGAAATGGGAGGAGACACGAGTGTGAGAATCATTTGTAATGTTATAGAATTGTTCACATATTCTGAAACAACGTTAGCAGATGGAGGTGTATATCAGATTCCTGAAAATACACGTATCCTTCCTGGATATCAAAAGGGACATTCAGGAACAAGACGTTGTGAGTGTGTAGTACGAAAGGGAACGTGCTACATGATCTGCTGCAGCGGTTCCTACCTAGTAGGTTCTGGTCAGTGTATACCGAGGCGACAACTGACCAAATAACTAACAAAGGTTCATATCGCGTTTGTTCGTTTGCCTTCACCCGATGACAAAAGGATCCCACCTCTTCGTCATCTCCCCTTAAAATGACGTTAAGTGGCCTTGCTTTGCGTTGTGGTTTGCAGTATAACTGTAATATTTGTGCCTTTCAGCCCATCACAACCGAGGTCAGCACGACATTTTGTACTGCCGGGCTGTCTTTCCTCTTCGATCCCTACTCACTTTGCCATACTAGACAGGTTAGTCTGTTTCTGGAAGCACCACGGCGAGGTGGAGCAGAGGTTGGATGGTTTGATTCACAGATCATGGTGGAAGCTATCAGCTGTGGGTCGCTTACAACTTCCAGCTCTACCGCTGTGAGCGTCTTTGTGTCCTTATCGTGTTTACAAGTCACTTATGGTGGGCCCACGAATAGAAGGCAATATATATTTATTTTAATATTCTGCAGCTGTAATCGCAGCTCCACTTTGTATTTAATATTTGTTATGTCTAATATGTGTGCTTATCTCACACTTAATGAATGGTTTATTCATGGCTTTACGCCTCCTCGTGATCTCTGTGTAGCGGGATTCAGTTCATAGCCCTCTCAGATAACGGCAAAAGCGTAATGCACCGTGTGCATTCAGGCGCCTTAAGGAGGCCTTGCAAAGAAAATATAAAAGAGCAAAATAAAAATAAAAAACAGCAAAATGCTATGGTTATAGTTTGGCGTTGGTGAAGACGACACTGACACTACGGCTTTCAGGTGAAACAATAGGCAAAACATAATTGTATATAGATTAACAAGGAATTGTAACTAAGTAGAGATGAGCAACTTCGACCCCTACAATAAACATAACTTTGTTACAAAATATTTTATTTTCTTTCTTTTGTTTACTAGTTTTAGTTACTTTCAAAACTTTAATTAGATTAGATTTTCCTTATGCGTCTGTTCCTTTTCGTTGTCTCTGTTTTCTGAGGAAGGCCATATGTAGACCGAAACGTCAAGATTTGTGTTATCCCCAAGATTTGATTTGTATGTAAAGCTGTCACCAAGCACTTTTTCAATGCGTTTACTGTATACTGGCTTTATTTCAGCATTGCATTTAATTACCTGTTTCCTATACATACATACATACATACATTGAAACATGCATACCCACATTCAAACATACATACATTCAAGCATACATACATACATAAATACATACATACATACATACATACATACATACATATATAAATATATACACTTACATGCACAAAATACACACATATATACATATATACATATACATACATACATACGCATATGTACTTACATACACATACATGCACACACATACACGCATATATGTACACATACATACACAC
This sequence comes from Megaustenia siamemsis, assembly GCA_032433765.1. Lineage (NCBI taxonomy): Eukaryota > Metazoa > Mollusca > Gastropoda > Stylommatophora > Ariophantidae > Megaustenia > Megaustenia siamemsis. The sequence continues at coordinate 50,461,254 of JAVIAB010000108.1, forward strand.
ATACTTACATTATACTTACGTAACTAGATACCTACGCACATACCTAGTCATCAACTTGTATAATCACCAATCTGCTTACTAACAAACACAATTATCTACCTACATGTCTGCATAGCTACCTATGTAGCTACTATTTCATCTCCATTTCATATATGCATCTATATTGCTCTTTATGGATCTGATTAATTGCATATCTGTCTGCCTATCAACTTATCTGTCGGTAATATCTTTCATATAAATATATATGAATGATAATGACAAAACGAGTACAATTTAAATGCACTGTGTGCGCGTTCATCATCATCATCATCATCATCATCATCGAGTGTCATCTCCGCAACGAAGGTTGGCTACCATGGAGCGTCATACTGCTCTATCTCTTGCTTTGATGGTGCAGGTTGTCCTAACATTCTATGTACTTATTTTATGATCTTTCCTCCGACATAAGTTCGAATTCCTCTCCATGGCTTCCTCGGGACTATTACGTGATGAGGCTCCAATCTCTTGCACGGTGGTGAGCCACATTCGTCTTTCGTGTCCTCGATATGCCTCTTGTGTACCACACACTTTGCTGTTTTCGCTTTCTGAGCCGTTGGTCATTGCTGACCCATCCACCGTCACCGACTTTTGTGTGTGTTAAACTCTGAAAAGGCCCGACAAAACAGAATAACAGGACTGAGATTATAACTGTTATTTAGCGGGTTCCAATTTCTTTCTTGAAATTCCAGGTTCTAATGACTAGGTTAGATAGTGCTATCCAAGACCTTACTAGAAATCTAAGTCGTGAATATCAAAAGACCCACCAGAATGGTGGCGTGCCTCATTTATTTCATAATTCACCTCACAAAGACATCACCACCTTCATCATCGAGTGCCATCTCCGCAACGAAGGTTGGCTACCATGGAGCGCCATTCAGCCCTGCCTCTTGCTTTGATGGTGCAGGTTGTCATAGACTGATTTGTCCATCTTTTGATGTTACTCGTCCATGTTAGTCATTGTCTGCCTCTGCCTCTTTTACCTTGTATTTTCCCCTCTAAGATTACTTTTAGTAGGCTGTTGTGTCTTTTAACATGGCCCCAAAAATCGCATCTGTCTTATATCACCAGCTTAGTTATTTTATTGATCAAAAGTATATTTCCTTTGTACAAACATCTTCGCGCTCAGTTGTAAGCATTAGGAGAGCGAGTGGCCGAATCGATAAGTCGTCAGGCTTCAAACTAGGAGAACAGTGGTTCAAATCACAGTCGGTCGGGCGGTTATCAGTGTCTTTTGCTACAAAACCCACATTTCTAATTCGCATTGTTGTGTGAACCGCTTGTTAAATAAAGTTCGCACATTTGAACAAATTAATAAAGTGATTAATAATGTAAAAAATATAGTTTTATAAAGTATTAAGTAATACTATGCATGGTCAAAAGCTGTTTTTTTTACGGAGGTGAAATAAAAACTCACACTCGGATCTTTCGTAGCCACTGCTCAGAACACGTGGCTTTACTCCTCTGGTCCAATATCCACCCAATCCCCCTACACTTTCTGCCTCCCCCTCCAAAAAAAACCCCCAGTAATTAGGTATTATGTGTGTTACCAGGGCCTCAATATGAGGGAAGTAAAGAATAGTGACACTGTGACTTTTCAGACATGTCGTAAGAAGCGAGAAAGATGTCATTGTAAAAAGTATTGTTATGGAAACAGAGCCATATATTTTAGGAGAAATGGTTTCTGCAATATATGCCATTTTGGCACGCAAGGTTTCTGTTTTTTGAGATTGTGGTTCTGCCCTGTGTGCCGTCTTTGGCTCGAAAGGACAATGGATAGATAGATACAATGAGATACGCCGGAAAGTTATTTTTTTTTCTTTTTTTCTTTTAAATTATGAACTGTTCCTCTTTAAGGATGTTGGATTCAGTTTTGAGGATACAGCAAGATAGAATGCTTGAAAGAGAGGTGTAATAAAGTTAATATTAATAAATCAACAGAACAATTTTAGAACATTGTATCTAAATATATTATACAATACCATGAGGGCACCCAGCTTACATGTGGTCTGAGGCAGGATTTAAAGTGAAAACATTCTAATCTTAGTTAATCGTGATACAAAATCGCACGTCTCTCGGGAAAACAGATAGTCAATTTGATAATAACATACACATCCTCTCACAACGCTGATAATATTTGTCACTATGTATACCAACTCACCTCCAGCGTCATAGTCAAAGGTTTGACGTGTCCATACGGCAATTAAAGCCTCCTGGTTCTTGAACAGTTGGATCCAAACGTTCCTGTGTGCCTCACTTAATGCGCTGATGTGAAACACGTAGAATCCACTCTTTCATCGAAGAATAAAGATATAATAAAAAAAACACATATTCATAATATAAATAATTTTTAAAAAATATTTGACATAATGTTCAATTTCAGAGAAATGTAAAACTCTTTAAACGGACCATGGGTAATGTATTACATTTTATATAACTTGCACGGTATTTACATAAACTGGCGAAGTGCACAGAGTTTTGGGTAGAATGAAAGAAGAAAGGTTTAACAGCATCAAGTAAACTTTGAAATAGTGTCATAGGTGTCTAAGAAAATAGAAAACAGATTGAGAAGAAGAAAATAACCGATCTTATAAGTAAGGGATACATTTGTAGGATATTTTATACAGTCGGCATTTAGTTTTATTTTGACCACATTTTGAGATTCAGATACGATAGTCGTTAGTCTTTGCATTATCTTTATCGCAGATCGATCGAGTGATACCGGTTCAGGTCACCTTCTCAGTAGCTTAACATTTTTCAGAAACAAAACTCTACTGTTTCACATGTGTCCTCTCTCGTTTCTAGATTTATCTTTATTGTATTTAAACAACATCCCGTGAAGGTCTAGAATTCCTGAACATCATGGACCTGTTTATCTCCATCAATTTATTTTAGAACTTTAGGATATATGTTGTGCCCATCACAAAGCCACATTATTCATCACAATGACGTAGTTCACACCATTTGGCAGCAGCAAATGATGTGCCACAACGTTTAAATCACTGAAAAAAAGTTGCAGCTAGGTGCACGAGCTCAGTAACACCAATGTAAATCCTTGAAGTGGAATCTTTGACCTCCTGATGCTTCTTCCTCTTCTTTCTGCTTTTCTCTTTCCACATATTACCTAAAAGGTGTCGTGGTTTATATCATTTGTCGTTTTTGTGCTGCTCGAATTGTCTGAATTAGTGATTGTCCTTTGTTGTTACATGTCTCTGTCACTGCCTCTATCCATCTTCTTCTGGGTCTTCCTCTTGGTCTTTTTCCATGCATTCTCGAGAAGAACGCCCTTGATGGTGATTGGTGAGGATTCATTCTGACCAGGTGACCAAACCATTTAAGTTGTTGTTGTTCTATACATTCTAACCTAATATATACCTCCTTCTGCACATTTATCTAAATAAGAGTACTGATAGTTATCAACTTCAGGAGCAAAACCTACTGCTCTAAAACACAAACTCTGTTCCCACCATCTTGGAAAAAAGTATTGAGATTCAGATAAAAGAGACAACATGTGATTGATACTGGTTTGACTAGCTATACAAATTGTCTAATATATACAGTTTGTAAGATAAAATAGCGGTACGTGTTAAACAATCTAGTACATGCAATATAATACAATCTCTCTCTCTCTCTGCGATCAGGATTCAATCAGACTAGGATTCCAGACTCCCACATGAAGTCAGCTGTCAGGTTAAGTATGTTGATCACCCCCACAGACAGAACATCACATTTAGAGTCTGCCAGATCCACTCTGAATGAACAACCGTTAATACGTTGCACTGTGTTCTGCGCCAGTGGCCCATTGCATCCGATTTCAGCCAGCATTTTATTCAGGTTCGCATTCCTTAGCCTTTGATTGTCCCCAATCTTCCTGCAAGGCAGCATATTGTCTTTTCTGTAGGGGGATTCTGCCCTTAGATGGTTTGCCCTCCAAGGTTTACGAGCACCATCTGCCCGAGTCACTAGATGTGACTAACACAGACACGCACACACAAACATATGAGATGTGAATAACACAGACATGTACACAGCGATACTAGACATGACTAACACCGACATACATCAAGATATATGACACATTAATAACATAGACATGCACATAAAGATATGAAATATGACTGACATAGACATGCACGCACAAAAATATGACACATACCTAACATAGACATACACACAAAGATATAAGATATGACTAACATAGGCGTGCACACACAAGGATATGGGATGTGTCAAACACAGACATGCCCACACAAATATATGACACATGACTAACACAGATACACACTAAGTTATGAGATATTACTAAACGCAGACGCACATAAAGATATGAGACATGATTAACACGGACACACCGAGACATGAGATATGACTAACATGACACACACCAAGATATCAGCCATGGCTAGCACGCACATACACACAAGCTTAGATTTGAGCCATGGCTAGCACAGAAACACATCAAGAGATGAGCCCTGACTAGCACATAAACACATTAAGATATGAGTCATGGCTTCACGGAAAAACACCAAGAAATGAACCAAGTCTAGCACATAAACACATTGAGGTATCGATATGCTTGGGTTAGTCTGCAGACTCTTCTCAAGAGATGCAGGCCCCGAATAACTGTTCACAGGTTTCGTTCAAAACGGAGATTTGAGAGCAGTCTGACCCATAGAACGTTCCCTTGTATGCACAGTTCCCGGTTGACTGTTCACAATACGTTTCCTTGCACGTACAGTCAGCACTTTCCGGGTCACATATGATGTCACAGCCATCAGAATACGTTTGTTTGCACTGTAGCCCAAAATTACCATCGGGACAAGTGTTATTACAGGTATAGCCAGGATGTTTACATTGTAGATATTTTCCAGAGTTTTCTCACATAAAGGACAGATACTGAGACAAGACCTGGAGCAGTCGTGTCCATAGATCCCATGAGAACATTTGCCGTGACACGTACCGATGATGACGTCGCAGATTTTGCAACACCCGCTACACACTGCACAAAACGACCAAGAATATCCGTTCAGACAATAGGTGTCTGTAAATGTTTGCACCTCACACACCGTCAGTGCACTGCCGGCCTGCGAAATGGTCGATGAGTTATCAATCTAAATGTGTGCCATTGGCGTTTGTGTGGTGACTACAATAGTGTTCATAGAAACATTAGGGTATGATATATCATTACACTGGAACACTACGCCGCCACTGTCAGAGAAAGCCTTTAGAGCCTTTAGAGTGGCATTCTTTACCCGAATCATAGCGCTACCTCTATGATATATTCGAATGATGTGAATCTTCTGGGGCGTGGCAAAGTTCAGATACCAGTAAACAGGACTGGTTCCACTTCTCAGTTTTGTTTGTGTGCAGTCATTGTCATAGAGATTTGTCTTTGTTTTGCCATTAACTGCCGCCTCTGGTCCACATCCGTCTCCTGTATAACAAGCATTAAATATGTCGGCCTGGTTTGTGTTCTATTTGAGAACCACATTCCTACCCCCGTCTATGTAGATGGAGCAGATATTTGCAACTATCGCCCCTGCAATCAATAACTTGTTGATCAGACCAGCCCCAGAGCAAAAGACATCTATCTCGTGCTGACTAACTGCAAACCTTGAATCATTGCTACATGAGGCAGAACCATTTAGTTTTACCGTGAAACTGTCCGAAACTGTTAAGTCATTCACATAAATCCTAAGCCAGGAGAACAGCAAAGATTGGTTGAGAGTTGCCTCAATTGATGCAGAATTTGTGTCTGAATTACATGTGCTGTCGTTGTTATCAAACAGGAAAGTAGGTTCAGATTTTTGGGCGTATTTGTACACGAGAACCAAGTACTGACACTCGGGTCCAAAATATTAGTGCTGACAACTGTCATTGGTTGGGCATATATACCTGTAGTTTTGTCACAAACGCTATGGCAGTGACATTGTAACGTACAATTTGCCCCAAACCAATCATTTGCACAAGTTAGGTCCGTAGCTTCCAAGGTCACGAACGAAGCCATGAAAATAGAGACTTTATCTACAGCGAAGGTTAACGAACTGTGTACAAACATTTAATTTCAAACCCTTGATTACATTTCTAAAAATCTGTCAACTCGCTGTGATAACAGATATGATGTTCAAAGTCAACATTGTTTAGACCATGGTTCGAATGTAAATAAGGTGCCATCTTGGTGCGCCCCATGACGTCATTTTTCCTCGTTGAGAATTATAATACAGTATAAGTTCATTCATTCTAGATATGTATGTATATGTGTAGGTTTGTGAATACTTGCAATGCACTTTAAACATCAACAGATGGTTACGTGAACCTATGTCAGTATACATCATCAAGACAGGAGGCAGAGTAAATTAACACTCTGTGGTAACCAACCGATGTGAAGATGGCGCCCTATGTTAAAACAAATTCCTTGTGATTTTAACCTTTTCTCAACGCAAGGTAGTTGACTGCATGGAGTTTCTTTTTTGACAAACCAAGACAGGTCCAACCATAGCATATATGTTCTTATGTTAGACCATGAACATTTGTAGACCACACGCGTGGGCATAGAGGGATAGATAGATAGATAGATAGATAGATAGATAGATAGATAGATAGATAGATAGATAGATAGATAGATAGATAGATAGATAGATAGATAGATAGATAGATAGATAGATAGATAGATAGATAGATAGATAGATAGATAGATAGATAGATAGATAGATAGATAGATAGATAGATAGAGAGAGAGAGAGAGAGAGTAGTGAAACTAATGGAGAAACAGAGACTGATGGAAGTAAGCTTGCCTTAACAAAAAACTCGTATTAAATATTAAAATGTATCTCGTGTTTTGACTGCAACATTACTATACATTACTTGACACACATGTTTTACAAATATGTACCTCTGGAGCAGTAAACGTGTGCGTTTCCGTGTCATAACCATTACCCTCGTTGAGTGTAACTATATCATACGGAACTATGGTGTAGGCAGGCACAGTCAGGTGTTTAACCCCCACAGAGAATGCTATGACGGGATCGCCTGAAAGATATAAAAATTGGGTACCCACGTGCATCAACTAAGAGATGTTACAATAACAATATTACTTTCATACATAATATTGTTTCATTTTCATTGTTTAAACATGCGTGTCATTGCCTACCTTATTTCAATCGTCTTATGTATTTATCAATTACTTTAGGCACGCTTTACATTCATTCACATATATATCGAATTATTCATTGTTTTATAGAGAACCATTTCTCTACAGCAGCTTTTAGTTTGTTTTTAGTTTGATTTTTTAAATTTTTTGCTCATCTTTCTTGAAACCGCATTACTAGATTATAATCCCTTCCATTGCACTTGTTATTCAACATTCTAGATGGCTTCTATTTCTGTTTTTTTCAGTATTTATATATTATGTCGTTTATTATATGAAATAATACATAACAACTAAGAAAATCAAATATTTCGGTCACGTTAAACTAGATAATGATCTTGAGGAGGCAATTTTGGCAGTCGAAATCCCAGGTGAACGAGATAGAGGGGCCTAAATGAAAAAGTGATGCTAGATGACATCGTGAGATTCAATACATCAGAAGCTGAACATCTTTCGCAGGAGAACTTCAAAGTAGCATTCATGAGAATCAAGTTATGAAGCAAGCTATATGTTACTGATATGGAGTGTATATTACAACTAAATAAGAATGTCTGGTTACATCAGCACGCCTTCTATTTCAGAATCCCTAATCCCCAAGGCATCAAAGGCAATGATAGAGTGATGGATGTGCGGCTTGTAAGAGACGTTCACCAGACTCTCTTAGTGTTGCACGTCAAGCTGACGAGGATCTGGTATCGGGTTACGTGATTGCTTAGAGAAGGGGGGAGGGGGATGGGGTGGGGGCAGCGGGTGTTTTGTTGCAGGAAAATATGGATGCCTATTTTTTGTTGAATTGAGTACTCAAGAGTTTGATTTAGAAATGGGCTGTGGTGATACACTTCATGTTTCCGACACTGCCAGGTCAGATAACCGTACTCGACTCTCAAATAATGTCAACAATCGAAAGTAATAATTCTATGTAGATTACTTAGATAACGTTTGATGAAAAGACGCCTATTGGATATCTGAAACATTTTTCGTGTGCTTCCAGAATTCGGGGAGTTTTATTTTTGTGTCTCTAATTTAGAGCAGTGCAGTCTGGAAATATGTTCTCAGTTTCTGTGGATGTTTTTTTTCTTTTCCTGCACTGACGACATATAAGATTCTTTGCTTGACATAATGCTATCATTTCTTGTATGGGCGTTACATTGTACTGTAATCTGCACTTAATTTATATGACTTTGGCTGTGAAGTCATTAGTGTTGAATTGACATTAGGAGTCATTTATGTGTAGTCTGTTATATGGTACTTAAGGCCTCTTTTAATTCAGAATTGTAATATTCGCTTAGCTAAATGTCTTGAAGTAGCAGGTATAATATTCTTGTATTTGAGTTTGATTTTATTAATTTTGTTTTTAACTGTTTTTTTTAGTTCGATCTCCCAGAAAGGATGTAGTGACTAAAGATGATGGAACATCTTTTTATTTAGCCTGACAGTCTAGTCTCCACGTAGTATTGTACGAGTGTGCGTATCAGAATGATTTGCCGTGTGCCCACGTGACTAATTCTTAGTGCTTTGATTGGTGTGTTTATGTCCTTAATAAAGGCAGGTCCCTTGGCGTGTTCTATCTTGTGTTCGTCTTTTATGGTGTTTGCTTAAATGTTGTGGAAGACGATTCAGCTCCAAAATTGTTGTGTTAATGTGTGTTAGTCTATGTTAATGTGTGTTAATGTGTGTTAGCCTATGTTAATGTTTGTCAATGTGTGTTAATGTGTGTTAGTCTATGTTAATGTGTGTCAATGTGTGTCAATGTGTGCTAATGTGTGTTAGTTATGTTAATGTGTGTCAATGTGTGTTAATGTGTGTTAGTCTATGTTAATGTGTGTTAGTCTATGTTAATGTGTGTCAATGTGTGTTAGTCTATGTTAATGTGTGTTAATGTGTGTTAGTCTATGTTAATGTTTGTAAGTGTTTGTTTTAGGGCATGAGCGCTGTATCGATGTAGGTCAGTTTCGTAATTAACGTGTACACTATACGACTTCTTCCAAATATGGGGATATCTTGAACGTGTGGATGTGTAGCCTATCAGTTATCTGGAACCTTATGTTCCTTCATGTAATTTGTAATCCTTGGTTTAGAAGCGAAGAAAAGGTTATGTCGTAAAGTTTAATTTTTAATTTATTTAATTTCAAGACTCCCGTTGTGAGTAATTTTCACTCAAATCCAAATGCAGAAATATTAGAAAATGTCTAAATATTTGTTTAGGTTTTTTTTTTCATTCGATGGGAGAAATACGTGTGTCATCCACAACGACGAGCGATTTATGCCCTTCTTTACCATGCGTGAAGACGCCCGTTATGGCGAGTCGGTTATGATTTAGTTTTTTTTTCGAAGACTAGTTCTACGGCGTGCGTGTAATTATAGTACAGGGAAGATAGTGGACTTCTTGACTCTTTAATTAACCGTCAAGCCTAGTCTAAAGAAACCTGAGAGAGAGAAGAAGAGAGAGAGAGAGAGAGAGAGAGAGAGAGACAGAGATAGAGAGAGAGAGAGAGAAAGATTTCTGGCTCGTGGTTTTCCTGCACCATGTACATTATTTGTATCCCCTCTTAGAAGCGGTGTCATGTTGGTCAAATGATTTGTGTAAATATGAATGCGTGATTCTGGTAACGGCTTTCTCCAGGTCCAAGGATTGAATGGATGATTGATTATTATATCCTTAATGTGTCTCTCTGTGTTGGTTTAATTATTGGTATTGTATGCTAGATTATTTTTCATTGGTCTTCATGTAATATCTTCGCCACGAATGGTTTCTGTTGGTTAATTTTGCTAATTTTTTTAGTATTAAATTAACTAGAATATATACTCAGTACTTTAATTGTGTTTTGCATTTTGTATTCTTTGAGGATACGACAAAAGTTGGAAAAATCATAGCAGCTTTCTTATCGAAGACGATTCGCAAAATGAGGTCCAGTTCAAGGGGAAGGAGTTAAAAATGGGTTAAAAATTGTTGGTTAGTTAGAGTTGAGTTTAATGGAATATAAATGTGTGTTTGGTTAAAGTCAAGTTTAATGATATCCAAATCATTGGAACTAAATTCAATGTTATTGCAATGTTAATTTTTTTTACTCTACAGAAGGATTTTAATAAATTTATGAACTCACTGATCCTGATTCGAGAAGTAAATTATGAGTCCCTGACCCATATCTGTTAAAGTACGTCTGGGTCTCTTAGGTATTCTTCTTTCTTTCTTTCTTTATTTATTTCCTTTGTTTTTTTTCGTACTTTCTTCTTTCGTTGTTGTCTTTCTTCCTTACTATTCTTTCAAATAAAACTTAATATTTTTTTTTTCATCTTAATGCCTTTTGACTAGAACTTTGAGTTGTATCAAGCCGTTCCGAGAACAGGCACGTTTTAGTTTAAAAATAAAATTGTTGCGTTTAATTTTCTAAACACTAAGCCATTAGCAAAGACAACATTAATGAGGGAAAAATAGACAATTTGACATGACGAGGTGCACACATTATTAAGGTTATGAAGCGTATAGTTGTTATGTACACATCTATACTTCCTTCTTGATCCATCGGTTATTTCGCATTAGCTCCGTAACACCTCAAGTCATGTCATAGAAAATACAATTCTTACTTTCTACCACATCAGGCATTAAACATGAAAAAAATACAACTTACGGAAATGTAAATGTGGTACAAATGTAACATACCATTGCAGTATGCCGTAGTAGTAAATACAAGAATCAAGACACTAACTACTGCGAGAAACATGATGATGGTTTCCTGCAACAGGTAAATGAAAGCAAAATCAATATGGCAGTGTCATCAATTTAAGTTAAGTCTTGGAGGTAGAAAGTAATTAAGGTAAAGAACAAATAAAGGTCACCTAAAAAGATGGGTGAGGGCTCAATTCAAGGTGGGCCACAATGTTTGTATTTCTTTAGCTTTTCTGTATGTGATATGTAAACTATGAACAGAAGCCAAGTTATTACTGCACTGTGTATTCGGCTTTCACCAGGTTTACCTCTCTTCCGGCTTTGTCCAATTCCGGGCAGACCAACATGTTCATAACTGTCATAATGAAATTGTTTTGTTGTTATTATTACAATATCATGTTTTAGGTCTATATCACTACGAACATAATTTCACCTTTATATAGTGGGATACGTTGCTGAAGTTTTATTTCGACAAGGTAAATTTATTTACTGAAAATGAAAAGAGAACTACTAAACACAATTGAAACAAGACAAATACGATTTTTGAGACATGTTAAACGACACCGCAGCCTTGTAACAGCAATCATGGAGGAGAAAATACAAGGTAAAAGAAGCAGAAGCAGATCCAGATTAACATAAACGAGTTATATAAAAAATAGACAAGTCATTCTTAGACAATCTGTACTATTCAAGGCAAGAGCCAGATCTAAATGGAGCTTCATGGTAGCCAACCTTCGATGCGGAGACAGTACTCAATGATGATGATGAAATGCATGTTTTAACATGCACGTGATTCTCTATTTTAGAGAAAGTACTTTATTCTTCCTTGTGTAGGTTTTTTTCAGTTGTGATACGCCTTGTCCCTTGTTGTTAACATCATGTTCGAAGTTCTTTCCTTGGTCTCGTAATCTTCCGTGTAATGTTAAGACCTCATGATGAAGGTGGCAATCATGTGTAGATTATATCTTTGCGGTGGAAGTTCTCAGAAGTCTAAAGTAGCTCTAGTTCTGAAGCAAAAATTGATGAAACTGGCTTTCATTGGTAGTTGGTGGATCATGCTAGTCGTTAATTTTTAGTGCTTCATTTCTTCATGTTCAGACATTTATTCACATGCGTTGGTGCTTCTTTAGTTTATTAGTTAAACTGTGTGGGTCTTTTTAATGTTGCTGGTTTTGAAGAGTATAATTAATATCGTTCGCAGCAACAACTCATCAGTGCGGGAGTAACCTCAGCAATGTCACGTGTGTGGACTATGACTGCTGATTTTGTTGTGAAGAGTTGTCTAGTATCATGGCTTTTGAGGTTTGGGAAAATGTGGATTCCACGACAGACGTGGAGTCTATCAAGAAGAATACTTCATGAATAGGCTGGCTCCATGCTTTTCTGGTTTGCCTGTTCTGATGACTTCAAATAACTCATCTGATTCAGTTATAAAGTTAGAGTATACTTATTTTCCTGATTTCCAAACACACATTTGCAGTAGATGACCCATATCCCATATCTAACAACATGCTTTGAGGGCCTCTCAGTTCTTCTGCTAAATTAACTTGCAAGTAGTATACAATGTTGTATTTGACCCGATTTTCTCCGTAAATTAACAAAGATATATAAGAGGCGCCTTTAGCGCCTAATGTACACGAGAGACAAGGGGAGTTAACCATGACTGCTCGTGTCGGGATGTTGACCTCTAGTCCCGGTGACCCCGGAAGTGACCTGTTTATGTCTGATGTGTGCTGACTTTGGAGCGCTTGGTGTACTTGAGCGATAGTGATAGGTTAGTAGATTATACATGACATCGGGGCGGATCGCGGGTGACCCCTCGGGGATTATCTCGAGTGTTTTCGGACAGCGTGCTATCGGATCGGGGATTAGTTCGATTCGGTGTGACGCTATCGCGCCAGGTAGACGTTAGAAAATATTTATAGCTATGTAGTTGGGTGTCTGCTTAACGTTGTACCATAAATGAAGCATAAGAGTAAAACAGTTAGAGATTACTGGTTAGTCTAAGCTGGTAGTGTAAATATGTTCCTCGGTGTTAGTGGTTCGCTATCTCTCTCTCTCTTTCTCTCTTTCTCTCTCTCTCTCTTTCTCTCTCTCTCTCTCTCTCTCTCTCTCTCTCTCTCTCTCTCTACTATTCCAGTCTAGATTTCCAGCCATTGAAACACTTACTCATTCTCTCCATTTATCCCTATCATCGCGCCTTCCTTCTCTCTCTCTCTCTCTCTCTCTCTCTCTCTCTCTCTCTCGCTTTCTCCCCTATCCTCTCTTAGACTTCTAACCTATCACTCCACCCTCTGCCTCTCCCTTTAGCTCCCCCGCCCTCCCTCATATTTTTAGCGTCCCTCCTATTGTAACACTTGATTATTCTCACCATTAATACATACCATCTCGCCTTCTTTCTCATAGGCTTCTCTCGCTCTCTCTCTCTCTCTCTCTCTCTCTCTCTCTCTCTCTCGCTCTTCTAACCCCTACTAGACTTCTCTCCTACCATTCCACCTTTCTTCCTCTCTCTCTCTCTCTCTCTCTCTCTCTCTCTCTCTCTCTCTCTCTTTACCTCGCCTAGCGTTCCGTCTTCATTCGTATTTTTACCTTACCACCAGTGTAACACATTAATAACATTGAATATCAATTACAAAAAGACTTGAAATATCTACTTTTTAAAGAACCAATAAGATAAACATATGAAAAACGAAGGAATAATACACTCGACAAGGCTTAACAGACGTACTTTATACACATCACCATTAATACAACTGAAATTCCTTTAATGATAACCTATCACATCGTTATGAGCTAAGAGAAAAACAGAAAAAAATTCAACTTACACCGTAAAATATTCCACTACAACACAGACCGCTAGACTGAACAGTACTATGAAAATAAACGTCCGTGAATCAAGCGCGCTTATAACACGAAGTCTCTCATCCGACTAGTTTAAATATAATCTGGTAAATAAAATTTGGACGACACTATTCCACCCTCGACTAACATCTAGGTTAACCAATCAGAGAAGAAGATTTCTATCGGACACCCATCAACGAAATGACTGACCTCTGGATTAACTAATCAGAGAAGAGGATTACTGTTATCGTGATAACTGACCTCATTTTCGTTTTGAAGTGCTGTCGAGTCTGATGCATGGGTTACTTTAAATCGATTCGGCCCCTGATACAATCCACCTAGCCGGTCAATGGTGAGGGAAATAATACAAGTGGCGGGTTACTTGAACGCGTTTTGACCCCTGCTGCAATACCAGGAGCTCCATGACAGTTATAAATAGTTGGATACAACAATGTTTGCGATTCGGCGGGACTTTGGATGTAACTATCTGTTCGATGTGTCTAACTAGTATCAGTATGGAAGTAGATTTTTTAGGAATACAACTAGAGTGACAATTGAGCCTGAAGAAACACGTAGAGAATCTCACTAAGAAGGCAACACAAAGACTCCAACTAATGAAAATGCTAGAGAACGAGCAAGGGCATGTTAGAGAACGCTGGAGGCAATGTTAAAGAACGATGGTTCGTTAAGTCCGTGGTTCGTAGGGGTTGTGGTTTATTAAGTTTGTAGTTCGTTAAGTCCGTGGTTCGTTAAGTCCATGGTTCGTAGGGGTTGTGGTTCGCGGTTCGTGAGTTGAGGGTTTGTTAAGTTCGTTGTTCGTGAGTTTGTGGTTCGTTAGTTGATGGTTCGTTAAGTCCGTGGTTCGTGGGGTTGTGGTTCGTGGTTCGTTAGTTGATGGTTCGTTAAGTCCATGGTTCGTAGGGGTTGTGGTTCGCGGTTCGTGAGTTGAGGGTTCGTTAAGTCCGTGGTTCGTGGGGTTGTGGTTCGTGGTTCGTTAGTTGATGGTTCGTTAAGTCCGTGGTTCGTGGGTTGTGGTTCGTGGTTCGTTAGTTGACGGTTCGTTAAGTCCGTGGTTCGTAGGGGTTGTGGTTCGCGGTTCGTGAGTTGAGGGTTCGTTAAGTCCGTGGTTCGTGGGGTTGTGGTTCGTGGTTCGTTAGTTGATGGGTCGTTAAGTCCATGGTTCGTGGGGTTGTGGTTCGCGGTTCGTGAGTTGAGTGTTCGGTAAGTCCGTGGTTCGTGATTTGTTAAGTTCGTTGTTCGTGAGTTTGTGGTTTATTAAGTTTGTAGTTTGTTAAGTCCGTGGTTCGAGAGGTCATGGGCAAGGGCAGAAACCTAAGAGGCAAGGGCAGAAACCTAGGAGGCAAGGTCAGAAACCTAGGAGGCATGGGCAGAAACCTACTGACTAAGGCTTCCAAGGTGTATTTGATTGTCGCCCTATTTTTGTCTGTATAACCTAATATATCACTTTCATTTAATCTATCGATAAACGTTTCAAAGTCATTTCTGTTGTTAACTAACAAGGGTTTGTCTAATCCTGTCGCGTTATTTGAGCTTGGGTGTGAAAGTAACGCAGCCAAATAGACTGACCTCTGAGGCAATACCGGATGTGTTACTAAAAAGATTTTGACGTATGATGGCAATTTTATGAGTTTACCCCCTGATCATTTTTTAGGGATACGCCCATGAAATCGGTAAAAATCGTAAATTTTCACTCTAGGCATACCCCAAACTCTATTTTAGACATCCCCATTGCAAAAATTTACATTAAAAACCACTTTTAGGATTTTACCCCCTTATCATTTTTGAGGGTTACGCCCATGGAATCGATAAAAAGCGTTAATTTAGCACGCAGGCTTACCTAAAACTTTATTTTAGACATCCCCACACCAAAAATTAACTTAAAAATCAATTTTGAAAATGTAACCCCCCTTACCATTTTTGAGGGTTACGCCCCTGAAATCGATAAAAAATTGAAATATAACCTCAAGGCATACCCCAAACATATTTTTTGACACCCCTACATATCAAATTCCAACAAAAAAACAACAAAAACTAGTAGTGGTAGGTGGTTTTTGAGCCGTTCATACTACGCAGATGCACGGTGCAGCACGTGCAATCGATAAAAAAATTGAAATATAACTGCAAGGCATACGGAACGCTAGGCGAGGTAAAGAGAGAGAGAGAGAGAGAGAGAGAGAGAGAGAGAGAGAGAGAGAGAGAGAGAGAGAGAGAGAAGAAAGGTGGAATGGTAGGAGAGAAGTCTAGTAGGGGTTAGAAGAGCGAGAGAGAGAGAGAGAGAGAGAGAGAGAGAGAGAGAGCGAGCGAGAGAAGCCTATGAGAAAGAAGGCGAGATGGTATGTATTAATGGTGAGAATAATCAAGTGTTACAATAGGAGGGACGCTAAAAATATGAGGGAGGGCGGGGGAGCTAAAGGGAGAGGCAGAGGGTGGAGTGATAGGTTAGAAGTCTAAGAGAGGATAGGGGAGAAAGCGAGAGAGAGAGAGAGAGAGAGAGAGAGAGAGAGAGAGAAGGAAGGCGCGATGATAGGGATAAATGGAGAGAATGAGTAAGTGTTTCAATGGCTGGAAATCTAGACTGGAATAGTAGAGAGAGAGAGAGAGAGAGAGAGAGAGAAAGAGAGAGAGAGAGAAAGAGAGAAAGAGAGAGAGAGAGATAGCGAACCACTAACACCGAGGAACATATTTACACTACCAGCTTAGACTAACCAGTAATCTCTAACTGTTTTACTCTTATGCTTCATTTATGGTACAACGTTAAGCAGACACCCAACTACATAGCTATAAATATTTTCTAACGTCTACCTGGCGCGATAGCGTCACACCGAATCGAACTAATCCCCGATCCGATAGCACGCTGTCCGAAAACACTCGAGATAATCCCCGAGGGGTCACCCGCGATCCGCCCCGATGTCATGTATAATCTACTAACCTATCACTATCGCTCAAGTACACCAAGCGCTCCAAAGTCAGCACACATCAGACATAAACAGGTCACTTCCGGGGTCACCGGGACTAGAGGTCAACATCCCGACACGAGCAGTCATGGTTAACTCCCCTTGTCTCTCGTGTACATTAGGCGCTAAAGGCGCCTCTTATATATCTTTGTTAATTTACGGAGAAATTCGGGTCAAATACAACATTGTATACTACTCTTGCATTCCTCAGTTCTTCTTCTAGTGTTTCTCATAATTCATGATCTTTTATTTGCTTTGGTTTTATTGCCTGTTTTTTTTTTTTGCTTATTGTGTTTGTTTGCGTATCTTCTCTTTATTTTTGACTGGCTGAGCGTAATCATAACCACTTAATGGCCCGTGTCGTCTGCAATATTAGGGATAGTTCTATTGGCGGTTACGATTTTCTTTTTAGTATAAAATCTATGTGACTTGTGCATGTTGTGTCATTCCACTAACCATCGCCATGCAACATAAAATCAAATGGACAAATCTTAAATAAGTGTAAAGAGTCAAATACTTGGGCACAATAACAATGTCAGTTGGAAAGTGCTTCACAGAAATACAATGCAAAATAGCTGAGCCGAAAATAGAATTTCAGAAAAATGTACACGAGTGACGTCACATTGGGGTTACATTGTTTTTCTCTACCCTTCTCTATTCTTGGCGAGATGTTAGATCTTATCTAATGAGTCGATGCCTGCCAACTTTGCTTCTCTTGTAGGTGTTCTTTTTAGTGTCTCTTTATTTATTCCTCTTTTTCTGTATCCTGCTGTTTCCCACAAAAGGCCATGTTTTGAAATTCTCTTGTTGTCTCTCCCATGCATATGTCCTATATATGTTTGCCTTCTCTTCCTAATTGTAGATATCTTTTGGTTGCTTGACCATTTCTGTTATTGCAATTTTAGTTTTGAATTAATGTAATCATGAATATACTTGGGAAGCAAAACTAAATAAGGAAATGATAACAGGCACACTTATTTTCTCGAAGGTGAATACGTGGCAATCACTAAATGCAATAACCAGCACAGCCAGAATAGTATAAACTTGTAACATTTGAGTTAAGCAATAAAATGAGAAAGACATGCTTCACAGCATAAAGAAATGTATGGTAGACAGATAATATAAGATTCTGTTATAGCTGAAGAAAAAAAAAAGAAAAGCATTAAACATTTAATAAATACATATAGAAATGTGAAACCATAGGTTTTCATGTTGTCCAGTACAAATTTATAGGCAAAGAAATGAAAACATACATTATCATTCAAAGTTAGATATGTGTTTATAAAGATGTGGTGAATATACATTCTTGTATACATTATTGGCATGTTTTTGAAGACCTATACCCTACGACACTTCGTGAAATTGTAATTTCGTAACCAAATGGTAGCATTGGGTCTGGATTTGTTTAGGAATGAGTGAACATATGTCTTATAAATGATTTAATATTAAACCAATTCTATAAATAACATATACATGTAGGGTACATCACTTAATTTTAATGATGCAAATAAGAAGATACGTTCAACACCTGAGTGATATTATTAAAAAAAGGAGGTGTTTATATTGCTTAGAATGTGACATACATTTTAGTAGAAATGTGAGGATATGAAGTAGATGGAAAGAACCTAGTACGAATTCTAGAATATTGTTCTTGTGAACGTGTTATTGCATGTGATGGAAAACATAAGACAAAAGCAATTCAAAGAATATGAATGACAAAACGCAATTTTAACAGCATGCAATATATATGCACATCAAAGCTAATAACATCAGAGCTAAAACTATGAACAGTAGCATCATATGTCTACACAATATTCATAAATGCTGCAGAAACATGGACATTAACAAGAAAACAACAAATAATCGAAGACTTTCCAATGTTGATGTGATAGACAAGTGGAGAGATTTGAGTGGAAAGGAAAGATGACAAACAGTGACGTTTTGATTCCGCTGAACATAAAAGACAGAACTACTTAACACAAGAGAGCATAATTTGTTCTTGTAAATATCAATTCTCTACTAAAAGTTATCTTTTGGGAGAAAGTACAGGATAGACGAGTCAGAGGCAGACCAAGACTAAAGGAGACTTATTTTCTTTCCTTCCTCATTTGCCTTTCAACGTCAACTATACGCTGGGGTGTACAACACTTCTGTTAGCATCTGCTGCTGTTATGTTTCCTAGTGTTTCTGATATTCGATCAATCGTTTTCGCCGTCGACAATTGAACTGTTCTTGCATAAAAGTGTTAACGGTTCGTTGTGTATTGAGCCTTCTGTCTAATAACGCTGCCAAACAATTGTAATTGTGTTTCTTTATGCTTTCAAAAGCAGGAATTATTCCTAGATTATTCTCAGTTTTATCATTTCCCATCTTATCTCTCTGGCTGTTTCTTGTTATGAGTATAACGCATTTAATCTCGGTAATGGTTATTGTTCATGTTATTACCGAGTCTAATGCCTGTCCAGGTCTGGCATTGGTAGCACACCGCTGCGATAAAGAATGTGTTGTAGAGTCCGTTTTGGCTCCTGTGCTATTTCTTTGTTGAACAGCAGTGGTGATAGCGATCTTTTGACAGGTTTTTGTTATATATTGATTATTTTTCTGCAACTAAACTGGATTGATAATATCACAAGATGGACGGTGAACATATGACAATGTGCACTGTCATTGCAATAGGCTGAGTAAAATGAATCTACATGGTAACCAACCTTAGGTGTGAAGACCACACCCAAAACATGAATGAATTCAACAGACAGCACATTAATCACTTACCAATACTCCGTCTGGAGAAGTATGCGACCTGTTGTGAAAATAGGAGCATTTTATAGTCTCCCCTCACTTGATTAAAAACTAATATCAAGTTACAGAAAAAGGATAGATAAACATTCAATCTGCATTAATTTAGGTATTTTACTAACCCTTCTAGTGACATTTTCGCAGCAATTAAAGACTCAACAAAGTAATCATGGAATCCAGTGGCGTATACTGGTTTTGGGGTCTGGGCTACAGCTGATATAATAAATAAAGACGTACATTATATTCAGTAGGCTAACATGAAGTAATATTTGCTAACGACATCACTACATTTTAAATTACTTACTTATTTATATGTAAACTCTATCCGTCTTGTTTGGGACGAAAATGTATCGATGACGTTGTCACTGAAATTACTGTTGGATTGGTTTATAAGTCTTTGAAGGAATCATTTCTCAATGGACATTATTGACAAACCAGATAAGCGTTCTTGTGACTGAGATAAGTGACAATAAGATTTGATTCTCTTGAGAGCAGAAAAAAGTTCTTTCTACATATACTGATGGGCATAACGTAGTTATAAATAGGTTAGGAAGTTCCAATAATCAGACATAGTTTCATTTTCACTTTGTGACGATTCTGATTGGCTATAGCTAAAAAGAACACGTGAAACCGCATTTTGTAATAGGTAGCTCTCGCCCGTATATATTTGACGGGATTTTTTGAATGTCAAGGTCATTAATTCTATGTAGGAGTGAAGAGAAACGTACTGCTGCTGATTAGCGGTTTAATGTACCATTTTTTATAGTAGTTTCGGCTTCTTTCAAAAACGTTATAGTGGCCATTGGAAAACCTTGCTTTAATAAATGCAAACCAAAGCAAATAAATCACATTGGCCTACGAAATGTGAAATAGAATATTCGAAAATTTGAAATATAATTATGAAAAAATATTATAAATTATCATTTCCTTTTGTATCTCGTTAATATGTTCAGGCTACCGGCGATAGCTGCGGTATCATAGAGAATACGCCACTGATGGAATCATAATATTTGACTATTTTAGACAGTGAATCAGAGACGGATTTAATTGCATAAACAAAATAGTAATTATTTTCTATAGCGAATATATATATATATATATATATATATATATATATATATATATACTGTATAATAATTATTATTCAACAAATTGGTATGCCGTAATATGTATCCGTGTGTTCACATTTAACTAGCTATTAACGTTAAGCTATTATCTCTATAACTAACAGCATTCTTTTAAAAAGACATTAATTTCCTGCGTTAATTTTTTCCAATTACAATACAATTATTTATGTTTCTCTAGATACTGTTAGTTGTATGGCATATGTTTCTCTCCATTATTATACGGTAATACTCTAATGGTAAAGCACCGTTTATAAAGGACAATTGAAAATAAAAGTATAAACTAGTAATCGTTTTACTCGTGAAAACAGAGGATTAATAACATTCTGACTTATTATTATTATTCCGCCATAAAAGTACCGACTTTCAGTTGGGACAGTGTCCAAACAAACACAATAAACTAGAAACATGTTTTCGCTTTTAAAATGTAGTAAGCATAATTAAATGTACTATCAACCCTTACGTATGCGTGTGAATGCTGGAAAACAACAAGAGATACAGAAACAAAGTTGAACGCATTTGAAAATAAATGTCTAAGGAAAATACTTGGTATAGCATGGAACGAATTCAAAACAAACGAGGAAATTAGAGAAATCGCCAATCAACCACTAATATCTTCAGTAATCAAGAAAAGACGATGGTCATATGTTGGGCATGTGATGAGAAGAGATAATAACCGAATAGCAAAGCAAGCCCTCATGTGGGAAACAACAGGTAAGAGGAAAAGAGGAAGACCCAGAGAGACACTGAGAAGAACATTGATGAGAGAGGCAAGAGCAGCAGGAATCGGCTCCCGCATTGAGATAGAGCTGCTTCCACAGAACAGAGACAAATGGCGAGATTTGACAAAATATCTTTAAAAGAATTGAAAACTACTAGAACAAAAATTCAGAAAAGAGAAGGAGTATCTTGGTCTACGCCCTATGGGCCGGCTACGGCTCGAAAGGTCAATAGATAGATAGATACTTTCTCTTACCGTTGGCTCTGTCAATAGAGAACTGAAAGGAGATGAAGGAAAATAGGCAGTCGGCTTCAGTGCCTAGACACGTTCAAACACAGAGAGCGCCGTGCAGATAGGTTTACATGGTGACGGCACATTAGTAGAAAAGTAAGATGATATCAAATTAAGCGATACGTGCAATTAATTAATTTAAGTAACACCGTTAAAGCCGGCGTCAAACTGTCCCCGGAATTCACCATTTATTAGTTTTAGTGCTTTTTGAATGAATTACTCTTCAGTGGTCTCTCAAAAGCCAAATATGTGTATGTGTGAACACATGACTAAAGTCAAGGCTCTCAATACCGTAGTCGTATTAAGACTTTGATTAGAGTTAAATCTTTCACTGTACAGTAAAGCTACTGACTAATTCACTCTCTCTGTTAACTGATTAATTATTAGATCTATCAAGAACACTAACAGAAGCGGGTGAGTGAAGAAATAGTTCATATGTTACAATAGAGTTTAGTTTACTCGACGTATCATCCTCATTGCACATCTTACATGTCCATGTGTGATCACATCTCCTCCACATGATGACCCTCAGTTTATGGAGACTTACGACTCCGTGTTGTGTTTTTATTTGTTATTCTTCTTTGTCTCCCGGCGTTGCACTCCTTCTGGCTCCACAAATGTTGATCTGAAGTTAGTGCATTCAATAGAAGTGAGAAAGAAAGTTCACCGGTGCTATATAGAGCCAATACTGACCTATGGAAGCGAATCATGGACAATAAACAAACACAGGAAAAGATGATCAGAGATCACTGAGATGGGATTTCTCAGAAGATATGTTGAAAGTTCCCCGTGCAGCAAAAAAGACCAATGAGGAAATTATGAAAGTCGCCAGCATAAGAGAGAACTCATAAGAAAAACATCAGAAAGAAACAATCAACATTTTCGGGCATATCTTCAGAAGAGGAAAGAAAGTTGGAATACGTGGTTTCAAACTGGCAAAATACAGGAAAAAAAGAGATCGCGGACCACAAAGAGAGAAAATGCTAGATAGCTTGGTGTCATGGCAGGGAAAATAGCCAACAACAAATTTGAAACAATGCACAATGGATTGAAAATTGCAGAAAGATATGTTCGCCAACGCCAACCGGTATAGCAAATGATGATGTTGGTGCATTCTGTACATGGATTTAGATCATGATATCAGTGTACGACAATGTAACCGTTTCCGACTATCCTACGTTTTTTGTATCACCAATCACTGCCTGTGTGCTAGCCTCCATCGTTGTTTCTGTATAAACTCACCGAGTCACTCAGAAAGCACACTTGGGCTAAAGGTTGAGTTTCGGGCCAATCTTTTGCTTTATTAGCTGCCATGATCTTCTTGGTCAAACTACGGGTAGTTATCGCGAAAGCACCGCTCTCTCCTTCACGTTTCTTCCTTTCATCTGTACCGTGTAATCACGTGGGCTTCTACTGCTCCGAACAACGAATCCATCAGTATAAACGCCTGCCATACCCTCAGATAAATTTCAATAGATCAAGGAATGCACTGAAAATGAACATCAACAAAACAGAAGTCATGAATGTCGCCAAAAATAAACAGAATATTAACATAACTATAGAAGGCACACAACTAAAATAAGTAGAGGAATTCAAATACCTAGGAAGTCTAATGACAAAAGATAATTCTCAAACAGCAGTAAGGAAACAACAGATAAAATGGTTTGGCCACGTGACAAGGCAGAAAGAACAAAACACAACAAAACGAGCCTTCAACAAACGTTGTGAGAACACCAGACCCAAGGGTCGAGCACGAAAAAGATGGGTCGATAGAATATTAGAAGCACTAGGAAACATAACAGCAGCAGAGGTGAGTAGAAGAGCAAAAGACCGCAAATTATATCTCCCCTTGACGCTGAAAGGCAGATGGGGAAGGAAAGAAGCAGAAGAAGGAATGCACATTTGCCTCCACAAGGACATAATGTTGCTGTCTGCGTTCTATAATCACAGTAAAGCTAACAGAAATGAGCAGACCACCTCCCTGATTCTGTATCCACTCTTCCCGGGTTCAGTGTCATCAAGTAGATATATGTGTTAAACCATGTCCTCGAACGATGCTATCTATGATTTTCCTTTGTTGCTGCCCTGTTTCCTGACAGTCTCGTTGTGTAGAGAATGTTGTACTCGAAGATAGCCATGCGCTCGGGATATCTTTATTCTGGCATCGATGGTGGAAACATCAAGAAAATATCACATGAGAGTGGCCAAACATCTCATGTGTCTTGTTTCAATAGTGTTTAATAGTTAACATTTCATTTTTAGTTGTTTTAAGTCTTCATCATTTGTTTTCTTTTCTTACCATCCAATGCTTTGCATTCTTCTATTAGTTAAACCAACATTATTAAACCAATATCAAAAACAAGAGGAGCTTTCGTTGCACTGGGAAACATATGGAAATCCAAAGAAATTAGGTTAAATACAAAAATAAAAATTTTCAACTCAATGTTAAGTCGGTCCTATTATATGGCTGTGAAACATGGAGAACAACAAAAGGGACAATCACGAAGATGCAGACTTTCATTAATGGATGCTTACGCAGAATAAAGGGATGGAAATGGCAGGACAAAATCACTATCATAGAATTATGGAAATGTACCAGCCAAATACCAGTGGATAAAGAGATACATCGAAAACGATGGCGGTGGATAGGACACACATTGCGGAATCCAACTGAGAGTATTACACAACATGCCCTTTTTTGGAATCCCCAGGGGAAAAGACAAAGAGGAAGACCAAGGAATTCTTGGAGAAGACAGATGGAAGCAGAGATGAATATGGGGGGGGGGGAAGACATGGAATGATCTTAAAAGAATGGCAAAAAAACATAACGACTTGGACACTGTTTGTTGAAGACCTATGCTCCACTGGGAGCTAAAAGAGGTAGAGAGTAGAAATCGGCACGGGCGTAAAAACGACACATTACCCCAAAAATCATGTGCTGAAGGTCTGTACAATTTATGGTCAATAACAACATATTCCCTATACGCTACTTGGAGTGACGTGGGCTCTTTACTTATTTTTTAATAGTATACCGGCCAGAATGGCCTTTTATGTGCGTATTCAAGTGAGTCAGGAAAAGCGTGCAAGACATGAAGCGAGGATTATCGATGTTCCAAATAGGCGCATAAATAGGTTCAATGGCGAAGGTTCAAGGCAAGGGGGTTCTGGAAAGTTCTCGAAGCAGTTGGGCAAATTTGGAGACAAAGGAGTGTAGAAGGGCGTAGATGATTGGTTACGGAAGGAATAGAGGGTGGTATAAAAAGCTAGGACGAGGGAAATTGCGAGCTCTCTTTGTTTGATAACGGTGATTAGAAACCCGCCTTAGTGCAGGTAGAACAGCGTGCCGCCTAGAGTGTCGGACTTTGTAAATTTAAACTGTCCTATGCCAGTAGAGATTATTTTAGAGCCAGAGTGACAAATGGGAAGTCCATGGCAGTTTTATAGTGTTCAGAGTCTGTTTGATGTAATTGAAGCTATGACAGTTTTATAGTGTTCAGAGTCTCTTTGATGTAATTAAAGCTATGACAGTTTTATAGTGTTCAGAGTCTGTTTGATGTAATTGAAGCTATGACAGTTTTATAGTGTTCAGAGTATGTTTGATGTAATTGAAGCTATGACAGTTTTATAGTGTTCAGAGTCTGTTTGATGTAATTGAATCTATGACAGTTTTATAGTGTTCAGAGTCTGTTTGATGTAATTGAAGCGATGACAGATTTATAGTGTTCAGAGTCTGTTTGATGTAATTGAAGCTATGACAGTTTTATAATAGTTTGTTAGAATAATGATAGAAGCCATGGAGTGCATAGTATTAATGAAGGTTATGGTAAATGTAACAAGGTGATGGCCTCTCATGAGAGGAGATATGATGTGCAGACTGTTTATATATACAACTTTTGTCGAACCAAAGTGATGTAAATACAGTTCTTGACAGTTTTACGACGAATGTATTGTTCACTCCAAGTAATTAAGAAAGACCATTTCAGCGTTTTGCCTACTACACACGAAGCCACCCCTTCTGCCCCAGGAACCCGACCCCCCACCCGTTATAGAAATCCGCACCCTTCCATTTGCGCCCCTTATTATCCCTTTTAAGATACAACAAACACCCCCGCCGCCCTAAAAATAATATATTCTCGATCAGCTTTTGTTCGTCCTCTTAAATCCATTAAAAAAGGTTTTACAAATAGGTCAGCTTTTATTCACTCTCATTATGGCTTATTACAGAGATACCTCTATTCATCAAGACCCCTCCTTCACCAACACGTCTGAACCATGTCCCGAGATGACAGTCTATTTTAAAAGGGTGCTGAGGCCAATGTGTTGCCCGACACCGTCAGATTTTGGGAGCAATTAAAACCGAAAAAGACTAGTTTTGTCGTTGTCTTGCTGCAGCAGGGACAGGCATGGGGAGATGGGACTTTCAAAACAGAAAGAGAGAATATATATGAAGACAGAGATACCGACAAGTAAAACGAACATTATACTAGCAATAAAAAATAAAATATCAAGAAATGAGAACAATAAATTGAATAGGCGAGACAACGGAAATGGGGTAAATCACGAAATAATCAGAAAAGTGATTGAAGAGAGAAATGTGGAAATTAGGTGGGTCATGAACGGACAATGAGAATAGATACGTTGGAATCGAGAATGGGAGTGATGAAGAGACACAAGGGCTGATTCTTAGATCCAGGAGAGAACTAACAGGTTGTGTCTCGAGCTAGAACTGAGATAGAGGAAGCTAGAACAGAGATAGGTAAAAGCTAGAGCAGAGATGGGTAACAGCAAGAACAGAGATAGGTAACAGCTAGAGCAGAGATAGGTAACAGATAGAGCAGAGAAAGGTGAAAGCTAGAGCAGATATGGGTAACAGATAGAGCAGAGATAGGTAACAGATAGAGCAGAAATAGGTAAAAGCTAGAGCAGAGATAGGTAACAGCAAGAGCAGAGATAGGTAACAGCTAGAGCAGAGATAGGTAAAAGCTAAAGCAGAGATAGGTAACAGCTAGAGCAGAGATGGATAGCAGCTAGAACAGAGATGAGTAACAGCTAGAGCAGAGATAAGTAACAGCTAGAGCAGAAATAGGTAACAGCTAGAGCAGAGATAGGTAACAGCTAGAGCAGAGATGGATAGCAGATAGAGCAGAGATGAGTAACAGCTAGAGCAGAGATAGGTAACAGCTAGAGCAGAAATAGGTAACAGCTAGAGCAGAGATAGGTAACAGCAAGAGCAGAGATAGGTAACAGCTAGAGCAGAGATAGGTAATAGCTTAGCAGAGGTTGTTAGCAGCTAGAGCAGAGATGTGTAACAGCTAGAGCAGAGATAGGTAACAGCTAGAGCAGAGATAGGTAACAGCTAGAGCAGAGATAGGTAACAGCTAGAGCAGAGATAGGTAACAGCTAAAGCAGAGATGGATAGCAGCTAGAGAAGAGATGAGTAACAGCTAGAGCAGAGATAGGTAACAGCTAGAGCAGAAATAGGTAACAGCTAGAGCAGAGATAGGTAACAGCTAGAGCAGAGATGGGTACCAGCTAGAGCAGAGATGGGTAACAGCTAGTGCAGAGATAGGTAATAGCTAGACCAGAGATAGGTAACAGCTAGAACAGAGACAGAGGCAGCTAGAACAGAGATAGGTAAAAGCTAGAGCAGAGAAAGGTAACAGCTAGAGCAGAGATAGGTAACAGCTAGAGCAGAGATGGTTAGCAGCTAGAGCAGAGATGGGTAGCAGGCTAGAGCGCAGATGGGTAACAGCTAGAGCAGAGATAGGTAACAGCTAGAGCAGAGATAGGTAACAGCCTGAGCAGAGATAGGTAACAGCTAGAGCAGAGATAGGTAAAAGCTAAGTAGAGATGGTTAGCAGCTAGAGCAGAGATGTGCAACAGCTAGAGCAGAAGTAGGTAACAGCTAGAGCAGAGATAGGTAACAGCTAGAGCAGAGATAGGTAAAAGCTTGAGCAGAGATAGGTAACAGCTGGAGCAGAGATGGTTAGTAGCTAGAGCAGGATAGGTAACAGCTAGAGCAGAGATGGGTAGCAGCTAGAGCAGAGATAGGTAAGAGCTAGAGCAGACATGAGTAACACCTAGTGCAGAGATAGGTAATAGCTATATCAGAGATGGGTAGCAGCTATATCAGAGATGGGTAGCAGCTAGAGCAGAGATGGATAACAGCTAAAGTAGAGATAGGTAACAGCTAGAGCAGAAATAGGTAACAGCCTGAGCAGAGATAGGTAAAACCTAGAGCAGAGGTGGGTAGCAGCTAGAGCGGAGATGGGTAACAGCTAGAGCAGAGATAGGTAACAGCAAGAGCAGAGATAGGTAACAGCCTGAGCAGAGATAGGTAACAGCTAGAGCAGAGAAAGGTAACAGCTAGAGCAGAGATAGGTAACAGCTAGAACAGAAATGGGTAACAGCTAGAGCAGAGATGGATAGCAGCTAGAGCAGAGATGGGTAACAGCTAGAGCAGAGATAGGTAACAGCTAGAGCAGAAATAGGTAACAGCTAGAGCAGAGATGGATAGCAGCTAGAGCAGAGATGAGTAACAGCTAGAGCAGAGATAGGTAACAGCTAGAGCAGAGATGGATAGCAGCTAAAACTGAGATGAGTTACAGCTACAGCAGAGATAAGTAACAGCTAGAGCAGAAATAGGTAACAGCTAGAGCAGAAATAGGTAACAGCTAGAGCAGAGATAGGTAATAGCTAAGCAGAGATGGTTAGCAGCTAGAGCAGAGATGTGTAACAGCTAGAGCAGAGATAGGTAACAGCTAGAGCAGACATAGGTAACAGCTAGAGCAGAGATAGGTAACAGCTAAAGCAGAGATGGATAGCAGCTAGAGAAGAGATGAGTAACAGCTAGAGCAGAGATAGGTAACAGCTAGAGCAGAAATAGGTAACAGCTAGAGCAGAGATAGGTAACAGCTAGTGCACAGATGGTTAGTAGCTAGGGCAGGATGGGTAACATCTACAGCAGAGATAGGTAACAGCTAGAGCAGAGATGGGTACCAGCTGGAGCAGAGATGGGTAACAGCTAGTGCAGAGATAGGTAATAGCTAGACCAGAGATAGGTAACAGCTAGAACAGAGATAGGTAAAAGCTAGAGCAGAGATAGGTAACAGTTAGAGCAGAGATAGGTAACAGCTAGAGCAGAGATAGGTAACAGCTAGAGCAGAGATAGGTACCAGCTAGAGCAGAGATGGGTAACAGCTAGAGCAGAGATGGGTAACAGCTAGAGCAGAAATAGGTAACAGCTAGAGCAGATATAGGTAACAGCTAGAGCAGAGATAGGTAACAGCTAGAGCAGAGATGGTTAGCAGCTAAAGCAGAGATGGGTAGCAGCTAGAGCGCAGATGGGTAACAGCTAGAGCAGAGATAGGTAACAGCTAGAGCAGAGATAGGTGACAGCCTGAGCAGAGATAGGTAACAGCTAGAGCAGAGATAGGTAACAGCTAGAGCAGAAATAGGTAACAGCCTGAGCAGAGATAGGTAACAGCTAGAGCAGAGGTGGGTAGCAGCTAGAGCGGAGATGGGTAACAGCTAGAGCAGAGATAGGTAACAGCAAGAGCAGAGATAGGTAATAGCTAAGCAGAGATGGTTAGCAGCTAGAGCAGAGATGTGTAACAGCTAGAGCAGAGATAGGTAACAGCTAGAGCAGACATAGGTAACAGCTAGAGCAGAGATAGGTAACAGCTAAAGCAGAGATGGATAGCAGCTAGAGAAGAGATAGATAGGTAACAGCTAGAGCAGAAATAGGTAACAGCTAGAGCAGAGATAGGTAACAGCTAGTGCACAGATGGTTAGTAGCTAGGGCAGGATGGGTAACATCTACAGCAGAGATAGGTAACAGCTAGAGCAGAGATGGGTACCAGCTGGAGCAGAGATGGGTAACAGCTAGTGCAGATATAGGTAATAGCTAGACCAGAGATAGGTAACAGCTAGAACAGAGATAGGTAAAAGCTAGAGCAGAGATAGGTAACAGTTAGAGTAGAGATAGGTAACAGCTAGAGCAGAGATAGGTAACAGCTAGAGCAGAGATAAGTACCAGCTAGAGCAGAGATAGGTAACAGCTAGAGCAGAGATAGGTAACAGCTAGAGCAGAAATAGGTAACAGCTAGAGCAGAGATAGGTAACAGCTGGAGCAGAGATGGTTAGTAGCTAGAGCAGGATGGGTAACAGCTAAAGCAGAGATGGGTAGCAGCTAGAGCAGAGATAGGTAAGAGCTAGAGCAGACATGAGTAACACCTAGTGCAGAGATAGGTAATAGCTATATCAGAGATGGGTAGCAGCTATATCAGAGATGGGTAGCAGCTAGAGCAGAGATGGATAACAGCTAGAGTAGAGATAGGTAACAGCTAGAGCAGAAATAGGTAACAGCCTGAGCAGAGATAGATAACAGCTAGAGCAGAGGTGGGTAGCAGCTAGAGCGGAGATGGGTAACAGCTAGAGCAGAGATAGGTAACAGCAAGAGCAGAGATAGGTAACAGCCTGAGCAGAGATAGGTAACAGCTAGAGCAGAGATAGTTAACAACTAGAGCAGAGATAGGTAACAGCTAGAACAGAAATAGGTAACAGCTAGAGCAGAGATGGATAGCAGCTAGAGCAGAGATGGGTAACAGCTAGAGCAGAGTTATGTAATAGCTAGAGCAGAAATAGGTAACAGCTAGAGCAGATATATGTAACAGCTAGGGCAGAGATGGTTAACAGCTAGAACAGAGATGGGTAACAGCTATAGCAGAGATGGATAGTAGCTAGAGCAGAGATGAGTAACAGCTAGAGCAGAGATAGGTAACAGCTAGAGCAGAAATAGGTAACAGCTAGAGCAGAGATAGGTAACAGATAGAGCAGAGATAGGTAAAAGCTAGAGCAGAGATAGGTAACAGCAAGAGCAGAGATAGGTAACAGCTAGAGCAGAGATAGGTAAAAGCTAAAGCAGAGATAGGTAACAGCTAGAGCAGAGATGGATAGCAGCTAAAACTGAGATGAGTAACAGCTAGAGCAGAGATAAGTAACAGCTATAGCAGAAATAGGTAACAGCTAGAGCAGAGATAGGCAACAGGTAGAGCAGAGATGGATAGCAGCTAGAGCAGAGATGAGTAACAGCTAGAGCAGAGATAGGTAACAGCTAAAGCAGAAATAGGTAACAGCTAGAGCAGAGATAGGTAACCGCAAGAGCAGAGATAGGTAACAGCTAGAGCAGAGATAGGTAATAGCTAAGCAGAGATGGTTAGCAGCTAGAGCAGAGATGTGTAACAGCTAGAGCAGAGATAGGTAACAGCTAGAGCAGACATAGGTAACAGCTAGAGCAGAGATAGGTAACAGCTAAAGCAGAGATGGATAGCAGCTAGAGAAGAGATGAGTAACAGCTAGAGCAGATATAGGTAACAGCTAGAGCAGAAATAGGTAACAGCTAGAGCAGAGATAGGTAACAGCTAGTGCACAGATGGTTAGTAGCTAGGGCAGGATGGGTGACATCTACAGCAGAGATAGGTAACAGCTAGAGCAGAGATGGGTACCAGCTGGAGCAGAGATGGGTAACAGCTAGTGCAGAGATAGGTAATAGCTAGACCAGAGATAGGTAACAGCTAGAACAGAGATAGGTAAAAGCTAGAGCAGAGATAGGTAACAGTTAGAGCAGAGACAGGTAACAGCTAGAGCAGAGATAGGTAACAGCTAGAGCAGAGATAGGTACCAGCTAGAGCAGAGATGGGTAACAGCTAGAGCAGAGATAGGTAACAGCTAGAGCAGAAATAGGTAACAGCTAGAGCAGATATAGGTAACAGCTAGAGCAGACATAGGTAACAGCTAGAGCAGAGATGGTTAGCAGCTAGAGCAGAGATGGGTAGCAGCTAGAGCGCAGATGGGTAACAGCTAGAGCAGAGATAGGTAACAGCTAGAGCAGAGATAGGTGACAGCCTGAGCAGAGATAGGTAACAGCTAGAGCAGAGATAGGTAACAGCTAGAGCAGAAATAGGTAACAGCCTGAGCAGAGATAGGTAACAGCTAGAGCAGAGGTGGGTAGCAGCTAGAGCGGAGATGGGTAACAGCTAGAGCAGAGATAGGTAACAGCAAGAGCAGAGATAGGTAATAGCTAAGCAGAGATGGTAAGCAGCTAGAGCAGAGATGTGTAACAGCTAGAGCAGAGATAGGTAACAGCTAGAGCAGACATAGGTAACAGCTAGAGCAGAGATAGGTAACAGCTAAAGCAGAGATGGATAGCAGCTAGAGAAGAGATAGATAGGTAACAGCTAGAGCAGAAATAGGTAACAGCTAGAGCAGAGATAGGTAACAGCTAGTGCACAGATGGTTAGTAGCTAGGGCAGGATGGGTAACATCTACAGCAGAGATAGGTAACAGCTAAAGCAGAGATGGGTACCAGCTGGAGCAGAGAAGGGTAACAGCTAGTGCAGAGATAGGTAATAGCTAGACCAGAGATAGGTAACAGCTAGAACAGAGATATGTAAAAGCTAGAGCAGAGATAGGTAACAGTTAGAGTAGAGATAGGTAACAGCTAGAGCAGAGATAGGTAACAGCTAGAGCAGAGATAAGTACCAGCTAGAGCAGAGATGGGTAACAGCTAGAGCAGAGATAGGTAACAGCTAGAGCAGAAATAGGTAACAGCTAGAGCAGAGATAGGTAACAGCTGGAGCAGAGATGGTTAGTAGCTAGAGCAGGATGGGTAACAGCTAAAGCAGAGATGGGTAGCAGCTAGAGCAGAGATAGGTAAGAGCTAGAGCAGACATGAATAACACCTAGTGCAGAGATAGGTAATAGCTATATCAGAGATTGGTAGCAGCTATATCAGAGATGGGTAGCAGCTAGAGCAGAGAATGATAACAGCTAGAGTAGAGATAGGTAACAGCTAGAGCAGAAATAGGTAACAGCCTGAGCAGAGATAGATAACAGCTAGAGCAGAGGTGGGTAGCAGCTAGAGCGGAGATGGGTAACAGCTAGAGCAGAGATAGGTAACAGCAAGAGCAGAGATAGGTAACAGCCTGAGCAGAGATAGGTAACAGCTAGAGCAGAGATAGTTAACAACTAGAGCAGAGATAGGTAACAGCTAGAACAGAAATAGGTAACAGCTAGAGCAGAGATGGATAGCAGCTAGAGCAGAGATGGGTAACAGCTAGAGCAGAGATAGGTAACAGCTAGAGCAGAAATAGGTAACAGCTAGAGCAGAGATAGGTAACAGATAGAGCAGAGATAGGTAAAAGCTAGAGCAGAGATAGGTAACAGCAAGAGCAGAGATAGGTAACAGCTAGAGCAGAGATAGGTAAAAGCTAAAGCAGAGATAGGTAACAGCTAGAGCAGAGATGGATAGCAGCTAAAACTGAGATGAGTAACAGCTAGAGCAGAGATAAGTAACAGCTATAGCAGAAATAGGTAACAGCTAGAGCAGAGATAGGCAACAGGTAGAGCAGAGATGGATAGCAGCTAGAGCAGAGATGAGTAACAGCTAGAGCAGAGATAGGTAACAGCTAAAGCAGAAATAGGTAACAGCTAGAGCAGAGATAGGTAACCGCAAGAGCAGAGATAGGTAACAGCTAGAGCAGAGATAGGTAATAGCTAAGCAGAGATGGTTAGCAGCTAGAGCAGAGATGTGTAACAGCTAGAGCAGAGATAGGTAACAGCTAGAGCAGACATAGGTAACAGCTAGAGCAGAGATAGGTAACAGCTAAAGCAGAGATGGATAGCAGCTAGAGAAGAGATGAGTAACAGCTAGAGCAGATATAGGTAACAGCTAGAGCAGAAATAGGTAACAGCTAGAGCAGAGATAGGTAACAGCTAGTGCACAGATGGTTAGTAGCTAGGGCAGGATGGGTGACATCTACAGCAGAGATAGGTAACAGCTAGAGCAGAGATGGGTACCAGCTGGAGCAGAGATGGGTAACAGCTAGTGCAGAGATAGGTAATAGCTAGACCAGAGATAGGTAACAGCTAGAACAGAGATAGGTAAAAGCTAGAGCAGAGATAGGTAACAGTTAGAGCAGAGACAGGTAACAGCTAGAGCAGAGATAGGTAACAGCTAGAGCAGAGATAGGTACCAGCTAGAGCAGAGATGGGTAACAGCTAGAGCAGAGATAGGTAACAGCTAGAGCAGAAATAGGTAACAGCTAGAGCAGATATAGGTAACAGCTAGAGCAGACATAGGTAACAGCTAGAGCAGAGATGGTTAGCAGCTAGAGCAGAGATGGGTAGCAGCTAGAGCGCAGATGGGTAACAGCTAGAGCAGAGATAGGTAACAGCTAGAGCAGAGATAGGTGACAGCCTGAGCAGAGATAGGTAACAGCTAGAGCAGAGATAGGTAACAGCTAGAGCAGAAATAGGTAACAGCCTGAGCAGAGATAGGTAACAGCTAGAGCAGAGGTGGGTAGCAGCTAGAGCGGAGATGGGTAACAGCTAGAGCAGAGATAGGTAACAGCAAGAGCAGAGATAGGTAATAGCTAAGCAGAGATGGTAAGCAGCTAGAGCAGAGATGTGTAACAGCTAGAGCAGAGATAGGTAACAGCTAGAGCAGACATAGGTAACAGCTAGAGCAGAGATAGGTAACAGCTAAAGCAGAGATGGATAGCAGCTAGAGAAGAGATAGATAGGTAACAGCTAGAGCAGAAATAGGTAACAGCTAGAGCAGAGATAGGTAACAGCTAGTGCACAGATGGTTAGTAGCTAGGGCAGGATGGGTAACATCTACAGCAGAGATAGGTAACAGCTAAAGCAGAGATGGGTACCAGCTGGAGCAGAGAAGGGTAACAGCTAGTGCAGAGATAGGTAATAGCTAGACCAGAGATAGGTAACAGCTAGAACAGAGATATGTAAAAGCTAGAGCAGAGATAGGTAACAGTTAGAGTAGAGATAGGTAACAGCTAGAGCAGAGATAGGTAACAGCTAGAGCAGAGATAAGTACCAGCTAGAGCAGAGATGGGTAACAGCTAGAGCAGAGATAGGTAACAGCTAGAGCAGAAATAGGTAACAGCTAGAGCAGAGATAGGTAACAGCTGGAGCAGAGATGGTTAGTAGCTAGAGCAGGATGGGTAACAGCTAAAGCAGAGATGGGTAGCAGCTAGAGCAGAGATAGGTAAGAGCTAGAGCAGACATGAATAACACCTAGTGCAGAGATAGGTAATAGCTATATCAGAGATTGGTAGCAGCTATATCAGAGATGGGTAGCAGCTAGAGCAGAGAATGATAACAGCTAGAGTAGAGATAGGTAACAGCTAGAGCAGAAATAGGTAACAGCCTGAGCAGAGATAGATAACAGCTAGAGCAGAGGTGGGTAGCAGCTAGAGCGGAGATGGGTAACAGCTAGAGCAGAGATAGGTAACAGCAAGAGCAGAGATAGGTAACAGCCTGAGCAGAGATAGGTAACAGCTAGAGCAGAGATAGTTAACAACTAGAGCAGAGATAGGTAACAGCTAGAACAGAAATAGGTAACAGCTAGAGCAGAGATGGATAGCAGCTAGAGCAGAGATGGGTAACAGCTAGAGCAGAGATAGGTAACAGCTAGAGCAGAAATAGGTAACAGCTAGAGCAGAGATAGGTAACAGATAGAGCAGAGATAGGTAAAAGCTAGAGCAGAGATAGGTAACAGCAAGAGCAGAGATAGGTAACAGCTAGAGCAGAGATAGGTAAAAGCTAAAGCAGAGATAGGTAACAGCTAGAGCAGAGATGGATAGCAGCTAAAACTGAGATGAGTAACAGCTAGAGCAGAGATAAGTAACAGCTAGAGCAGAAATATTTAACAGCTAGAGCAGAGATAGGTAACAGCTAGAGCAGAGATGGATAGCAGCTAGAGCAGAGATGAGTAACAGCTAGAGCAGAGATAGGTAACAGCTAAAGCAGAAATAGGTAACAGCTAGAGCAGAGATAGGTAACCGCAAGAGCAGAGATAGGTGACAGCTAGAGCAGAGATAGGTAATAGCTAAGCAGAGATGGTTAGCAGCTAGAGCAGAGATGTGTAACAGCTAGAGCAGAGATAGGTAACAGCTAGAGCAGACATAGGTAACAGCTAGAGCAGAGATAGGTAACAGCTAAAGCAGAGATGGATAGCAGCTAGAGAAGAGATGAGTAACAGCTAGAGCAGATATAGGTAACAGCTAGAGCAGAAATAGGTAACAGCTAGAGCAGAGATAGGTAACAGCTAGTGCACAGATGGTTAGTAGCTAGGGCAGGATGGGTGACATCTACAGCAGAGATAGGTAACAGCTAGAGCAGAGATGGGTACCAGCTGGAGCAGAGATGGGTAACAGCTAGTGCAGAGATAGGTAATAGCTAGACCAGAGATAGGTAACAGCTAGAACAGAGATAGGTAAAAGCTAGAGCAGAGATAGGTAACAGTTAGAGCAGAGACAGGTAACAGCTAGAGCAGAGATAGGTAACAGCTAGAGCAGAGATAGGTACCAGCTAGAGCAGAGATGGGTAACAGCTAGAGCAGAGATAGGTAACAGCTAGAGCAGAAATAGGTAACAGCTAGAGCAGATATAGGTAACAGCTAGAGCAGACATAGGTAACAGCTAGAGCAGAGATGGTTAGCAG
The DNA here is from genome assembly GCA_032433765.1 of Megaustenia siamemsis. NCBI lineage: Eukaryota > Metazoa > Mollusca > Gastropoda > Stylommatophora > Ariophantidae > Megaustenia > Megaustenia siamemsis. Next base: position 50,497,375 of record JAVIAB010000108.1, read on the forward strand.
CTAGAGCAGAGATGGGTAGCAGCTAGAGCGCAGATGGGTAACAGCTAGAGCAGAGATAGGTAACAGCTAGAGCAGAGATAGGTGACAGCCTGAGCAGAGATAGGTAACAGCTAGAGCAGAGATAGGTAACAGCTAGAGCAGAAATAGGTAACAGCCTGAGCAGAGATAGGTAACAGCTAGAGCAGAGGTGGGTAGCAGCTAGAGCGGAGATGGGTAACAGCTAGAGCAGAGATAGGTAACAGCAAGAGCAGAGATAGGTAATAGCTAAGCAGAGATGGTAAGCAGCTAGAGCAGAGATGTGTAACAGCTAGAGCAGAGATAGGTAACAGCTAGAGCAGACATAGGTAACAGCTAGAGCAGAGATAGGTAACAGCTAAAGCAGAGATGGATAGCAGCTAGAGAAGAGATAGATAGGTAACAGCTAGAGCAGAAATAGGTAACAGCTAGAGCAGAGATAGGTAACAGCTAGTGCACAGATGGTTAGTAGCTAGGGCAGGATGGGTAACATCTACAGCAGAGATAGGTAACAGCTAAAGCAGAGATGGGTACCAGCTGGAGCAGAGAAGGGTAACAGCTAGTGCAGAGATAGGTAATAGCTAGACCAGAGATAGGTAACAGCTAGAACAGAGATATGTAAAAGCTAGAGCAGAGATAGGTAACAGTTAGAGTAGAGATAGGTAACAGCTAGAGCAGAGATAGGTAACAGCTAGAGCAGAGATAAGTACCAGCTAGAGCAGAGATGGGTAACAGCTAGAGCAGAGATAGGTAACAGCTAGAGCAGAAATAGGTAACAGCTAGAGCAGAGATAGGTAACAGCTGGAGCAGAGATGGTTAGTAGCTAGAGCAGGATGGGTAACAGCTAAAGCAGAGATGGGTAGCAGCTAGAGCAGAGATAGGTAAGAGCTAGAGCAGACATGAATAACACCTAGTGCAGAGATAGGTAATAGCTATATCAGAGATTGGTAGCAGCTATATCAGAGATGGGTAGCAGCTAGAGCAGAGAATGATAACAGCTAGAGTAGAGATAGGTAACAGCTAGAGCAGAAATAGGTAACAGCCTGAGCAGAGATAGATAACAGCTAGAGCAGAGGTGGGTAGCAGCTAGAGCGGAGATGGGTAACAGCTAGAGCAGAGATAGGTAACAGCAAGAGCAGAGATAGGTAACAGCCTGAGCAGAGATAGGTAACAGCTAGAGCAGAGATAGTTAACAACTAGAGCAGAGATAGGTAACAGCTAGAACAGAAATAGGTAACAGCTAGAGCAGAGATGGATAGCAGCTAGAGCAGAGATGGGTAACAGCTAGAGCAGAGATAGGTAACAGCTAGAGCAGAAATAGGTAACAGCTAGAGCAGAGATAGGTAACAGATAGAGCAGAGATAGGTAAAAGCTAGAGCAGAGATAGGTAACAGCAAGAGCAGAGATAGGTAACAGCTAGAGCAGAGATAGGTAAAAGCTAAAGCAGAGATAGGTAACAGCTAGAGCAGAGATGGATAGCAGCTAAAACTGAGATGAGTAACAGCTAGAGCAGAGATAAGTAACAGCTAGAGCAGAAATATTTAACAGCTAGAGCAGAGATAGGTAACAGCTAGAGCAGAGATGGATAGCAGCTAGAGCAGAGATGAGTAACAGCTAGAGCAGAGATAGGTAACAGCTAAAGCAGAAATAGGTAACAGCTAGAGCAGAGATAGGTAACCGCAAGAGCAGAGATAGGTGACAGCTAGAGCAGAGATAGGTAATAGCTAAGCAGAGATGGTTAGCAGCTAGAGCAGAGATGTGTAACAGCTAGAGCAGAGATAGGTAACAGCTAGAGCAGACATAGGTAACAGCTAGAGCAGAGATAGGTAACAGCTAAAGCAGAGATGGATAGCAGCTAGAGAAGAGATGAGTAACAGCTAGAGCAGAGATAGGTAACAGCTAGAGCAGAAATAGGTAACAGCTAGAGCAGAGATAGGTAACAGCTAGTGCACAGATGGTTAGTAGCTAGGGCAGGATGGGTGACATCTACAGCAGAGATAGGTAACAGCTAGAGCAGAGATGGGTACCAGCTGGAGCAGAGATGGGTAACAGCTAGTGCAGAGATAGGTAATATCTAGACCAGAGATAGGTAACAGCTAGAACAGAGATAGGTAAAAGCTAGAGCAGAGATAGGTAACAGTTAGAGCAGAGATAGGTAACAGCTAGAGCAGAGATAGGTAACAGCTAGAGCAGAGATAGGTACCAGCTAGAGCAGAGATAGGTAACAGCTAGAGCAGAGATAGGTAACAGCTAGAGCAGAAATAGGTAACAGCTAGAGCAGATATAGGTAACAGCTAGAGCAGAGATAGGTAACAGCTAGAGCAGAGATGGTTAGCAGCTAGAGCAGAGATGGGTAGCAGCTAGAGCGCAGATGGGTAACAGCTAGAGCAGAGATAGGTAACAGCTAGAGCAGAGATAGGTGACAGCCTGAGCAGAGATAGGTAATAGCTAAGCAGAGATGGTTAGCAGCTAGAGCAGAGATGTGTAACAGCTAGAGCAGAGATAGGTAACAGCTAGAGCAGACATAGGTAACAGCTAGAGCAGAGATAGGTAACAGCTAAAGCAGAGATGGATAGCAGCTAGAGAAGAGATGAGTAACAGCTAGAGCAGATATAGGTAACAGCTAGAGCAGAAATAGGTAACAGCTAGAGCAGAGATAGGTAACAGCTAGTGCACAGATGGTTAGTAGCTAGGGCAGGATGGGTGACATCTACAGCAGAGATAGGTAACAGCTAGAGCAGAGATGGGTACCAGCTGGAGCAGAGATGGGTAACAGCTAGTGCAGAGATAGGTAATAGCTAGACCAGAGATAGGTAACAGCTAGAACAGAGATAGGTAAAAGCTAGAGCAGAGATAGGTAACAGTTAGAGCAGAGACAGGTAACAGCTAGAGCAGAGATAGGTAACAGCTAGAGCAGAGATAGGTACCAGCTAGAGCAGAGATGGGTAACAGCTAGAGCAGAGATAGGTAACAGCTAGAGCAGAAATAGGTAACAGCTAGAGCAGATATAGGTAACAGCTAGAGCAGACATAGGTAACAGCTAGAGCAGAGATGGTTAGCAGCTAGAGCAGAGATGGGTAGCAGCTAGAGCGCAGATGGGTAACAGCTAGAGCAGAGATAGGTAACAGCTAGAGCAGAGATAGGTGACAGCCTGAGCAGAGATAGGTAACAGCTAGAGCAGAGATAGGTAACAGCTAGAGCAGAAATAGGTAACAGCCTGAGCAGAGATAGGTAACAGCTAGAGCAGAGGTGGGTAGCAGCTAGAGCGGAGATGGGTAACAGCTAGAGCAGAGATAGGTAACAGCAAGAGCAGAGATAGGTAATAGCTAAGCAGAGATGGTAAGCAGCTAGAGCAGAGATGTGTAACAGCTAGAGCAGAGATAGGTAACAGCTAGAGCAGACATAGGTAACAGCTAGAGCAGAGATAGGTAACAGCTAAAGCAGAGATGGATAGCAGCTAGAGAAGAGATAGATATGTAACAGCTAGAGCAGAAATAGGTAACAGCTAGAGCAGAGATAGGTAACAGCTAGTGCACAGATGGTTAGTAGCTAGGGCAGGATGGGTAACATCTACAGCAGAGATAGGTAACAGCTAGAGCAGAGATGGGTACCAGCTGGAGCAGAGAAGGGTAACAGCTAGTGCAGAGATAGGTAATAGCTAGACCAGAGATAGGTAACAGCTAGAACAGAGATATGTAAAAGCTAGAGCAGAGATAGGTAACAGTTAGAGTAGAGATAGGTAACAGCTAGAGCAGAGATAGGTAACAGCTAGAGCAGAGATAAGTACCAGCTAGAGCAGAGATGGGTAACAGCTAGAGCAGAGATAGGTAACAGCTAGAGCAGAAATAGGTAACAGCTAGAGCAGAGATAGGTAACAGCTGGAGCAGAGATGGTTAGTAGCTAGAGCAGGATGGGTAACAGCTAAAGCAGAGATGGGTAGCAGCTAGAGCAGAGATAGGTAAGAGCTAGAGCAGACATGAATAACACCTAGTGCAGAGATAGGTAATAGCTATATCAGAGATTGGTAGCAGCTATATCAGAGATGGGTAGCAGCTAGAGCAGAGAATGATAACAGCTAGAGTAGAGATAGGTAACAGCTAGAGCAGAAATAGGTAACAGCCTGAGCAGAGATAGATAACAGCTAGAGCAGAGGTGGGTAGCAGCTAGAGCGGAGATGGGTAACAGCTAGAGCAGAGATAGGTAACAGCAAGAGCAGAGATAGGTAACAGCCTGAGCAGAGATAGGTAACAGCTAGAGCAGAGATAGTTAACAACTAGAGCAGAGATAGGTAACAGCTAGAACAGAAATAGGTAACAGCTAGAGCAGAGATGGATAGCAGCTAGAGCAGAGATGGGTAACAGCTAGAGCAGAGTTATGTAATAGCTAGAGCAGAAATAGGTAACAGCTAGAGCAGATATATGTAACAGCTAGGGCAGAGATGGTTAACAGCTAGAACAGAGATGGGTAACAGCTATAGCAGAGATGGATAGCAGCTAGAGCAGAGATGAGTAACAGCTAGAGCAGAGATAGGTAACAGCTAGAGCAGAAATAGGTAACAGCTAGAGCAGAGATAGGTAACAGATAGAGCAGAGATAGGTAAAAGCTAGAGCAGAGATAGGTAACAGCAAGAGCAGAGATAGGTAACAGCTAGAGCAGAGATAGGTAAAAGCTAAAGCAGAGATAGGTAACAGCTAGAGCAGAGATGGATAGCAGCTAAAACTGAGATGAGTAACAGCTAGAGCAGAGATAAGTAACAGCTAGAGCAGAAATATTTAACAGCTAGAGCAGAGATAGGTAACAGCTAGAGCAGAGATGGATAGCAGCTAGAGCAGAGATGAGTAACAGCTAGAGCAGAGATAGGTAACAGCTAAAGCAGAAATAGGTAACAGCTAGAGCAGAGATAGGTAACCGCAAGAGCAGAGATAGGTGACAGCTAGAGCAGAGATAGGTAATAGCTAAGCAGAGATGGTTAGCAGCTAGAGCAGAGATGTGTAACAGCTAGAGCAGAGATAGGTAACAGCTAGAGCAGACATAGGTAACAGCTAGAGCAGAGATAGGTAACAGCTAAAGCAGAGATGGATAGCAGCTAGAGAAGAGATGAGTAACAGCTAGAGCAGAGATAGGTAACAGCTAGAGCAGAAATAGGTAACAGCTAGAGCAGAGATAGGTAACAGCTAGTGCACAGATGGTTAGTAGCTAGGGCAGGATGGGTGACATCTACAGCAGAGATAGGTAACAGCTAGAGCAGAGATGGGTACCAGCTGGAGCAGAGATGGGTAACAGCTAGTGCAGAGATAGGTAATATCTAGACCAGAGATAGGTAACAGCTAGAACAGAGATAGGTAAAAGCTAGAGCAGAGATAGGTAACAGTTAGAGCAGAGATAGGTAACAGCTAGAGCAGAGATAGGTAACAGCTAGAGCAGAGATAGGTACCAGCTAGAGCAGAGATAGGTAACAGCTAGAGCAGAGATAGGTAACAGCTAGAGCAGAAATAGGTAACAGCTAGAGCAGATATAGGTAACAGCTAGAGCAGAGATAGGTAACAGCTAGAGCAGAGATGGTTAGCAGCTAGAGCAGAGATGGGTAGCAGCTAGAGCGCAGATGGGTAACAGCTAGAGCAGAGATAGGTAACAGCTAGAGCAGAGATAGGTGACAGCCTGAGCAGAGATAGGTAACAGCTAGAGCAGAGATAGGTAACAGCTAGAGCAGAGATGGGTAACAGCTAGAGCAGAGATAGGTAACAGCTAGAGCAGAGATAGGTGACAGCCTGAGCAGAGATAGGTAACAGCTAGAGCAGAGATAGGTAACAGCTAGAGCAGAGATGGGTAATAGCTAGAGCAGAGATAGGTAACAGCTAGTGCAGAGATAGGTAACATATAGAGCAGAGGTAGCTAACAGCTAGAGCAGAGATAGGTAACAGCTAGAGCAGAGGTAGGTAACAGCTAGAGCAGAGATAGGTAGCAGTTAAAGCTGAACATGTGTTTTTGTATTGATTCCTGATCCTCTCAGCGTCGTTAGACGTCGTATTGGACTTTTAGTGTTTTTCATCGCCCATTCTTATTCTGGCAAGATGTACGATCTTATCTAATGAGTCTGTGCCTGCCAACCTTGCTTATCTTATAAGTGTTCTTATATAGTGTCTTGTTAAGTCTACCCCTTTTTCTGTATCCTGATGTTTTTCAAATAAGAACTTCTTTTGAAATTCTCTTGTTGTCACTTCTCAGCACATGTCCGACATATGCCACACTTCAGTCCGTAATTGTAAATGAGATATTTGGTTGCATGACAATTTCTCTTGTTTCAATTTTAGTTGTGTATTCTCTCCATTGTAAATAGAGTATTTTGTTAGGCGTTTGCCTTCAAACGCGTTTTTTTTTTTTTCTCACTATCTTTTGATGATTTTTTTTCAGCTTTCATATGTATAGTAAAGTGTGAATAATGCGATCGATTGAGGTGAATATTCAACGTTTGGTTTTCTGTCATAGTATTTTAATGTACTTCGCGGTGTGCCTCAGACTATAACTGAAGTTAAGTAGAAATATATCAAAGTAATCGTTCTGCATGTGGTTTTATGACTTCTCAAACTGACGAATGTCTATGACTGAAACGTTCATTATTTGTTTCGTCTTATTTTCAGTGAAGCTGTCATTTACAGTTTTATATTTTTTTTCCCACGTTTCATCCATCTTTTCAGGTGTGCTGCATGGTATTATATTTATGCCTATCGCAGTGACGGGTAGAATGACACGTAACATGTGTATCGACATGATATTTCTGAAACACATTACTTGATTTTTTTATGCAGCCGCCACAGTTGGTCACAAAATCTCATAATCTTTCGCTGCAGTGAAGTGAGCTTTCTATTAGGACAAAATGCTGGTATGTCTAGTCTAATTGTATTAATCCCGACAACAAAAAAGTGACGCACGCCAGGTGTTTATAATTGGTTGTTTGTTTGCGTTTACCTGATGACTAACGGATTAGTTACACCTCTTCGTCATCCGTCCGCATTAGGCAGTTACGTGGATGTAAAATCGTGTTATAAATGTAGCTTGCAGATGAACTATGATACTTGAGCCCTGCGCGTCCCATTTCAACTTGCAAATTTTGAGTACCATATAACTTCCGACTTGTTCAGTACTCACTTGACCAGATTAAACCTACAAAAGTTGCTATAAATGGTGATGTTTAGGAAAATACAGATAGAAAATTGATTCCCAAGTTGTGTTCGTAATCGTAGACTATAGTCATGCGTAGACGTGTGTGAAAGAACTGCCGAGTGTTCCAGCACAAATCTCTTGTTGCAAAGCGCTGTGTCAAGGACTACGGTCTTCGAACTTGCTTCCGGCTGTTTATTGTTCTTGTTTAATGTTGTTGATTCTTTCTTTCTTTTTTTTTCTAAGAGCTGTAGTCATGCCTCTTCCCTTGAAAAGTTTTCCTGCTCTAACGCCTTGGACGTTTCCCTCCATAATAATATTCATTTGTTGTTATTTGTCTGGTGTCTAAACCACTGGAAAATAGTATTCTTGTTGTTTCGTCCTAACTATATCTATCTATCTATTGACCTTTCGAGCCGTAGTCGGCCCATAGGTCGTAGACCAAGATACTCAATCTCTTATCTGGATTTTTGTTCTAGCAGTTTTCAATTCTTTTAAAGATATTTTATCACATCTCGCCATTTGTCTCTGTTCTGTGCAAGCAGCTCTATCTCATTGAGGGAGCTTAATCATGCTGCTCTTGCTTCTCTCATCAATGTTCTTCTCAGTGTATCTCTGGGTCTTCCGCTTTTTCTCTTACCTGCTTTTTCCCACATGAGGGCTTGCTTTGTTATTCGGTTATTATCTCTTCTCATCACGTGTCCAACATATGACCTAACTATATACAGCCCTACAATATTCTGGAAATACTTGTCTTAATAAGAAAATACAGATATACAACGTATTCCCGAATTGTTTCAGTTACCCTCTGATATTGTCAGGAAGACAACTAAAGACTTAATACACATGAGTGAATGACATCGCCAAGAATAGTAAATTTTTTTAGGTTGCTTAGTTTGCATGCTATCTAACACAGGTTTCTCCTTGCAAGGCCCTTGCAACGGGTTCGGTTTTGCTTCGGGCTGTCTATTATTCTTTTTTTTTTTCTGCTGTTGATCGCTTGGGATATTTTTTTCGAGTATTGTGAACATACCTCTTTTACCTGAAATGATTCGCAGATTAGTCTGTTACTTGGGACACCGCGAAGAGGTGGAGCATGATCTGAATAGTTGTGGTTCACCGATCCTGACGCAAAGAATTATTTAATTGTCACTGAAAACTTCCAGCTCTGTTGCCGTCGAGTGCCTTACGATTACAGTTTTAGCTGAAAAAAAGTGCTTTATATGTCTGTTAACCACATGCGTATACTAAATCAAGGTGGAACTGAGCTAACGAGTGTGTCAAACCATTTTCTTTTTTTATTACGCGTGTATGTGATCATGTTTCTTCACAACATGTGGTGTTAAATTGGTCTTCATCTGATTACATTCTAGACGTCAATAATAAAGGCGAACAAGCATTGGTCAGCCCAAGCTTGGTGACATTCCGATGCAGCTTTGCCTGGTTTCAGTGGCAGATTTAAGCTTTGTGAGGCCCTAAGTGATGTTTTGAAATCATCCTCGCCTCTTCTTAAAAATTAACTTCGGAAGTCTGCAAAACTCTTATAGGAGTTTTAGAAAAAGTGTAGTTTCAAAACATATTCTGAAAATTATTTGAGGCCATTCGGATTGTGTTGCCATAAAATGTATCTAATTTAACTTACAGGTATAACCGGCCCTGCCTAGGTAGTGTACTGGCGATAGGAGTAAGAAATGATTGATCTCCGTTTGCTGGGCCTGACTGTTCAGCCGCCATTTGCTGTTTCACATAAGACCTGCCAATATGTCATCTGACATCGTCGGCATATGATGGCATAAATGGCAAATAATAGCATAAATAATATGCCAACGATGTCACATGACTTATACTGGCGAGTATGGTCGACATTTACCGCAAAGGTTTTGTGAATACATTCGAGACTTACAACACAATACTGACACTCCAGTTGCATCCCACTTTAATTCATTGAACCACAGAAGCAAATATGGTATCTATTTCACTGGTTTTGTCATCTGCCACTTCAGCAAACGCAGTCGGTTTGCCTTAGAGAATCGTTTATAGTCTAATTGGGTTCGCTGACACCACAAGGCATTATTGTATAACATTCTTACACATAGTTACCCTGTGGCTGTCCCTTCCCTACTGCATATTCTCTGCTGTTCATGTTTGAGCACATTATATACACACGCTATGCTATTCAGATCTCTCCTCTACTAGTACACACTGCATCACTTTTTCTGTCACCTATAAATTTTACTCTAGTCTATGACACCAATATATTTTCTCCTCTTGGTGTACTCCATATGCTTCTAGTCTAATATTGCACTTTATGAATGCACACGGACCTGTTTTTTTTGGAAACTTCTGACACTTTTGTATGTTCACAACTCGAAAAATGTACGTGCATTTTTGTTGCAATGTGTTCTATAATAATTGTTTTACCGCCGTTCCCGACACTAAACGTTTGACAGAATGATCTAAAGTAGGTTCATTTACACCTTGACGGAGAACATGGAATTATTTCAAAATGGAATCACTTTCTGCGCACTTTAGTTCCTTCGACATGTTAAAATTGAAACAAAAAAACTGCAAACTGCTCACTTACCCATAGTAACGCACGCGCTGCAGAAAAGATAACTTCCCTTTTGTTTGGAAAGAGAATACTTGATTACTATCAAGTTTTGACTATTATTGTTTTTTTTCGTACGCTAGCTTTTACCTCTGACGAAGTCCCTAGAGACTAGGAACTGAATTGTGTTAATCCATTTATCCCTGGCAGCCATGTGCAAGGGGTCCCTCGCCGCACAGGCAGATAATTCCGACTTCGGAGGTACTCATATTTTTTTCCGTCGATGAGTAATTGATGTTTCGAGCCGTGGCTCGCTGCTGAGACCAGGGGTGGTTGCCGCAGAGAGAAATCATAAATACAAATCCCAACCAACCGGGATTTGAACCCACAATCTCTCTGTCTCGAGGCAGGCGTTTCCCCGAGACCAACCAGTCTCCCCCTTTTGCTATTAAAAAGAATTATGCAACAGCTTAAACGATGTTATTTCTCATAGCATGGGTTTGCAGAGATATTTTAAAGTTGACATACATAGAACACTTGTAAGGAATGGAATCTTGATGTACTTGTCTCATGTATTACTTACATCACATCGTCGATGAATTGGTTCTATTACTGCGTACTCGTAAATAAGGAAGTTCTCACTGTTAAAACAACGCCATAACAGCTAAAACATAACTTAAATGAATATATCTATATATTTCTTCACTTTCTCGTGTACCCGTTCAGGTGTCGTGAGAGAGACACAATTTTATTTCTCACCATCAACTTTGACAAGACATGAGCAGTGAGTACCACCGACTTTGCCAAGATATGAGCAGTGAGCACCATCATCTTTGACAAGATATGAGCAGTGAGTACCATCAACTTTAACAAGATATGAGCAGTGAGTACCACCACCTTTGACAGGAGATGAGCAGTGAGTGCCACCAACTTTGACAGGAGATGAGCAGTGAGTGCCACCAACTTTAACAAGATATGAGCAGTGAGCACCATCATCTTTGACAAGATATGAGCAGTGAGTACCACCACCTTTGACAAGATATGAGCAGTGAGCACCATCATCTTTGACAAGATATGAGCAGTGAGTACTATCAACTTTGACAAGATATGAGCAGTGAGTACCACTGACTTTGCCAAGATATGAGCAGTGAGCACCATCATCTTTGACAAGATATGAGCAGTGAGTACCATCATCTTTGACAAGATATGAGCAGTGAGTACCATCAACTTTGCCAAGATATGAGCAGTGAGCACCATCATCTTTGACAAGATATGAGCAGTGAGTACTATCAACTTTGACAAGATATGAGCAGTGAGTACCACTGACTTTGCCAAGATATGAGCAGTGAGCACCATCATCTTTGACAAGATATGAGCAGTGAGTACCATCAACTTTAACAAGATATGAGCAGTGAGTGCCACCACCTTTGACAGGAGATGAGCAGTGAGTGCCACCAACTTTGTCAAGATATAAGCAGTGAGCAACACCAACTTTGACAAGATATTAGCAGTGAGTACCACCACCTTTGACAGGAGATGAGCAGTGAGCAACACCAACTTTGCGAAGGTATGACCAGTGAGCACAACCAACTTTGTCAAGATATGAGCAGTGATTACAACCAACTTTGTCAAGATATGAGCAGTGATTACAACCAACTTTGTCAAGATATGAGCAGTGATTACAACCAACTTTGTCAAGATATGAGCAGTGAGCAACACCAAATTTGCGAAGGTATGACCAGTGAGCACAACCAACTTTGACAAGATATGAGCAGTGATTACAACCAACTTTGTCATGATATGAGCAGTGAGTACCTCCACCTTTGACAGGAGATGAGCAGTGAGTGCCACCAACTTTGCGAAGGTATGACCAGTGAGCACAACCAACTTTGTCAAGATATGGGCAGTGAGTACAACCAACTTTCGCCAAGATTTGAGCAGTGATTACAACCAACTTTGTCATGATATGAGCAGTGAGTACCACCACCTTTGACAGGAGATGAGCAGTGAGTGCCACCAAGTTTGCGAAGGTATGACCAGTGAGCACAACCAACTTTGTCAAGATATGAGCAGTGAGCAACACCAACTTTGACAAGATATGAGCAGTGAACACAATCAGCTTTGACAAGATATGAGCAGTGAGCACCATCAACTTTGACAAGATATGAGCAGTGAGCAACACCAACTTTGACAAGATATGAGCAGTGAACAACACCAACTTTGACAAGATATGAGCAGTGAGCAACACCAACTTTGACAAGATATGAGCAGTGAGCAACACCAACTTTGACAAGATACGAGCAGTGAGCACCATCAACTTTGACAAGATATGAGCAGTGAGCAACACCAACTTTGACAAGATATGAGCAGTGAGCAACACCAACTTTGACAAGATATGAGCAGTGAGCAACACCAACTTTGACAAGATATGAGCAGTGAGCACAATCAACTTTGACAAGATATGAGCAGTGAGCACCATCAACTTTGACAAGATATGAGCAGTGAGCACCATCAACTTTGGCAGGAGATGAGCAGTGAGTACAACCAACTTAGTCAAGATATGAGCAGTGAGCACCACCAACTTTCGCCAAGATATAAGCAGTGAGTACAACCAACTTTGTCAAGATATGAGCAGTGAGCACAATCAACTTTCGCAGGAGATGAGCAGTGAGTACCACCAACTTTGCGAAGGTATGACCATTGAGTACCACCAACTTTGCCAAGATGTGACCATTGAGTACCACCAACTTTGCCAAGATGTGACCATTGAGTACCACCAACTTTGCCAAGATATAAGCAGTGAGCACCACTTACTTTGCCAAGGTATGACCAGTGAGCACAACCAACTTTGCCAAGATATGAACAATGAGCACCACCAACTTTGCGAAGGTATGACCATTGAGCACCACCAACTTTCGCCAAGATATGAGCAGTGAGTACAACCAACTTTGTCAAGATATGAGCAGTGAGCAACACCAACTTTGACAAGATATGAACAGTGAGCAACACCAACTTTGACAAGATATGAGCAGTGAGCAACACCAACTTTGACAAGATATAAGCAGTGAGCACAATCAACTTTGACAAGATATGAGCAGTGAGCACAATCAACTTTGGCAGGAGATGAGCAGTGAGTACCACCAACTTTGCGAAGGTATGACCATTGAGTACCACCAACTTTGCCAAGATGTGACCATTGAGTACCATCAACTTTGCCAAGATATAAGAGTGAGAACCACCAACTTTGCCAAGGTATGACCAGTGAGCACAACCAACTTTGCCAAGATATGAACAATGAGCATCACCTACTTTGCCAAGATATGAACAATGAGTACCACCAACTTTGCCAAGATATGAACAATGAGTACCACCAACTTTGCCAAGATATGAACAATGAGCACCACCTACTTTGCCAAGGTATGACCAGTGAGTACCACCAACTTTGCCAAGATATGAACAATGAGCACCACCAACTTTGCCAAGATGTGACCTGTGAGCACCACTGACTTTGACAAGATGTGACCAGTGAGCACCACCAACTTTGCCAAGATATGACCAGTGAGCACAACCAACTTTGCCAAGATGTTACCAGTGAGCAACACCAACTTTTCCAAGGTATGACCATTGAGCACAGCCAATTTTGTCAAGATATGAACAGTGAGCAACACCAACTTTGACAATTTATGAGCAGTGAACACAATCAGCTTTGACAAGATATGAGCAGTGAGCAAGATCAACTTTGACAAGATATGAGCAGTGAGCAAGATCAACTTTGACAAGATATGAGCAGTGAGCAACATCAACTTTGACAATTTATGAGCAGTGAGCACAATCAGCTTTGACAAGATATGAGCAGTGAGCAAGATCAACTTTGACAAGATATGAGCAGTGAGCAACACCAACTTTGACAATTTATGAGCAGTGAGCAAGATCAACTTTGCCAACATATGAGCAGTAAGCAAGATCAACTTTGCCAACATATGAGCAGTGAGCAAGATCAACTTTGACAAGATATGAACAATGAGCACCACCAACCTTGCTATAGTGTGAGGTTCCTTTGCTACATGAAGTGCAATGGTGAATAAAATGTTAAGGGCGAAAGAAAGTTGGAGTTCAAGTGTTGTGTAATTTATTCACTGAGCATAATATGAGTTTTTTTCTTTATATTGCATTAAGTCTTCACATACAAAACTATTGATCCATTATATTTTCAAAATTCATATCGATACTAATATCTGATATTTGTAACTGCGGGATGGTAGTTTGAATACATTACATCTACAAAACCGATGATGTGTAAAACATGATGAATATAAAAAGAGGCCCAAGAAATAAAGAACATAAAGACTTAACATATATTAAAGAGAGTTGCCCAAAAATGATCAACTGAAGTACCCAAAATTGTGTTGCTGTAACTCGCCCCCTGAAATATTATTACTATATAACAGTTCTAGTGCTAGAATAAACAATTGACTAAAAGGTTTCTTGGGCATGGTCCATGAATAGAATATGCTACATTACAACTATAAGATGTAAAAGGTTACTGTATCAACGAAGATTGACAAAACATAGGCAGATAATCTCTTCGCGATAAGATTAGATAGTAGGATGGGTAACATATAAACTACTCACCAAAGTGTAGGTGTTGGGCTTAACTCCTCATTGATATGATGATTACGCAAAGAGACATGGCTGAAACCAACGTTGGGTGGGTGGGCTGAACTACAGTATTTAATCAAGCGGTAGTTAGCTTGCATGCGGTGGAAAGACATTCGGAGATATTCGAGAGTTGGGATATAGAGGTGACTTAAGATTAGAGGATTAAAGAATATTTAAAGAAGGGCTGATTCATATATTTTTTTTTTCGTGAAAGAATATTTAGGGGAAAAACTAATTTACAAGAAGATATTATATGCAGATATTTCGGTTCTCTAAAGAGATCAGTTCTTATATGGGTGATCACGGCTAGGAATCTAAAGATTGATTCATTTATTATACACATTACGTAGCGGTATGGCAGCTACACTAATACTTGCTATTGATTATCACGTTATGTAGCCTATCTAGTTATCTCTTACTTTCTGTATAGTGGTGGTAATTCGATTTGGCTGCTTCTGTGGCAGTCGTGTGAACGTTTACGTTGTCTTTGGGTAAGTATGTTTTGGCAGGACATAAAAGTAACAGAAAAACTCAAAAACTCGAGGATGTTAAGTGGGTCTCTTAACCCATACAAGTTTATTGTCTGTACGCATCACTTACAGTTTCTGCTAAAACACAGGCGTTGCACGAACATGGTTATCTCGAGATCTCCACTAATCCACCCTCTACCTCTTTATTGTCTAACCTTCTTGTTTTCGTCTCTAACTACTCCTGACGCTATTCAGATATATATCTTGAAATCGATCTCACAACTGCTGCGCATTATAAAAAACAACGTTGTGTGCGGGTAGAATAGATTGCTTCATAAACCATGTTATAGTAATCGTTGGTTGACAAATGCTGGTAGTGTGAACAAACGTGTGATTCGTTTATTACACTACTAATATAAACTGTCATGCTTAACCTTATGATGTAGATGCAACTTGTTTTTTATGAGCAGTGCTCGCAAGTTTGACACTGTTACATTTATTTAATGTTTTAGTGTAGATTAGTTCACATTACATCCTGAATTAATTGCGATATTGTTTGCTGGTTATGTAGAATCGGTTTTAACATATGGATGTGAATCATGAACAATAGGAAAACAAACAGGAACATCACTGGGATCTGTAGAAATGTGGATTTACAGAAGACTATTTAGAATACCAAAAATAGAAACGTTGTGAGCTATTAATGAATACGTAATATAACACTTACCACCATTGATTATGTATGTACCCATATTTTGTTTAAAAAGTCCATGTGTTAAATTATATATATCACCATGGCCATCTTGTTAGTGTTATCTTATTTATTTTCATCACTTCTTTCAGTTTTCTCCGAACATTTTAGTTATTTTTTAGTGTATTCCTTTCACTGCACCTTTATATAGTTTCTCTTACTTGTTTTCTTTATTCATCAGAACGCCTTATTCTTGCTTTTCTCCTTCCCATTCATTTTTTTACTATTGCAACTGTCCCACCTTTTTATGTATTATCGTCTTTGTAACTTGTTTATATATTTATTTCTCTTAATTATATTCTTTTCTTGTACCTATTCTTCTAATAAGTGGCACACTATTAAAACAGGTAAATGAATTTAAATATCTCAGAACAAAGCTAACCTCAGATGGTAGATATACAACAGAGATCAGATGCAGAATGGCTCAGGCAAAAGCAGCTTTAAAAGAAATAAGGAAGATACTGTGGAATTAATTTTTAGCAATCATCACCATCATCAAGTGCCAGCCTGGTGACGTATGTGAAAATGTTTCTCCACAACTTTCTATCTCGACAGTCATTTATAATTTCTGCTGTTGGCCTTCTACCAAGCCATTCTCTTAAACTGAGTGGTATCTTTTCTCTTTGCTTCCATCTATCTCTTCGTCCGTCAATTTTCTCACTTGTTACAAAATATGTCAGCTGTTCTCTTCTCATTACATGACCAAAAATGATGACTGTTTCTTTCTAATATAGGACATATATTAAACAAGGGAACAAGAAGTTCTTAAATGTTATGTAGAGCCAGTCTTAACATATGGATGTGAATCATGGACAGTAGGACAACAGACCAAAAAAATCACCGGAGGCTGTAAAAATGTAGTTTTAAAGTAGAATATAGAGAATACCATGGACAGCTAAGAAGAGTAATGAAAACGTTCTGAAATAGGCCAAAGCAAAAAGAGAGCTAATTTCCAATATTAGGAAGAAACAATCATCAAACATTTTTGACCTTGTAATGCGAAGGGAATAATTGAATTGAATATATTGTAACAAGTGGGAAAATCGACGGAAGCAAAGAGAAAAGATACCAGACAAGTTAAGAGAATGACTTGGGAGAAGGTTAACAACGGAAATGTAATTAACTGTCGAGATCGAACGTTGTAGAGAGACATGATCACCTACGCCATCAGTTACTTGATGATGATGATGATGATGATGATGATGATGATGATAATGATGATGACTTATATTTGCTTCCTATATTGTTGGCATGGCTCAAGCTGAGGCACCACAGAAATTATGTTTTTCCTCTCTCTGTATTTACTTTTGATTTTAGAAATAAAATATTGAAAAAAGCATGAACTTGACAAGCAAACAGTATATGAGAATACGTGAAGGTGAAATCATGGGCTGTGAAGCATTTTATCTCTATGTTTACAGCAGATCCATAACGTTGTTTAGAAAGTAAGTAAAAAGGTAAAGTACCCCCGTCACGCCAAGTGGCGTATAGGGAAATATGGTGTTAGTGACCCTATATTTTACAGACCTTCAGCACATGATTTTTGGGATAATGTGGTCGGTATTACGCCCGTGCTGCTTTACTTTCCCAGAAATAATCCGGTACCCATTTAAGGCTGGGTGAACCCGGAGCCGTCGGTTGGGATCGAACCCTACCCCTTGTCCGTAGTAGTCCAGTTCACTAACCACTGAGCTATCGCGGCTCCCACTAATTTTTAAGGAATTAGTAAAACCCAGGTGTCCTCGCCAGGGTACGAACCCCAGCTGTTGCCGTGGTAAGCCAACCGCCTATCGATTGCGCTAACCGGACACCCTGTTTAGGAAGCAATAAGGTATAAATGGTTGTGAAAATCATAGCATTTCACCCATTTCCTGCACGAATCATTGATGAGCTGTTATTGTGATATCGACAGTGTTGCTCTGTCTATTAGTTTGCACTTCTTCGTTAGGGGAGACTTTAAACATCGACGATACTTTTAAGGAAATATTAAATTCTAATATACAGGTATACGGGAAAGTAGATATTATCATTTAAGTAAAAAAGTAAAGTACCCCCCGTCACGCCAAGTGGCGTATAGGGAAATATGGTGTTAGTGACCCTATATTTTACAGACCTTCAGCACATGATTTTTGGGGTAATGTGGTCGGTATTACGCCCGTGCTGCTTTACTTTCCCAGAAAAAATCCGGTACCCATTTAATGCTGGGTGAACCCGGAGCCGTCGGTTGGGATCGAACCCTACCACTTGTCCGTAGTAGTCCAGTTCACTAACCACTGAGCTATCGCGGCTCCCACTAATTTTTAGGGAATTAGTAAAACCCAGGTGTCCTCGCCAGGGTACGAACCCCGGCTGTTGCCGTGGTAAGCCAACCTATTATTATCATTTAGATCTTAAGAATGCCAGGAAATATCTCGAATCGAACTGCATAGGCTGTTAGGCTAGAGAATGTTGCTTCCATTCAGTGGAAATTTACCACAGAGGCAAATTGGTTATTTTCGTAATTTTGAATTAGTATTTATACTCAATACCACCCTGACATAAACAGTGTGAGATACTTGCCATAGTTGATCATCATTGAGAGTCGTCTCAGAATCGAAGGTTGGCAAACATGAAGCGCTATTCTGTTCTGCCTCTTGCTTTGTTAGTTTAGGTTATCATAGGTTGACGTGTCCAACTTTTGTTGTTATACTCGTCCATGGTATTCTTGGTCTGCAATCCTCTTTTATCTGTTTTTTTCCCTTCCAAGATTACTTTAAATCTGCTATAGTTGGAGCTGCTTTTTTTGTAACTATGTCAACATGTAACAACTAACATTATGTAATGTTTTATTCTCTAAATGTATGTCATCATCCAGTAAAATAGATTTCTTGATTACACCCGTGCATAGCCTGGTCCCATAGGATAGGCTGGAGGAAATACACAATGAAGCCATGCGCATTATCCTGGGATGTACGAGGGACACTTCCTGTGTAACAATGAGGTATCTTCTTGACTTTTCAACCATGGATGACAGAATCAAGATCTGGAGAGCACGAGCATACCTGAAGATTAGTACAGATACAGAGCATCCATTGCACCACGTGCTCAACACAGGGAAAGGTGCCAGGCTAAAAAGAGGCAAATCATGGGTGGGCCGAGCAGAAGATGTCATCAAACATGTCTGTGGGCTTACCAATATCAGCGTTGGTGAGGAGTGGATACCGGTGCCTACGTCATTCAAGGGGACTTTCTCGTGTATTGTCACACTCGACAGGAAAATTAGGGAACAGAACCCGGTCGTGGTTAATGCTGACGTGGACAATGTGGAGGTCAACGGTCTCATCTGCGATAACACCGATGAGAAAGATGCAGTCATCTATACAGGCGGATCTGTAAGACGACACCAAAGAAGTGCATGGGCATTTACAGCACGGCGATGGCAGTGATCAAGGAATTCAAATGGTTAGAGTCACAATTCTACACCCAAGCATATACACTGATGATTCGATAAGCATGATAAAAAAAGTGGAGATGGGCTCTGTACGCATGCAATGGGTAAGTTGCAGAAATCCAAAATACGTAAGGTCACCTTTGTCTATGTCCCTGGACATGAGGGAGTACGGGAAAATGAAAGAGCGGACAGGTTGGTTTGCTGCGCTGTCGTTGAGGACGGGCAACCAATGGATCGGGCGGACATCATCAATGCCACCGGAGATGTTGGAAGAGCACAGGACTTCGGCAAACACAGATCAACGTCACTTCTTCGGATGATGGAAATGGGAGTTAAGATGGGCACAGCCAGAAATGAGAAACTTAGTAGCCGTGTAAGAAGACTTATCAACCAACACAGAACTGGAGTCGTCAGTCCCTGGACACTGCGGGAATTGCTGAGGAGGGGATCTGAGCACCTATGGGCATGTTCAGAGTGCAATGATGATGACCCGCAAATAACTCAATAACTCAATAGCCTGGTCCCATTCTGACTGTTCGTTACAGTTATACAATCATCATCATGATGTGTCATACCAGTTGGCGTAGGCGATCATGTCCTTCCACAATCTTTTATCAACAGTTCATCTTATCACTTCTGTTGTTGACTGTTTTCCGTGTCATGACACAATGATATCCAGTATATTCTTACTTTGTCCTCCGCGACCTCTCTTTCCTTTTATTTTGCCAGTTGTACCCAATAATTCCGACTTTCATCTTCTCATGATGTGCCTGACAAATGTTGATTGTCTCTTTCTGATGTTTTTTAGGAGCTCTCCTTTTGTGTTGGTCTATTTGATAATTTTTTTCACTGGTCTTTTTATCTGTCCAGGGAACTTTCAACATTCTTCTGAGAAATCCCATATCTGTGGTCTCTAATCGTTTTTTTCAGTTGTTTGTCTAGTGTCCATGATTCGCTTCCATGGGTCAGACTTGGTTCTATACAGCACCGATAAACACTCTAACTTCTATTGATATAGATTTGTTGCATAAGATATTTTTCATTTTCTGAAATGCTTTTTTGGCATGAGCTATTCTGCTTTTTATTTCGGTGGTGCAGCTTTCATCTGATGTTATTATTCTGCCCAAGTATTTGAGGAATTGTCTATGTTTCAGATTTAGCCTGTTTTTTTTTATGCTGCAAAATGGTGGAGATTGTTTTTTTTATGACTTTTACTTCTGTTTTCTTACTATTCAGACTGAGACCCTTTTTGTTGCTGTATGTTACTATTAAGTCTATCATTTCT
Source organism: Megaustenia siamemsis (assembly GCA_032433765.1). NCBI lineage: Eukaryota > Metazoa > Mollusca > Gastropoda > Stylommatophora > Ariophantidae > Megaustenia > Megaustenia siamemsis. Next base: position 50,517,691 of record JAVIAB010000108.1, read on the forward strand.
TATAATTCATCCTCTGTCTGTACTATTAATACTGTGTCATCCGCATATCACAAATTATTTATGTTGTAACTTTTGACGTTATTCCTTTTTTCTACTATTGATCTTATAATATTTTGCTGTGAATTGAAAACAATTCCGGCGACTAAACACTGCCTTGTCTGACTCCTTGTTTTATATATTGAAATTGTCCTGTTTATATCACAAATTGACAGGCTTGACAAAATACCGGATGACACCATGCACATTATTTTGGGGTGTACGAGGAACACTCCCTGTGTATCATTGATGTATCTTCTTGACTTTTTAACCATGGATGACAGAATCAAGATCTGGAGAGCATGAGCATACCGGAAGAGTAATGCAGATAAAGAGATTCCATTGCGCCAGGAGTGCAACACAGGAAAAGCTCCCAGGCTAAAAAGAGGCAATCATGGGTGGGAAGAGTAGAATATGTCATCAAACAGATATGTGGGCTTACCAATATCAACGTTGGCGAGGAGTGGATACCTGTGCCTACGTCATTCAGGGGGATATTTTCGACATGAAAAGTAGGGAACAGACCTCAGTCCTGGTCATCTGTGCCCTTCGCGATGTGGGAAGAGCACAGGACTTCGACAACCACAAATCCACGTCACTCCTTTGGATGAAAGAGATGGGAGTTAAGATGGGCACAACCAGAAATGAAAAACTTAGTGGACGTGTAAGAAGACTTATCAACCAACACAGAAATGCAGTCGTCAGTCGCTGGACACTGCGGGACTTGCTGAGAAGAGATGTGAACACCTATGGACATGTTCGGATTGCAATGATAATGACCCGCAAATAACTTAATAACTCAATTGGAACTGTCCTTTTTGGTTGTTAATTATTATAGCTGCTATTTGTTGCCAGTACATGGTTTTTATATGATTCGTAGGTTCTTACCATTAAGTTTAATTTCTCCAGCATATTGATTATTTCCACATGCTTTATTTTGCCAAATGCTTTTGTGCAGTCGTTAAAGCACATATGAAGATCTTTCTTTACCTCTATAGCTCTTTCTATCTATGCTCTTAAAATGTATATTACATTACTGGTGCCCTTTCCCTCAACAAAACCCCACTTTTCCTCACTTATTTCTGGTTTTATTGTGTTCCTTACACGCCTCATGATGGTTCTTAGGAATATTTTCTTCATATGGCTCCTGAGACTAATAGTGCGATGGTCTTCACAATCACTGGCATCTGACTTCATCGGTATGGCTAAACAGATCGCTTTTAGTAGATTTTCGAGTATGTAAAAAAAAAGTAGACTTCCCGTCACACCAAGTGGAGTATAGGGAATATAGTGTCAATTAACATAAATTTTACAGACCTTCTGCACATGATTTTTGGGGTAATGTGGTCGGTATTGCGCCCGTGTCGCTTTACTGTCCCAGAAAAAAATCCGGTCAACATTTAAGGCTGGGTGAACCCGGAAGCCGTCGGTTGGGATCGAACCCTACCTCTTGTCCTTTGTAGTTCAGTTCACTTCGAGTATGTGCCCAGTGTTATATATGTCATTGAGTAGTGTTGTTATAAATTTTACTCCCAGTCTCCTAATGCATTTATCTTTTCGATTTTTATATTGTCGAGAACTGGAGCAAGGCCTCTTTTCATGCTTTAAATTGCCTCCTCCACTTCACTCTGCTTTATTGATGGTCCTCTGTCTTTGTTTGAATTTTTTAACTGTAGTTTTTCATCATCATAGAGTTGACTGATATTACCTGTCCATCTTTCCATACTTCTCCTATCTCATTATTATATTTTCTTTTTTTTTTGATTTCACACATCCTGAAACTTTCAATCCATTTCTTCCTGCCAATTCATTTAACCGATAGTGTATACATTTTGCGTCTATATTTTGTTGTTTTTTTTTTCTCCCCATTTCTTCACATTTTTGCATATATATATATTTTTTAAATTTCATTAATCTAAGATATATGTACAGTCTACTAGTTTTTTTTTAATGTCTCTATACACTATTTCAGTGCTTATATATATATATATATATATATATATATATATATATTATATATTAATAATTATAACATTACTGTTTGTATTTCAGTGCTTATATATATATATATATATATATATATATATATATATATATATATATATATATATAACATTAATAATTATAACATTACTGTTTGTATTTTTTATGACAACATCCCATTTATTTTTTTTAATTTTGCTTATTCTATCATCTTTCCATTACGCGTTTCTTTTAATTACGTTCATTCATGCATACATATTTTTTATGACTTTTATTATGATATTATTTAATTACCTGTTTTTTTTAATAATGTTCAGTCAGGCGTCATTCTTTTGTTTGTTTTTATGACGGTCATGGATTATAGGTGATATAGTATAGTGCAAATGTGTTTATACTATTGTTTGTATAGTTGAATAAACCCATGGGTATTCAAAGAGATAAACAGTTCACACCACCATCAGTGGTAACATCAAAAACAATTGTGAGATGAAAAAGCAATACATGTGTTTGAATTATACATGTTTTTTTGGCATCGTCTTCTTGTTTATATAATATCATAGCAACGTAAGTTATATCGCGTGCACATAGTTGGCTCTCTTATATGTTCATCCACATGGATAGATAAACACCACATGAAGCTACATTCTGGTAGTTATGGATTCACAATCTCCTTATTCGTTATCTACCGCATAAAGGTAATCGAAGTTCAATAGGTGAATACTGATGAATACTGAACCTTACGTGATGAGTGGACCTCTTTTATATATAACGTGTTTAGTTGGTGGTAGCTTGACTAGACGTAGCTGAGCTATATCTTTAGAATGAAGTTAATCACTCACAAGAACGATTCATAAACTCTGATTACTAAGGTAGCTTCAACTCATTAATACGTTCTTTCCCGGTCTGTTTATAAAATTATCGGTTATAATCAATATATAACCAATTAGCTTACACAAATATAGTCTTCTAAAATTCAAACTATCTACTGCACTTCTTGTTACTAAGCCTTCCTTAGTTGTGACGTTTTCTAACTCTATCCCTACCCTGATAATAATCTTTCACGAACATGGATCTGGTATGATCCCGCACAATCTCAATGGAATCACAATGGATCTTTTCTCGTGGCTCTCTTTAAAGACTACTTTAATTTATACACTCACATCTCATTTACATAAGTCCCCAGCGTTCTCTGAGACGTGGTCAGTTCTAGCCAATGCCATGTCGCTATCTTAAAGTCCGCACTGTTCACATAATCGCCAACCATCTGTTGTTTTGTCGTTTCCCTACATTCTTGATCAAATTTAACATTTCACCAGCACGCGTTGTCATGTAAACACTGCGTGGTTTCTACTATAAATTGTACACACTTAACTGCATACTCAACTCTTGTTGTTTGTCTGTCAAATTAAGGTGACCTAACAAATTACTCCAAAAATATATTGTACTTGTCCTATCACTCCTTATAAATGTACACTCCCCCCCCCCTTTAGATACGATCTGGGCCTTTTAGTGTCCTTTCATTCTGTCATCCCCTATGCTCTAACACATGAATATCCATGGTCATGTCCTGCTGCTATCGTTAATTCTCTTATAGGTAACATATTTTAAAAATACAAAAAGAACATTCTTTTGGCCATGTGGTCACAATCACCACTCAGCCATATAGACTTCAGTAGAAACTACGCCACCCATTTAAATGAGGAAGTAACTTCAAGCTAGTCTCCAAACAAGATATAAATGATGAGAGCAACGAGTGAAAAAATTAGAGGAAGAAGAGGAATATTAACACGGAAGTGACTAGAAACGACAAAATTAGAAATGGTATTAATAGATAAATAATTGATATTGAATCAATCGTGCACTTATTTACAGAAACAACAAGTAAAATGGTTTGCCCATCTAGAAAGAATGTCATGCGGTGCCTTACAATGCAAACCATATATTAAAGTATGAGAAGGGAGGCATACCTAATCATATGACACTGTTTGAAGTCGCAAAAAAAGGCAACACCATTAATTGTGTATCTCCTTCAACACCCACATGTGTACCATAGGAAGTGAAGTAAAGAGAGAATAGAGCGAGAGTGAGAGAGAGTTTTAAGTTTTGAACACAAATCTGTTATAACTTAGTGAATTCATGAAAAGGCGATGCAGCACTGTTTTCCTCTTGTCAAATATGCATCATTTGAATTATTTCTTTCTTTAACTACTATAACAAACGAATGTGTACAGTGAGGGCAGCACATATCAACAGTAAGTACATTGTGTACTTTTGACTCAATGCACAGTTATTATATTTTCTTTAACCTTCAAGTCAGGTACCTAATAATAAAATTGGCTCGACATTGAGAGCACCAAAGACCAATGTATCTTAGAGTGACTAAACATCATAGGGTCACCATACAGTTTGTGCTACCATAAATGTAAAATACAACTTCCGGCCTTCTTGAATTACAATTATATGTGTTCTATTACAGGAAAAAATCATTATTATGTTTCTCGCAGTAGTTGTTGGTGCGACTCTTCTGTCCACGATTTCATGTTTTAAAGATGGTAAGTAAATGCTTTAAATCAAATTAACTTGCTATTTCACATTATCTATTTGTTTCTAACTGTCAAATATGCACTTGTATGAACATGTAATCACAAACCACATGTATCCCACCTGCTAACGTAAATAATCTAGTCTTTTCTGCCTTTTTTTAGTGTTATCAGTTCTTCTGTTAATTTTCGACCACGGAAATCACTTCAAATGTTTTATATAATTTCTATCTCGTTCCTTCAACCTTTTCTTATCTTGAGGTATATTGATAGATAGCAATACAAATTGGTCGTTTCAAACGTCTCTTCTAGTTAGAACATCGTTGCTACTCCTTCCAGCTTTTTATCGCATGCTTTTAATGTGCAGGTTAAACATTGACACGTTTTGGATAGGTCAAACTGACGGCGTGTCCAATAGATTTGTTAACCTGATGACGCAGAGCCTGGCTACGAATGAGTACTTCAGTGATGTTGCCTTTACAATATGAATAAAACCAACAGATAAAGCAGTGAAGAGCGTAGTCTGGTCTTTAGTCTTTAGTTCGTACTGGCATCATCGCAGTCGGGGCAAGCCCATACCCGATCTTGAGCCTGATGTATTCTTGCTACGTTTATCAAATTCTCGCTATGTTGCGTTTTGCTTTATCTGTCTTATCACGTGGTCAAACCATTTCATTTGTTGTATCAATGTGTATCATATAGGAGAATTATTCCTAGTACCTTTCACAGTTCTTCATTTCTGATCTTATCTCTCAAGATGTTTATAATGTCAGTCATCTAACGAATTTCGTCTCGGTAGTGGCTATTTTGTTATCGTTCTAGTCACTAGAGTCCAGATCTGGCAATGATAATACACAACGTTGGGATGGAGAGTATCTTCTGAAATTGTGCAGTCATAAACTGATGGGTTTATTGGTGAGCACTGGCGCACTTCATGGGCGTTTACAACTCTGGCCGTTGGTGGATGAATATGGAGAACTGTAAACACATTCATTAGTCAGTTTTGAGTGACTGCAAGTCGTTTGAAGATGAAGGCCAATGTAATAATTAAGTAAAATACTTAACTTGAGACACAAACTTGTTCCACTTTCTCAGTGACTCGGTGAGTACGCTCAGCAAGATTGAAGTTGCTTGCTCGAAATCAGTTGGAGAAGTTTCTGGAGAAGTTAACAGCGATATAAATGTGTTTTACTTTTCTACTGGAGCAACTAAGCTTTAGAAAAAAAGAACAAACAATCAATCTTAGTGGCAAGGCTGTTGCGGGGAGTGAGCGTGCAGTAAACTATATCAATATGTACTTGGGAGGCAGAGCAAGTGTATTATTGAAACAGGGATTAGGAATCTACAACACTTAATAGACTTCGAGAACATCCAGTCAAATGAGATGATGACAGACTGGAGCGTTAGGCTGGAAGCCAAAAAAGACTTGTAAACCAACATCGAACAGTGGAGTTGTCAGTCGCTGCCAAGTTGAGGAATATATTGGGTAGGTATAGCTTTGTCAGAAAGACTTATGAGTTGTATGAATAATGTACCGACTACATAATGGACTTTTACTACAACGATACATTTGTGTGCACGCAACCCCAATAACTTTATTGGAAAAAAAAATTAAACAAAACACTGGTTACGTCGACACTCTCCTACATTTTATCAGACTGCAATGAATTGTACACCTCGCATTCTATATTTATTATAATGATATTAGTGACTAAGCAGGTTTCCTAAAAGTGAAGAAGATACTGTGCAAGTGTTTTTGACAATAGAAACAAGAAACATAAATGTTACGTAGAGCCAGGCTTAACATATGGATGTGAATCATGAACACTAGGACAAAAGATAAAATCAAATCACCCGAGGTTGAATAAATGTGATTTTACAGAAGAATGTTGATAATAACATGGACAGCTATGAAGAGTAATGCAAACGTTCTGAAAGAGGCCAACGTAAAAAGAGAGTAAATTTCCAATATTAGGAAGAAACAACCATCATTCTCTTGGTCATGCAGTGAGAAGGAACAGCTGGAATATTTTGTGACAACTGGGAAAATCTATGCATGAAGAGATAGAGGGAGACAAAGAGAATATATACAAGACAACTTAGGAGACTGGCTTTGGCAGAATATCTACAACTAAAGTGACAAATATATGTTTGAGATCGAAAGTTGTGGAGAGACATGATCACCAGTTAGCAGGCTTGATGATGATGATCAGTGACTTTGATCTGTCACATTTAATGAAGTTGTGTTATGGTGTTTGTGTTATCCTTATAAATAGTTAATCTAGTTTAGACTGAGAATAGTGTAATGTAATGCACGAATTATATTAGTATAGTATATGGCCATGTTACATTGTAATCATTTCGTTATTCTAACTACGGTACATTCATCCTAATTGATGTACCTGTATTATTATATTTATTTTATTTATTAATTTTTATAATTCTTAACATGTTCTATCTATCTATCTATTGGCCTTTCGAGCCGTAGCCGGCCAATAGGGCGTGGACCAAGATACTCCTTCTCTTGTCTAAAATTTTATTCTAGCAGTTTGTAATTCTTTTAAATATATTTTACCAAATCTGCACATTTGTCTCTGTTCTGTGCAATCATCTCTATCTCATTGAGGGAGCCGATTCCTGCTGCTCTGGCCTCTCTCTTAACATGTTCACTAAACTAATAAGTGTTATTTTATTATGCTTCAGGTAGTTTAGTCCATACACACAATACACTATTAGTGAACTTAGTTTCAATCACATTGAATATAGCAATTAATCGTTGCTGTACAAAGACTCACTTCATTACACATTCTATCATTATTTCTTTTTTTAAATTTAATTTGCGATTATTATTTATTTTTAGAAAAATAGTTCTAACTAATGTTCTTTATTTTTGTATCTTAATCATTGTATTATTTATGCTTTAAAGAGTGTTTTTTTTTTAATAATATTATATGAGATAAATTTGCGATCATTATTTTGTTATCTGTAAATTAGTACTTTAAATATTTTTTTATTATTGAGATTAGTAATAGCTTCGAACGCGATATGTTCGCATTAATAAAGTTTCTTATACTGCAACATTTATTTTGTTCGAGTTCATTATGCACACTTATTATACAATTTAAAACAACCAATTAAAACATGACATCAATAATAAATGAGAGGACGGAAAACGTAAAATGAAAAGTTAAAATACACATTATATACATATATATGTTACAGATTGAGAACAAAAATCAATTAATGATCAACGTAAAAAACGTATTGCGGGAATTACTGTAGTGGCGGCAACAGGGCTGAGGTTATCAGAGAATAAAAGTTAATGGCTTGCACCAAATCGGTGAACCACAGCCATCCAGACCCTACTACACCTCTTAGTGGTGCCACTACTAACCAGTCTAATCTGGCCAAGTGAGAATGTATCAAAAGGGAAAGCAATCCGATACTCTAAAAAGGCGTGCGGAAGTCGAATGTGTTTTGGCCGAGAGGCGCAAATATCAGTTTTACTGCTAAACGCAACACAACGCAAATACGTCCACATACCGTCCTTTTAGGGGCAGATGATGTAGAGATCTAACATTTAGCCATGGGGTGAACAAACTATATTAAAAAGGAAAATTGGTTACAATTCTAGAAAAATACTATTTTTAGTTAATATCTAATATCAGTAGTAACTGAAAGTGCTAAAGAAAGTGGTAGTTATCTTTTTCTAATTTTATTTACTGGACGTGCTAGAAAATGTCTATTTCTATCACAACAATGCAGCTCCTAAAAAACAACAGACAGATACAATCAACATTTTTCGGGCACATCATGAGAAGAGGAAAGTTGGAATACTTGGTCACAGCTGACAAAATAAAAGGAAAGAGATATCGTTGACGACAACGAGAGAAAATACTGGATAGCTTGGTGCCAAGGCATGAAAACAGTCAACAACAGAACTGATGCGATGTACTGTAGATAGAAGATTGTGGAAGGACATTATCGCCTACGCCAACCAACCTGGCACATGATGATGATTTCTATCAGTAGTGTCCTGAAATGTTGAAATGAATATTATTTTACTATCTCCCAAAGATGGAAGCGTGGTTTTCACGGCTGCGTTTGACGCTGACCAAGTGATATCTGGGAACGGGATACTCGCTTACAACAAAGTCATTCTCAACCAGGGTGGTGGTTACAACAGCAAAACTGGAGTCTTCACGGCTCCAACGGTAAAACAATATGTTATTGTATGCTAATGTCTAATAGGTTATACTATCTAAATATCTTATGTTTTTATTGTATTTTATTTTATGAAACCTTATGCGTTATAAATCATCATCATCGAGTGCCTTCTCCGCAACGAAGGTTGGCTACCATAGTTCGCCATTCTACTCTGTTTCTTGCTTTGAGTTATAAAGCTTTGCATTTTAATTTTATTATATGAAGCGATGTGCTATATTATGGTATGCTTTTATTTTATGATTGTTTCAATTTGTTATGTAATGGTATGTTGTGTCTTGGAATCCACATGTGTCTTAAAGTGTTGAAGGGAGCAACATATGTCTAGCCTGTCTCATCGGCTGTTGGTAACTGAAACATCCCACAGTTTGTTTTCATTGCAAAGTGATTTTAGTTCTAATTTTGAAAAATCATCGTCATTTGGATAGAGATAACTTTGAATGTAAAACATTTCACTCATTCAGAAAATTGATATTATATTACAGTGGTTTTAATGTGTAACACAACATACACAAAGTAAATGTGTATCAGTGAGTATTTGAGTTGTAAATCTTGTTAACAAAAAAAGCAACAAAAAAAAAGAAATTAAAAAAAAATAAAATCAAGGATCAACAAATCTGATAGTTTTTAGGGTGCAATATTCAATCTTTTAACCACCATCTTTCCGCATTCATTGTTAAGACATAGCCTCTTTGATCACGTTTAATGTAAAATAGAAGAAAAGTGTGTTTTTATGTTTCTGGAATGATAAAAGTAAGCAAATGACTAACGTATTAGTGACAATTAAATGTGTGCTACGGTATTTATGTGAACATATATTTCCATTCGACCCTGTTATCCTCATCCCTTGAAGCCAGATTGTCAAATATTTTAGAATCGCAATATTAAATTAGTATCATACAATACTACTACAAGAGTCAGCAGCTTTATATATTTGTTTTCTCCTTCTTAGCCGAGGGTTTCTTTATATAACCTTTGCTATTGTTTATGTGCATACACTAGCCACATATCTCTAGCGAAATTCATATTTCACATTTTCCTATTTTTAAACCGTAAGCTGTGTGCGCTAAGGTGTCACACACCTTACAGCCAAATGTTCTTCGACTTCTCGTTTTTATCGTATTTCGTTTTACCGTTCTCGTTAGATATTTTCATTTTAGTTTGTACCCGGTGTCAGCCATTTTTGACCTGATCTTTTCGCTTTCCAACTGCCCAAGTTTCATTAATAAGCTCAAAATGCATAGGAGACCTCCTGTGTTTTCGTTGATATCCAAGAGGGGTAGATATTAGATCGCCCAGAAGAGGATAAAACCACAAAGACGTTTTTTGTTAAAAAAATAACTACTAACTGTGTTGGTAATCGAACCCCGGAACTTCTTGTCCAGATGTCGACGCCTTACCTCAATATATATATATATATATATATATATATATATATATATATATATATATATATATATATATATATAAAATTGTTTTCATTATATATTATACAAATGTAACACATGTTTCATCCATTTTTATTACAACTTCTCCAGACTAGTGTTAATAAAGGAGTAAAGGCATCAAGATGCACCAAGATGCGTAGAGATGCGAAGCTGCTGTAAAGCTGATGGTAATGACACATTAAAAAAAAAAAGTAGAAGAAAAAGGTGTTATGATGACAGCTTTACGTGGTAATTGGCAAAACAAAACTCGACGTTTCGGCCAAGTAGGCTTTCTGCTTTTTGTGTTGTTATTTATTGTTTCAGCGGAAGACCTATTTGGCCGAAACGGCGACTTTTATTTTGTCCATTACCACGTAAAGCAGTAACTATAAAACCTTTTTCTTCTTTTTTTTTTTTTAAATTGCTATTATTGAGGCATTTGCGGGTCATTTGCTGTTAATAAAATGTCATCTTTGATGTGTTTGCGTTTGAGTGAAAATTGTGATACATCGAAATATTGCTAGAGTTAGAAAGCATGTAACTTTTCGTTATAAAGCGTTATCTATTCCAGATATTGTCATGACCATTCGCTGTTTCACTCCAAGTCTTATACTGAATAGGACATCAGTACATTATATTCAATAGCTATTGAACTGTACAATTAGTAACAATTGAGTTATTGATTTATTTGCTGGTCATCATCTTTGCACTCCGTACATGCACATGGATGCTCAGATCTCCTCCTCAGCAAGTCCCACAGTGTTCAGCGACTGACGACTCCGGTTCTGCGTTGGTTGATAAGTCTACTTACACGTCCACTAAGTTTCTCATTTCTGGCTGTGCCCATATTAACACCCATCTCTATCATCCGAAGGAGTGACGTGCATTTATGTTTGTCAAAGTGCAGTATACTTTCCACATCTCTGAGGTCATTGATGATGTCCGACCGATCCATTGGTTGACCTTCCTCAAAGACAGCGCAGCTAGCCAACCTGTCTGCTCTTTCATTTCCCCGTACTCCCGCATGTCCAGTGACATAGACAAATGTGACCCTGGTACCCATTTCTGCCAACAGCTGTGTCGACCATGGGGGTATTTTTTTTTCCAACCACGAGTACAATTCACACTGCTCCCAGCGGGAATGAAACATGGGTTGTCCGAACGTCGGTAGTCCAGTCGGGTGACCTTACGTATGTTTAACTTCTGCAATGACTCTAACCATTGCATGCGTACAGATCCCGCCTTAATTTTTTTTTTGTATCATGCTCATCGAATCACTCAGTATACATGCTTGGGTGTAGCCTTGTGACTCTAACCAGTTGAATGCTCACTGCCATCACCTCCATTGTCATGCTACTCGTGGTCATGACGTATGCACCACTGTCTTCTTTGACTACTCTACCTGCCGAGCGTGCTGTAATTACCCATGCACTTCATTGGTGTCGTATTACAGATCCGTATGTATAGATGACTGCATATTTCTCATCGGTGTTATCACAAATAAGACCGTTGACCTCAGCATTAACCACGACCGGGTTCTGTTCCCTACTTTACCTGTCGAGTGTGACAATACACGAGAATATCCCACTGAATGACGTAGACACCGGTATCCACTCCTCACCAACGCTGATATTGGTAAGCCCACAGACCTGTTTGATGACATCTTCTGCTATGCCCACCCATGATTTGTCTCTTTTTAGTCTGGCACATTTCCCTGTGTTGATCACGTGGTGCGATGCATGCTCTGTATCTGTACTAATCTTCAGGTATGCTCGTTCTCTCCAGATCTTGATTCTGTCATCTATGTTTGGAAAGTCAAGAAGATACCTCATTGCTACACAGGGGGTGTCCCTTGTACATGCCAGGATAATGCGCATGGCTTCAATTTGAGTCGTACTGGCAGTAAGAATTGTCAGGGTATACTCGATTGGTGCGAGGAATAATCCCTGGAACTGAAGAGCCTCTGCTCGATGTTGGCAACTGCCATGACCTTCAAGGCGGCTAATCCTTCGCGGGATTTTTTTATCACTTGGTCAACGTGATCCCGAAAATACAGGCTGCGATCAAACTTAACTAATGTCATCAACTTGTCCCTGGTGCCCCAATCAATTCCCATTCGTACTACCGGTGTGTCCGTGTTAACGATATGATTGTTATTGGAGTACCATGAAAATTATACTTTATTAGGATTAACCAGGGCACCTGAAACCCTATGCCAGGAAGACATGCGACCGAGTTCGTTTTGCATGGTCGAGGAGATTTTCCGTCTGTCTCTTCCCTGTCGGTATACCAGAATATCATCAGCAAAAGTCAAAGTTCTTCCCCTCCCATCCAGCTGTTGTTCCGTGATCGTTATTGTGTACACGTTAAATAGAACTGGTGACAATGGTGAGTCTTGTGGCAGCTCTAGATAAATTGATGTTGGCTCGGAAAACCAACTTCCACATCTGAGTATCACCTTCCTCTGAAACAGTGCCGCGGTGATCCATCTAATGAGGAAGGTGTGCACCTCCAGTTTGAGGAGCACGTGCATGAGGTATTCAAATGGTACCCTGTTGCATGTATCCTCCAGATCTATAGCAGTAGCATGTGTCTTCTCTCGTCTGTGGAAGCCTTCGAAGACGTCATAGTCGAGGACTGCCGCATCGGACCATATCTCGTTGTTATATCTATAACCTCCGAGTATGGTTGGGAATGCACGTTTTTGTTCAAGGTGACATGTGAGGACACGGGCAACTATTTTCTCCAGTAGCTTGCCCGCAGTGTTCTGCATAGTGATGATTCTATAGACTCTGATCTGAGAATGGTCCTTGTTTGGCTTCGGTAGCGGTAGTAAGTATCTGTTTAGCCAAACCTCCTTAATCTGGTCACTCTGAATGCTGGCATTAAAGTTTTTGTTCTCTTGTTCTCTCTCTCCAGTTTTCTTCTCATTTTATGTCGTTGTACCGAACAGCAACTGGACCAGGAGCAATGTTGTGTGACCTTTTAAGTGTTGTGCGAATGTTGTGATTGTGAGATCTTCTCCCAGCACTACATCCTTACACAATTCTGACAGCGACCCTCGTATCCTCATTCTTACAGCGCCATTTCTTTGACCAGTCTGTTCAATGTAGCGCGCAAGCAGGGCCTTCCCTTTGCTCTCATCAGATTTGGGCCATATCTGGCCTGTACTCTGAAAGTCTGGTATGCCTCTGCGTCGTGTTGTGCCATTCATGCTCTGATGAAGGCACCAGAATGTGGAGAGCGATTTTTCTGAGCACACTTTTCCAGAGAAATCGTCCCACTTGGCATCCTTTTCTTGCTTAGCACATAGTTTAAAAAAATCACCCGAGGTTGAATAAATGTGATTTTACAGAAGAATGTTGATAATAACATGGACAGCTATGAAGAGTAATGCAAACGTTCTGAAAGAGGCCAACGTAAAAAGAGAGTAAATTTCCAATATTAGGAAGAAACAACCATCATTCTCTTGGTCATGCAGTGAGAAGGAACAGCTGGAATATTTTGTGACAACTGGGAAAATCTATGCATGAAGAGATAGAGGGAGACAAAGAGAATATATACAAGACAACTTAGGAGACTGGCTTTGGCAGAATATCTACAACTAAAGTGACAAATATATGTTTGAGATCGAAAGTTGTGGAGAGACATGATCACCAGTTAGCAGGCTTGATGATGATGATCAGTGACTTTGATCTGTCACATTTAATGAAGTTGTGTTATGGTGTTTGTGTTATCCTTATAAATAGTTAATCTAGTTTAGACTGAGAATAGTGTAATGTAATGCACGAATTATATTAGTATAGTATATGGCCATGTTACATTGTAATCATTTCGTTATTCTAACTACGGTACATTCATCCTAATTGATGTACCTGTATTATTATATTTATTTTATTTATTAATTTTTATAATTCTTAACATGTTCTATCTATCTATCTATTGGCCTTTCGAGCCGTAGCCGGCCAATAGGGCGTGGACCAAGATACTCCTTCTCTTGTCTAAAATTTTATTCTAGCAGTTTGTAATTCTTTTAAATATATTTTACCAAATCTGCACATTTGTCTCTGTTCTGTGCAATCATCTCTATCTCATTGAGGGAGCCGATTCCTGCTGCTCTGGCCTCTCTCTTAACATGTTCACTAAACTAATAAGTGTTATTTTATTATGCTTCAGGTAGTTTAGTCCATACACACAATACACTATTAGTGAACTTAGTTTCAATCACATTGAATATAGCAATTAATCGTTGCTGTACAAAGACTCACTTCATTACACATTCTATCATTATTTCTTTTTTTAAATTTAATTTGCGATTATTATTTATTTTTAGAAAAATAGTTCTAACTAATGTTCTTTATTTTTGTATCTTAATCATTGTATTATTTATGCTTTAAAGAGTGTTTTTTTTTTAATAATATTATATGAGATAAATTTGCGATCATTATTTTGTTATCTGTAAATTAGTACTTTAAATATTTTTTTATTATTGAGATTAGTAATAGCTTCGAACGCGATATGTTCGCATTAATAAAGTTTCTTATACTGCAACATTTATTTTGTTCGAGTTCATTATGCACACTTATTATACAATTTAAAACAACCAATTAAAACATGACATCAATAATAAATGAGAGGACGGAAAACGTAAAATGAAAAGTTAAAATACACATTATATACATATATATGTTACAGATTGAGAACAAAAATCAATTAATGATCAACGTAAAAAACGTATTGCGGGAATTACTGTAGTGGCGGCAACAGGGCTGAGGTTATCAGAGAATAAAAGTTAATGGCTTGCACCAAATCGGTGAACCACAGCCATCCAGACCCTACTACACCTCTTAGTGGTGCCACTACTAACCAGTCTAATCTGGCCAAGTGAGAATGTATCAAAAGGGAAAGCAATCCGATACTCTAAAAAGGCGTGCGGAAGTCGAATGTGTTTTGGCCGAGAGGCGCAAATATCAGTTTTACTGCTAAACGCAACACAACGCAAATACGTCCACATACCGTCCTTTTAGGGGCAGATGATGTAGAGATCTAACATTTAGCCATGGGGTGAACAAACTATATTAAAAGGAAAATTGGTTACAATTCTAGAAAAATACTATTTTTAGTTAATATCTAATATCAGTAGTAACTGAAAGTGCTAAAGAAAGTGGTAGTTATCTTTTTCTAATTTTATTTACTGGACGTGCTAGAAAATGTCTATTTCTATCACAACAATGCAGCTCCTAAAAAACAACAGACAGATACAATCAACATTTTTCGGGCACATCATGAGAAGAGGAAAGTTGGAATACTTGGTCACAGCTGACAAAATAAAAGGAAAGAGATATCGTTGACGACAACGAGAGAAAATACTGGATAGCTTGGTGCCAAGGCATGAAAACAGTCAACAACAGAACTGATGCGATGTACTGTAGATAGAAGATTGTGGAAGGACATTATCGCCTACGCCAACCAACCTGGCACATGATGATGATTTCTATCAGTAGTGTCCTGAAATGTTGAAATGAATATTATTTTACTATCTCCCAAAGATGGAAGCGTGGTTTTCACGGCTGCGTTTGACGCTGACCAAGTGATATCTGGGAACGGGATACTCGCTTACAACAAAGTCATTCTCAACCAGGGTGGTGGTTACAACAGCAAAACTGGAGTCTTCACGGCTCCAACGGTAAAACAATATGTTATTGTATGCTAATGTCTAATAGGTTATACTATCTAAATATCTTATGTTTTTATTGTATTTTATTTTATGAAACCTTATGCGTTATAAATCATCATCATCGAGTGCCTTCTCCGCAACGAAGGTTGGCTACCATAGTTCGCCATTCTACTCTGTTTCTTGCTTTGAGTTATAAAGCTTTGCATTTTAATTTTATTATATGAAGCGATGTGCTATATTATGGTATGCTTTTATTTTATGATTGTTTCAATTTGTTATGTAATGGTATGTTGTGTCTTGGAATCCACATGTGTCTTAAAGTGTTGAAGGGAGCAACATATGTCTAGCCTGTCTCATCGGCTGTTGGTAACTGAAACATCCCACAGTTTGTTTTCATTGCAAAGTGATTTTAGTTCTAATTTTGAAAAATCATCGTCATTTGGATAGAGATAACTTTGAATGTAAAACATTTCACTCATTCAGAAAATTGATATTATATTACAGTGGTTTTAATGTGTAACACAACATACACAAAGTAAATGTGTATCAGTGAGTATTTGAGTTGTAAATCTTGTTAACAAAAAAAGCAACAAAAAAAAAGAAATTAAAAAAAAATAAAATCAAGGATCAACAAATCTGATAGTTTTTAGGGTGCAATATTCAATCTTTTAACCACCATCTTTCCGCATTCATTGTTAAGACATAGCCTCTTTGATCACGTTTAATGTAAAATAGAAGAAAAGTGTGTTTTTATGTTTCTGGAATGATAAAAGTAAGCAAATGACTAACGTATTAGTGACAATTAAATGTGTGCTACGGTATTTATGTGAACATATATTTCCATTCGACCCTGTTATCCTCATCCCTTGAAGCCAGATTGTCAAATATTTTAGAATCGCAATATTAAATTAGTATCATACAATACTACTACAAGAGTCAGCAGCTTTATATATTTGTTTTCTCCTTCTTAGCCGAGGGTTTCTTTATATAACCTTTGCTATTGTTTATGTGCATACACTAGCCACATATCTCTAGCGAAATTCATATTTCACATTTTCCTATTTTTAAACCGTAAGCTGTGTGCGCTAAGGTGTCACACACCTTACAGCCAAATGTTCTTCGACTTCTCGTTTTTATCGTATTTCGTTTTACCGTTCTCGTTAGATATTTTCATTTTAGTTTGTACCCGGTGTCAGCCATTTTTGACCTGATCTTTTCGCTTTCCAACTGCCCAAGTTTCATTAATAAGCTCAAAATGCATAGGAGACCTCCTGTGTTTTCGTTGATATCCAAGAGGGGTAGATATTAGATCGCCCAGAAGAGGATAAAACCACAAAGACGTTTTTTGTTAAAAAAATAACTACTAACTGTGTTGGTAATCGAACCCCGGAACTTCTTGTCCAGATGTCGACGCCTTACCTCAATATATATATATATATATATATATATATATATATATATATATATATATATATATATATATAAAATTGTTTTCATTATATATTATACAAATGTAACACATGTTTCATCCATTTTTATTACAACTTCTCCAGACTAGTGTTAATAAAGGAGTAAAGGCATCAAGATGCACCAAGATGCGTAGAGATGCGAAGCTGCTGTAAAGCTGATGGTAATGACACATTAAAAAAAAAAAGTAGAAGAAAAAGGTGTTATGATGACAGCTTTACGTGGTAATTGGCAAAACAAAACTCGACGTTTCGGCCAAGTAGGCTTTCTGCTTTTTGTGTTGTTATTTATTGTTTCAGCGGAAGACCTATTTGGCCGAAACGGCGACTTTTATTTTGTCCATTACCACGTAAAGCAGTAACTATAAAACCTTTTTCTTCTTTTTTTTTTTTTAAATTGCTATTATTGAGGCATTTGCGGGTCATTTGCTGTTAATAAAATGTCATCTTTGATGTGTTTGCGTTTGAGTGAAAATTGTGATACATCGAAATATTGCTAGAGTTAGAAAGCATGTAACTTTTCGTTATAAAGCGTTATCTATTCCAGATATTGTCATGACCATTCGCTGTTTCACTCCAAGTCTTATACTGAATAGGACATCAGTACATTATATTCAATAGCTATTGAACTGTACAATTAGTAACAATTGAGTTATTGATTTATTTGCTGGTCATCATCTTTGCACTCCGTACATGCACATGGATGCTCAGATCTCCTCCTCAGCAAGTCCCACAGTGTTCAGCGACTGACGACTCCGGTTCTGCGTTGGTTGATAAGTCTACTTACACGTCCACTAAGTTTCTCATTTCTGGCTGTGCCCATATTAACACCCATCTCTATCATCCGAAGGAGTGACGTGCATTTATGTTTGTCAAAGTGCAGTATACTTTCCACATCTCTGAGGTCATTGATGATGTCCGACCGATCCATTGGTTGACCTTCCTCAAAGACAGCGCAGCTAGCCAACCTGTCTGCTCTTTCATTTCCCCGTACTCCCGCATGTCCAGTGACATAGACAAATGTGACCCTGGTACCCATTTCTGCCAACAGCTGTGTCGACCATGGGGGTATTTTTTTTTCCAACCACGAGTACAATTCACACTGCTCCCAGCGGGAATGAAACATGGGTTGTCCGAACGTCGGTAGTCCAGTCGGGTGACCTTACGTATGTTTAACTTCTGCAATGACTCTAACCATTGCATGCGTACAGATCCCGCCTTAATTTTTTTTTTGTATCATGCTCATCGAATCACTCAGTATACATGCTTGGGTGTAGCCTTGTGACTCTAACCAGTTGAATGCTCACTGCCATCACCTCCATTGTCATGCTACTCGTGGTCATGACGTATGCACCACTGTCTTCTTTGACTACTCTACCTGCCGAGCGTGCTGTAATTACCCATGCACTTCATTGGTGTCGTATTACAGATCCGTATGTATAGATGACTGCATATTTCTCATCGGTGTTATCACAAATAAGACCGTTGACCTCAGCATTAACCACGACCGGGTTCTGTTCCCTACTTTACCTGTCGAGTGTGACAATACACGAGAATATCCCACTGAATGACGTAGACACCGGTATCCACTCCTCACCAACGCTGATATTGGTAAGCCCACAGACCTGTTTGATGACATCTTCTGCTATGCCCACCCATGATTTGTCTCTTTTTAGTCTGGCACATTTCCCTGTGTTGATCACGTGGTGCGATGCATGCTCTGTATCTGTACTAATCTTCAGGTATGCTCGTTCTCTCCAGATCTTGATTCTGTCATCTATGTTTGGAAAGTCAAGAAGATACCTCATTGCTACACAGGGGGTGTCCCTTGTACATGCCAGGATAATGCGCATGGCTTCAATTTGAGTCGTACTGGCAGTAAGAATTGTCAGGGTATACTCGATTGGTGCGAGGAATAATCCCTGGAACTGAAGAGCCTCTGCTCGATGTTGGCAACTGCCATGACCTTCAAGGCGGCTAATCCTTCGCGGGATTTTTTTATCACTTGGTCAACGTGATCCCGAAAATACAGGCTGCGATCAAACTTAACTAATGTCATCAACTTGTCCCTGGTGCCCCAATCAATTCCCATTCGTACTACCGGTGTGTCCGTGTTAACGATATGATTGTTATTGGAGTACCATGAAAATTATACTTTATTAGGATTAACCAGGGCACCTGAAACCCTATGCCAGGAAGACATGCGACCGAGTTCGTTTTGCATGGTCGAGGAGATTTTCCGTCTGTCTCTTCCCTGTCGGTATACCAGAATATCATCAGCAAAAGTCAAAGTTCTTCCCCTCCCATCCAGCTGTTGTTCCGTGATCGTTATTGTGTACACGTTAAATAGAACTGGTGACAATGGTGAGTCTTGTGGCAGCTCTAGATAAATTGATGTTGGCTCGGAAAACCAACTTCCACATCTGAGTATCACCTTCCTCTGAAACAGTGCCGCGGTGATCCATCTAATGAGGAAGGTGTGCACCTCCAGTTTGAGGAGCACGTGCATGAGGTATTCAAATGGTACCCTGTTGCATGTATCCTCCAGATCTATAGCAGTAGCATGTGTCTTCTCTCGTCTGTGGAAGCCTTCGAAGACGTCATAGTCGAGGACTGCCGCATCGGACCATATCTCGTTGTTATATCTATAACCTCCGAGTATGGTTGGGAATGCACGTTTTTGTTCAAGGTGACATGTGAGGACACGGGCAACTATTTTCTCCAGTAGCTTGCCCGCAGTGTTCTGCATAGTGATGATTCTATAGACTCTGATCTGAGAATGGTCCTTGTTTGGCTTCGGTAGCGGTAGTAAGTATCTGTTTAGCCAAACCTCCTTAATCTGGTCACTCTGAATGCTGGCATTAAAGTTTTTGTTCTCTTGTTCTCTCTCTCCAGTTTTCTTCTCATTTTATGTCGTTGTACCGAACAGCAACTGGACCAGGAGCAATGTTGTGTGACCTTTTAAGTGTTGTGCGAATGTTGTGATTGTGAGATCTTCTCCCAGCACTACATCCTTACACAATTCTGACAGCGACCCTCGTATCCTCATTCTTACAGCGCCATTTCTTTGACCAGTCTGTTCAATGTAGCGCGCAAGCAGGGCCTTCCCTTTGCTCTCATCAGATTTGGGCCATATCTGGCCTGTACTCTGAAAGTCTGGTATGCCTCTGCGTCGTGTTGTGCCATTCATGCTCTGATGAAGGCACCAGAATGTGGAGAGCGATTTTTCTGAGCACACTTTTCCAGAGAAATCGTCCCACTTGGCATCCTTTTCTTGCTTAGCACATAGTTTAAAGTGCATCATTTTATGGTCGACCTCTTCTTTCAGACGCTTCAAGAGCTCAGGTTGTGTTCTTCCATTATTTCTGGCTTTTTCTGCCATGTCTTGGCCGTTTGTCTCTTGTTCCGCCAAGCTTCCTCGACTTCTACGTTCCACCAGGGTGGCTGCGTCCATCTCTCCTGCCTCCTACGAGGGGCGCTCTGTTTCCTATGTCTGATTTTGCTAATGATGTCCTGGTCTGTTTTCTCGTAGTGGAATGTGTGGGGCTTTCTATTCTGGCTTCTAGTTCTGCCTTTATTAATTAGGAGGACACATGGATAGTGATCACTTCCGTGGAACCCCAGTGCACTCCACTTGCAAACCGGTGCGAAGGTGGAAGACACCAGTGCCAGGTCTATGAAACTATCAGTGTCCCCTCTTCGAGTGGCAATTCTGATTGCCCTTCCATCATTCAAGCACACTAAATCGGCCGACATCAGTGCATTCTCTAGGTCTTCTCCCTGCTTGTTAGTTATGACGTTACCCCACTGTTTGCCTTTAGCATTAAAGTCTCAGCTGAAAATGACGTTCTCCTACTCGAACGCGAAGAGATTCTGGCATTGGTGTGTGTCCACTTTCCCATTACAGGCATAAACATTTACAACCACGAAATGAAATGGATCTGCACCTTAACAGCATGCATATGGAATTCTGCATTCTCCCACGCAGACATATCAACCTCAGATGTCACCACAATGTTTCGCTACAAGTATGGCCTGTCCAAGGGATCGTCCATTGTAGAAACACTGAAATCCAATAATAAATAAATCACAATAAGATAACACAATGTCTATTGTCACATATCACATGTGGCTACACACAAAGATCACGAAAACAGACATACAACGATTGTTTGTGGTCAATAAGGGAAAATAATTTGAGAGCAATGATGTAACCATAAACATATACATAAGGGTGACGGGAAACATAAGGTGGCGTAGAAAAAAAATGGACTGCTATACGTGGTATGAGATTTATAATACAAACAGATAATGCAACACCACTACAAGGGGAAAAAAATATTTAACAATGTGTAAGCCTTCAACTTGAACGTGTAGAACAAGGAATACCAACATAATAATACGTGTCTATAAGCATTGCAATGACAAATGTATGTAGCAAAGCACTTGCGGCGGATTCCAGTGTATTAGTGGTACGTTATCAGAAAATAGAAGCATAACAGAAAAACCATTCACTGTAAGCTGAACAAGTGATAGCTATAATCAAGTTCTATCTTTAAATTTGGGAAAAAGGTGTCCGAAGTTGGGACTAGTGAAGCAAAGTTAGATAACCCTAAACTTATTACATAAATATCTGACGATTTTGTAGTTATGTACCTTTATCAATAACGACTTTCATTAGTGGATACTGGAGCAAAATGAAAGAGAGAAATACCAAGGCCAATATTCCAATACAATCCAGTTTTTACTCCGCATGGGAAGAAACAAAGGGGAATCTAAAAAAAAATAGAGTAGACATGTGTAGACCGAGATGAAAAAATGATGGAGGCATAAATGGAACGAGTATAGGGGAATGACAAAACACTTAGAAAGGGCATGTTAAAGAGTTACAACATGCTTATATATATCTATTACTCTACACTCCTCCTCCCTATTATCCGCAAGATGTATACTATCCCCAACAGCTTGAACATCCACTAGAATAAACAATACAGAGTACACCTGATATATTTTCCTTCTCAAGGAGGGACATCTTAGAGATTGTCGTCAGTTATGCATATAGGACTCGTAGATGGAACAGCAACAAAAGCTACCAATCTCCACATATTAATTTAAACCAAAAAAATATGTACAGTTATTATACCTTATTTGGGATCTTTCGGGTGGAAAGGAGCGTCGTGGCGCGGAGCTATGTAGTTGGAAAATAAAGCAGCATATCCAAGCCCAGGGCAGTTGTCACGAGGTATTCAAGTCAAAGCTTAAAATGATATGTAATTTAGTTAATAACCGGATTAAATTGTACTATCATCTCAGGTTTGATTCGAACACATTTTCTTCTGCCTTGGGAGCTCAACACGTTTATCATTCGACCAGCCGATCACCGTATATTCATACCGTAAGATATACATATTGACGTACACAAATAATCGTTCGTCACGTGCAAGAATCAGTCAAAGGTAAAATCGTTGCTGTTTTGACAGCCAATGGGTATACTTCTGTTTTGCTTGCAGTGAGAATATTTAGTACAGTGTCATTAATGCCTTTATCTCACCATATATATATTTAATTTCGCTATTTTCTCAAATGTTCATGAATTATAAATTTCAAATATTGAATCAATCAATGTGTCTTCATCATCATCATCGAGTGCCATCTCCGCAACGAAGGTTGACTACCATGGAGCGCCATTCTGCTCTGTCTCTTGCTTTGATGGTGCATGTTGTCATAGGCAGGTTTGTCCATCTTTTGATGTTACTCGTCCATGTTAGTCTTGGTCAGCCTCTGCCTCTTTTACCTTGTATTTTCCCGTCCAGGATTACTTTTAGTATGCTGTTGTGTCTTTTAGTAAGTAAAGTAAAGTACCCCCCGTCACGCCAAGTGGCGTATAGGGAAATATGGTGTTAGTGACCCTATATTTTACAGACCTTCAGCACATGATTTTTGGGGTAATGTGGTCGGTATTACGCCCGTGCTGCTTTTACTTTCCCAGAAAAAATCCGGTACCCATTTAAGGCTGGGTGAACCCGGAGCCGTCGGTTGGGATCGAACCCTACCCCTTGTCCGTAGTAGTCCAGTTCACTAACCACTGAGCTATCGCGGCTCCTACTAATTTTTAGGGAATTAGTAAAACCCAGGTGTCCTCGCCAGGATTACGAACCCCGGCTGTTGCCGTGGTAAGCCAACCGCCTATCGATTGCGCTAACCGGACACCCGTTGTGTCTTTTAACATGACCAAAAAATCGCATTTGTCTTGTTTGAATTGTGTTTAGTAGTTCCCTTTTCATTTTTAGTTGTTCTAAGACTTCATTGTTTGTTTTCTTTTCCTTCCATCCAATATGCTTTACATGGCAAAAACATTTCTAATAAAAAACATAATAAAAATTATCTACTGATGTGAAACTATGGTTCCAGAGTCGAAACAAATGGAAAAGAATAGAAAAAAAACTGTGTACACTGTTTATAATATGTATCTTAGAATTATTAAATACTATTGTTGTTATCCATTTCACAGGATGGGTTTTACGTGTTCTTCTTCAGCGCATTAGCAGGAAGTGGCAATGAGTTTTGGCTTATCCTTTACAAAAATAATGCGGTCATGGTTAGCATATACGCACACCAGAGAAACGACTATGACAGTGCAGGTGAAGCGTTGTAGTGTACATCTATATTGTTATCTGTAAAAATGTTCGTTAAATACATGTTTGATGTTATTCTTGTAAAATAGTAGTGCCCCGAGACAAGAAAAAGACATCGCAGGGGAGTCGATCTAAAATAGATCATTTAAGAGAGAAAGTGATTACTATCTATCTATCTATCTATCTATCTATCTATCTATCTATCTATCTATCTATCTATCTATCTATCTATCTATCTATCTATCTATCTATCTATCTATCTATCTATCTATCTATCTATCTATCTATCTATCTATCTATCTATCTATCTATCTATCTATCTATCTATCTATCTATCTATCTATCTATCTATCTATCTATCTATCTATCTATCTATCTATCTATCTATCTATCTATCTATCTATCTATCTATCTATCTATCTATCTATCTATCTATCTATCTATCTATCTGTCTATCTGTCTGTCTATCTGTCTGTCTGTCTGTCTGTCTGTCTGTCTGTCTGTCTATATATCTATCTATTGACCTTTCGAGCCGTAACCGGCCCATAGGGTGTAGACCATGATACTCCTTCTCTTTTCAGAATTTTTGTTCTAGCAGTTTTCAATTCTTTTAAAGATATTTTATCAAATCTTGCCATTTTTCTCTGTTCTGTGCAAGCAGCTCTATCTCATTGAGGGAGCCCATTCCTGCTGCTTTTTCCTCTCTCAGCAATATTTTTCTCAGTGTCTCTTTGGGTCTTCCTCTTTTGCTCTTACCTGTTGTTTCCCACATGAGGGCGTGCTTTGTCACATGTCCAACATATGACCATCTTCTTTTCTTTATTACTGAAGATATTAGTGGTTGATTGGCGATTTCTCTAATTTCCTCGTTTGTTTTGAATTCGTTCCACGTTATACCAAGTTTTTTTCCTTAGACATTTATTTTCTAATGCGTTCAACTGTGTGTCTATACATCTTGTTGTTTTCCAGCTTTCACATGCATACGTCAGGGTTGATAGTACATTTGATTTGAATAGTTTCAGTTTTGTGTTTGTGCTGATGAGTTTTGATTTCCACAACATTTCAAGGCTTCTGAAAGACATTGCTGCTTTAGCTTTTATGATTCTAATTTCTTTATTTGTATCCCCTTCTCGGGCAATGCGACTTCCAAGATAGATAAAGTGATCGATCTCTTCCACTGGTTTGTTTTCCATGTATATTTTGTCGTGTGTTGGAATTAAGCTTTGCATGACTTTAGTCTTTTCATGATTGATCTCAAGCCCAATGAAAGTGGTTACTACTTCTAAAAAAACACGACATGACAGTACAATTTAATCAAATAATTGGTTGTTGGGTATTGTATTGTGATGTTTCTTGCAAGTAAATGTACTTTAAAGTACATCTTTTTATTCGTGAGACTGATTCGCTAAATGTATTCGCTCATGTAAGCCATCAATTTAATCTATTCTTTTCTTTGAGAGCTGTGTGGTTCACATTATGAAAGAGCTCGTTCGATAAACCTTCCCTACCTAGCATCTACATATTCTATCGCTTCTTGCAAGGTATATCTCTGTATTCGGAGTTCTCTCTTCTAAGAAAACAGTTTAATAGTATAACGAGACATTCCTATTTGACATTATGATTGTGTAAAGCTTCTTTTGTAATATTTATTTATTTTTGTAATTTGGGAAACTGACGTGCATGTCAGTATCAACTCGACCTCAACATTTGTACCTGTTGTGTAATTACAGTCAATTGTGTTGATTGAATTATGCGTTTTATTTCAGTCATGGTATTTGCTATCTTACAATTATCCTTTGTTGCTGCTGTTGTTATGGTGAATGGTTGATTATTTCTGATTCGTTGACAATAGGGTGTCTTTGTGGCATTATTAGGATAGAGTAATATATTGTCAAAATAATAATGCCAAATAAGTATATGTAATAACATTGATCCATCTTACTTAGGATGTAAGTTTGTGAGAACTGGAAAACAACTAAAGATACATGCATTAAATGAGTTACATTTGAAACCAAATACCTCAAGAAATTACTGTGTATACATTGGAATTAATTCATGACTAGTGCAAAATTAATATAAATGACAAAGCATAAAAAAATAGCACCTGTAATCAAGAGACGAAGGCGGTCATATTTGGCTATATGATGAGAAGAGACAACAAGAGAATCTTAAAGTAAGCTCCTGAATGGGAACATGACGGTACAGGAAAAAAAGGCAGACCTTTATAAATTTTCAAAATAGAACTGAAGCTAGAGGCGGCAGCAGCAGACATCAGTACATTTGCCGAGACTGAGCGGTTCGTATAGAACGTGTATCGGACGTGTGGCGAGATACAATGACTTTCATTTGAAAGATCTGACACTTGATACCAACGATCGTCGAACACAGAGATTCTAACAATATATGCTCTTTGCGCCGTCTTACGTTGAAAACGACAACATATATAGAATAACAGTGATGTATGTAGATAATCCAGCATTATCATGAAGTTCTCTCTTTGAGTCACACATATCTTTCGATCATTCTTCTCTCAACTGGACTAAGTGGCCTACATGGCCATGATGCTTAATGTTTGTTCGTATTTACGCATTGTCTTTGTGTGTATTACTTCATAATCTTGCAAATTTTAACAACACAATGAATGTGTATTCATCAAGCCATAGCATGACTAATCTAATTCAACAAATATAGAACAACAAACATACACTTGCTATCCAGGAAAGTAGAATCAATCATGTAGTGAACACCATCTCACTGTGGTAATTCTATAAATAAAAACAAGAGAGAATATGTAAAAAAACAAAGGCTAACCTTAAATAATCTAACTCGTTTTAAAGCATTAGGGGCTCGATAATGCTGAAGGGACAAAGGTAGCACACGTTCCCCAGCTTTTAAAGGCGTAGGAGAAATAGGCGTTAGTGTCCATACTATTCGTTCACCTCGGCAAATTTTATGGACGATATTGTCGGTATCACGTAATTTTCCAGAAAAATCGGATATTTAAAGTTGGATGAACCTAGGAGCTATCAATTAGGATCGAACTAGATCTACTATATGTGGTTGTCTAAATCACTAAGCATTAACCTAATTAATACTCGTCTATCTCCAAAGGCATGAGAGGCACTAAAGAAACTTAATAAAATTGGAGATACAAATTGAACTGAAAATGGTTTATTCAGCAAAACAATAAAAACATGTCTCAATGATATATAGAGACACGATCTTTATACATTGAGCAGGGCAGTGTGATATCACATATCACACTCAGAAAATACCTATCAGATTTACCCCAATTATAATAAAGAATATGTATTTCGTAAAAATAAACGAGACAAACCTGAAACAAGTACAACGTTTCAAATACTTGGGCACAATAATAACATCAGATGGGAGATGCAGCACAGAAATAAAAAGCAGAATAGCTCAGGCCAAAATAGCATTTCAGAAAATGAAAAATATATTATGCAACAAATCTATGTCAATAAAAATGAGAAAGAGAGTTCATCGGTGCTATATAGAACCAATTCTGACCTATGGAAGCGAATCATGGACAGTAGACAAACAAATGAAAAGGCGATTAGAGGCCACAGAGATGGGATTTCTCAGAAGAATGTTGAAAGTTCCCTGGACAGATAAAAAGACCAATGAGGAAGTTCTCAAAGAGGCCAACACAAAAAAGGAGCTCTTAAAAAACATCAGAAAGAAGCAATCAACATTTTTCGGGCACATCATGAAAAGAGAAAAATTGGAATACTTGGTTTCAACTGGCAAAATAGAAGGAAAGAGATATCGCGGACGACAAAGAGAGAAAATACTGGATAGCTTGGTGTCATGGCTTGGAAAACATTCAACAACAGAACTGGTACGATGCACTGTAGATAGAAGATTGTGGAGGGACATGATCGCCTACGCCAACCGGCAGGGTACATGATGATGATGATTTCGCCTCATTAAGAGGGACAATGTACTAACGTAAGTAAAAATGTTGTTGTTACATGTTAAAGCTGCAGACAAGTAGGGCAAAATGTATTAACTACATGATAATATATATATATAATATGTTACCCAAATAATTTTCCATGATACTGGTGATATTAATTTCATCTCAGTATACATATTTCTATATTATTTTAGCAAACTCTGCTGCTTTGCAGCTTTCAAAGGGTGATACAGTTTATGTGAAGGCGGTACGAACATCACATCTGTACGGGAGATCCAATGATATGTATGGAACATTCACTGGGTTTTTGATTGGACAGCCATCTAGATGCCCATATTGAAATGACGCTACGTAGTAAATCATGAATGTGACAGGCAAATGAGATGATGTCACTTCCTCTGACAATATAAATAAAATTGTTTTTTTTTTCTTTTTAATCCATCCATTATGTTTTACTTACAAATATATTACATTCTATTATTGTGTATTATTTAGTGACTACGCTACAAAAGCGTACACTTTCATAAAATATAATACGCCTTTCGAAATCGTTGTATTGTTATATTATCACATTACCGTTACTACAATTACACGTGTTGCTATTACAAGTGTTGTTATTACAAGTAAAGTCACACATTTTACTACAATACTCACACATTGCAGTGCAACATTCGCAAATTTGTACTTTCGCGTTGTCGCGATCACATATACACATATTTGGTATAACAGAATGCATTTTACTTTCATGAGAAACAAAAACATATAAACCATTGGCTAGAATTCTCACACATATTATCCATTAAATGTTTGCTGACAAATGAGTTGTTTCTCATTTGACCTGTGTAGTCATCGTTGCACTGTAACACACAAGCTGTAGAAGCCCTTAAATCAAATGTCTTTCGAGTTAATGTTGTGTACATTTTATCAAGTTACTTGTTATAAAGTAAATTTGAGGCGTATTTATTATCCAGATAAAATGTGTTTACTGTAACTTTTTTAAAAAAATGTTTACTCTCATTTTGACACATTCACGCATATTTACTATAACATTAACATACGCGCATTATTACTTTCGCAAAATGTGTATTATCAACTCTCAGGATTCTCTCTCTCTCTCACGCTCTGCGATCAAGACTCAATCAGAGTAGGATTCCTGACTCTCTCATGATTCATACAACACGTTAACAACTCATCATCATCAGGTTCACGTTTCCTTGCTTGCGTTCGCACGATGACTAAAGTATTCTAGAGTATTCGTATACTGAAGAATTCCTCTTCGTCATCCGTCCTTAAAAGGACATTAAGTGGGCGTGGCTGCGTTGTGTTGTGGTTTGCAGTATAACTGTTATATTTGTGCCTTTCGGCCCAACACATCCGACTTCAGCACGGGTTCCAAGTTTATAATCAGAGTGTTAATATCACTCACGCACAATTTTAAAATCATATTTACATATCACTGATAAACTTCTGTTTCTGATATTTTTTTTTGTTTTTCAACCCTGATGCTAATAGTATATCTCTATTACCACAAATACTTGTTATGTTTATTTCATTATATCTGCCTATACCTATTGTTTGTTCGTGTGCCCAAATATTCACTAAAGAACGAGAATTTCATCGTCCATCAGCCCGTCAGAAGTTAAACCACCATAACTGGCAAGAACAGAACACTATTCTACACAAGCCTGCACATTTTGATAAATACACTCTAAAACGGAAAGTCACAGCCATCTATAGATTTATAAAGTTGTTTCAATACATAGAATAGACGTTAAACATTACAACAGAGGAAGTCGACATCTGGTTAGAGACAGGGACAATCTCAAAGGGACTGCGGCGAATGGATCATTCTGCATGGAGCAATCTGTAATTGGATGTGCGAAAAACACTATCAATGCACAGACGCCATCTTGACCCCATTTATAAATATATCAACATTGAATGCCGTCTCCGCATCGAAGGTTGGCAGGAAGCGCCATTCCACTCTGTCTCTTACTTTGATGATGCAGTTTGTCATGGGCTGACTTGTCCATCTTTTGATGTTACAGGTTCATGTTAGTCTTGGTCTGACTGATTCTTCTACCGTGTATTTGCCCTTCCACGACGATTGCTTTTAGTAGACTGCTGTTTCTTTTAAGATGCCCTAAAAATATCATATCATCTCACTGTGAAGAACATTGATCAGAGAGGCAAAAGCAGTATGAATCGGCTCCCTCAATGAGATCGAGTTGCTTGCACAGAACATAGATAAATAACGAAATTTGATAAAAGATCTTTACATGGATTAAAACTGCTAGAATGAAAAAAATAGATAAGAGAAAGAATGCATGGATCTATACTCTATTGGCCTGTCACGGCTCGTAAGATCAATAGATAGATATGAAAAATCTCATTTATTTTCTTTAACTTGTGTTTAGTTCCCATGTGTATAAGCGTACCGAAACGCGATCCCATCAATATATGTGTACAATACAAAGCTCTACCAATACACATTACATTTATGATACGCCAGCAGGAGTCTAATTGTTTATTTTTGTCAAATATAACAATATATATATATATATATATATATATATATATATATATATATATATATAACGAATTCAATGCACTAAATAAAAACATAATTGCAAATAACTCACTGAAACTCATATCTATATCACCAATGCAAATAACAGTTGTAACATTTGGTTAGAATCGCCATATAATGTAGATTTACAAAGTAAAAATATAACTGTAGACAATGAGAAGGCTTCAAAAACTATATTTGTGGTGTTGTCACATTAATGGGGTTTGCCAGAGGGTGGGAGAAGGGGGGGGGGGTGGAAGGGAGTGGATGTCGAATATATAAGACCTTAGAATCAAGGTCAAGATTTGGACAGAGCTGCCTATACGAGGTGTATAGGAATGTGTTTTTATTTTATCACCGAAAGAACCAACTTTTGATCCGAAATTTCAACCTGCGTACACCATGAACGGAATTCACTCTGATTAAAGCAAAAGATAAAATAAAGTAACGTGACTCCTAGAGTAAAACAAACTCAAACATTAATGATCTTCACAGGAACATCCAATTCGGTTGAAGAAGAATATCCAGCAGGCGATACCTGTGCAAGTTATGTGCTGAAAGAAAACTAAAGTAAGATACCTAAGTATTAGAGCTATAGTTCTTTTATAAATCTTTGTGCATACTCGAAAAAATGTTTCGGAAATTAATTAATTGCAGGGAAATGCTGTTTGCAGTCCTAAATTCTTTCCAAACTGAATACAATATTTTATTTATTATACAACTGAATTGGGACCCGCGATAGCTCAGTGGTTAGTGAACTGGACCGCAAAGAACAAAAGGTAGGGTTCGATCCCAACCGATGGCTTCCGGGTTCATCCAGCCTTAAATGGGTACCGGATTTTTTTTTTCTGGGAAAGTAAAGCGGCGTGGTCGTAATAACCACCACATTGCCTCAAAAATCATGTGCTGAAGGTCTGTTAACTGTATGGTCACTAACACCATATACCCTATACGCCACTTGGCGTGACGGGGGTACTTTACTTTTATTGTATTAAATTATGTCTATCAATTGCTCTGAGGATCTCAGCTGTTAACTTATCCTATCCAGTTACGTCACCGAATCAACGTAACATTATTATTTTTTATACTATAAAATCTTATGTTGCACGCACATATGTGTTTTAGTACACGATTTATTTAAGAAATATTCATAAGGGAAAATTCCACTTTACATTTGACATTAGTGTTTACACATGTTTACACAGAACCAGGAAAACGTAAGACTGCATGCAAACTTTCACATAAATACACCAAATCGATTTCGAGAAAATTCATGTTGAGTTTAGACTAAAAAATTGTGAACGGACTGTACAGCAAGTTGGAGTTAAGCAGGAGTTGCGTATTTGCCTATTCAATTCTGTTGAGTTTAGTTAACATCCCTACTTCCTTGCACATCAAACATGTCCCTCAGTGCTCAGTTCTCCTTCGAAGTATATCCATCAACTTAACATCAACTAACGACACAGGTGGTTTATTGATTGAAGCGCTAGATCTAGGCACATCCCACCTTCACATGATGCTT
Source organism: Megaustenia siamemsis (assembly GCA_032433765.1). Classification (NCBI taxonomy): domain Eukaryota; kingdom Metazoa; phylum Mollusca; class Gastropoda; order Stylommatophora; family Ariophantidae; genus Megaustenia; species Megaustenia siamemsis. The sequence continues at coordinate 50,549,710 of JAVIAB010000108.1, forward strand.
GTTCAGAGCTATTCTTCCGTAATCTTTGTTTTGCTACACGCAAAACATCATGCATTTGTTTACGCTTTTGGTGACATATACGCGCTTGAAATCACGCGTCCTTGGCAACAAACCGAACAAAAAGACATGACTTAGGCAACCATTAGTCCACGTCATTTCTTCGGATGAAAGAGATGGGAGTTAAGGTGGGTACAGCCAAAAACGAGAAACTTAGCGGGCGTATGAGAAGACTTATCAACCAACACAGAACTGGAGTCGTCAGTAGCTGGACACTGTGGGGCTTGATGAGGAGGGGATTTGAAACGTATGGACATGTTCTGAGTGCAATGATGATGACCCGCAAATAACTCAGTCATCTTCATTTATCGAGTGTCATCTCCGCAATGAAGGTTGGCTACCTTGGAGCGCCATTCTGCTCTGTCTCTTGTTTTCATGGTGTACCTTGTCATAGGCTGGTTTGTCCATTCTGTCACATCTTTTGATGTTACTCGTCCATGTTAGTCGTGGTCTGCCTCTGCTTCATTACCTTGTATTTTCCCCTTCAGGATTACTTTTAGTAGCCTGTTGTGTATTTTAACATGGCCCAAATATCGCATTTGTCTGTTTGTATTGCGTTTAGTAGTTCTCTTTTCATTTTGTTTGTTTTAAGACTTCATCGTTTGTTTTCTTTTCCTTCCATCCAATTCTACCTATTCTTCTATATATTCACATTTCAAAGGCTTCAATTCTATGTTTCGTTTTCTTGTCTAATGTCCATGTTTCTGCACCATATATGAATGTTGAGAAGACATAACATTTTGATATTCTTAGTTTTAGCCGGTGTTAAATAACTCAATAACGCAATAGTACAATGTTAGACATCTTCCTAGCCTTAGTTATTGTTCACTGAGGCATCACATCACTTGAGACAACGCCAGTTCAGATAATCTTATAAATATAATTTGTCATTATCTTTTTTTCCTCTCAAGCCAAAAACGACACATAATGCAGAGGGTATAGTTGTCCACGATTGACGTTCCTAGTTCCTGTATTTCGTGATTGTTTCCTAGAATCATGGTTGAGCTTTACTTGGTAATTGTTCTGCTTAGCGAATCTCTTTGTCTGCCTTATTTTCACTTACCTGATGGCTTCCACACAAATGCTTGTTGAGGAATTCATTATTAATTCAATGACTTGCACATGGTCGATGTATTTCCAACGTCCGCTCCTTTTAAAGCTCGAAACGTATTCTTGTTTAGATGTGTCTCTTATCTGTTCCTTTGAAATGTATTCTTTCCAGCTTACGTTTAAGATTCTACGAAGGCATTTGTTTTCAAATTTCTTGTCTAAAGTCTGGGTTGATTTTCAACTTTCACATCCATTTGTTAGCATTGGTAACATACATTATACTATATATATATATATATATATATATATATATATATATATATATATATATATATGTGTGTGTATGATTTGTTTTGTTGGTTTCTTGTTACTTGTATTGTGTGTGCTGATTAAGACTTTGGGTCGAAGCGACCGTTTTGATTGTTTTGTATTATAATAGAGCTGTGACATACACTATTGTATTTGTTACTAAATAGAACATTATTTGGAGAAGTCATTGAAATTAAACAAGTTACATAAAATAACTTGGGACAGATCATCGCAACGGAATTGTAAGTACAGTAAAGAACCACGTCACGCCAAGTGAGGTACAGGAAATATGGTGTTCGTGACCATAATTGTATCGACCTTCGGTACTTGATTCTTGGGATAATGTGGTCAACATTACGCACCATGCCGCTTTACTTTCACAGAAAAAAATCCGGTATCTATTTATTGCTGGGTGAACTGGTGCCGTCGATCAGGATCGAACCCTACAGCGTGTCCTTTGTAGTCCAGTTCACTAACCACTGGGCTACCGCGGCACGCAACGGAGATGTATGTACAAAAAATATTTTTTTTTAAACCAGGTATTTTAATTACTATAAATGCAACAAAATGTAGGGCTTCTTAAATCGCTCAAAAAGATAATGTGCGGAAACAAGCTATAAACATTTGCTGACAAAGCAAGAGATCGTTGGAGGAACCATAAATGTGATTCTGTGCAAGGAAGCAGAGGATTTCTTAGAAAATAGAAATTATAAATTAAAAAGTCAAACAAGGCCGTGCATTGGGGAGACAACAATTTATTTTTTTGTAGTTATATAATGAATATGAGAAAACAGGGAATCTTAAAAGAGAAAAAGAACAAAAAAGGTGACAGTGAAAGAAAAACAATAGATATCTTAGGAGTTTTAACAGTGAAAAAAAAAATCAGTTGAAAAATATCACAAAAGATAGAGCTGTGTCTCGACATGATGGAAGATGCCGCGGCATTAATGCAATGCCCCGATGATAGTTTTAAAAACATCGCATATGATAAAGACATTATCTGGGCATCTGTGCAGCGGGTACAATGTGTTACTCGAATTAAAAGTCGATACAAACAAATCACCGGTATACTGGGGTTCGTATTTCATCAATGAAAGATTAGATATAATAAAAGATATGATAATCCCGTGATTAAAAATTGACTGATATGATCGTCAATCGCATCAGCGGAATCAGTATTATTTCCGCAAATCTACTTCGAAACACTATCATCACCGGGTGTTTTCATTGTTATTGTCAACGCTGTGTTCAATTCTTTCTACTTCCTTCTCTAATTGTGGTTCTTGAAACGGAAGGCGGGCTGCTATGTTGTTCTCTTCCTGTGGGAATGATTGCAGCCCTTATGCCAGCGTCTGGAAATGAATGTCATTGTTTTGAGGCAATGTGTAACACATCTTCTATCAAGCGGGCACGACACGTTCTGTATTGAGTTATTGAGTTATTTGCGGGTCATCATCATTGCACTCCGAACATGTCCATAGGTTTACACCTGTATTACATAGGTTCTGTATGAGTTACTCGAACTATCTCCGTAGACATGCGAAAGATGAACAAATGCATTTTCCAAGAATGCAATTAATCCAACATCATCAACATTGGGCAATAAAATATTTTAATTGTACATTTGTTAATATTCGATTATTTCATTGTGAATATTATTTCCCATTTACTAAAGCAACACACTCTAATTAAATAAACGCATGAGATGCTTTTTGTTTGTTTCATCGTATTGTCTCTATCGTCACTATCGTTTCTTCATATGAGTTTTATGGATGAAAGGATGCGACAGTAACGTAAATAGTGCGTTAATCTACGGACTAGGTTGTTCCAGGTTTAAATCTCAAACGTGACATATATTCTCAAAGACGACATGGCTTCGGACTGACGCAGCCTCACAAATGGGCACCAGCGAATGTCGCTGAGAACAAATAGTTCCACTAGCTGTTTGTTCGCTCATCATCATCATGTGCCATACCGGTTGGCGTAGGCGATCGAGACCTCCCACAAGCTTCTATCTACAGTATATCTTATCAGTTCAATTGTTGAATGTTTTCCATGCCAAGACGCCAAGCTATCAAGAATGTTCTCGCTTTGTCGTCAACGATCTCTCTTTCCTTTAATGTTGCAGGTTGTAACCAAGTATTCCAACTTTTCTCTTCTCAAGATGTGTCCAAAAAATGTTTATTGTTTCTTTTTTTATGAGTTCCCTTTTGTGTTGGCCTCTTTAAGAATTTCTTCATTGGTCTTTTTAGCTGTCCAGTCAACTTTCAACATTCTTCTGAGAAATCCCTTATGTTTGGCCTCTAAGCTTCTTTTCATTTGTTTGTCTTCTGTCCATGATTCCCTTCCGTAGGTCCGAATTGGTTCAATATAGCACCGATGAACTCTCTTTCTCATTTCTATTGACATAGATTTGTTGCATAATATATTTTTCATTTTCTGAAAAGCTGTTTTGGCCTGAGCTATTCTGCTTTTTATTTCTGTGGTGAATCTTCCATCTGATGTTATTAGTGTGCCCAAGTATGTGACGCGTTGCTCATGTTTCAGTTTATCCTGTTTATTTTTATGCTGCAAGCTGGTGATGATTGTTTCATTAATATGACCATTACTTCTGTTTTTCTTACTATTCATACAGAGACATTTTATGTTGCATTCATTTTATATTAAGTCCATCATTTTTGGTAGTTGTTTCTCTGTCTCTGCTATTAAAACTGTGTCATCCGGAGAACAAAACAGTGGAAGTGATTGATCATTTTATCTATCTTCGAAGTCACATTGATCGGGAAGGGATACAAGTAAAGAAATTAAAATCAGAATACCTAAAGCAGCAATGTTCTTTAAAGTCCTTGCGAAGATTTGGAAATCAAAACGTATCAGTTCAAAAACAAAACTTATACTTAAAATCCAACGCACTATCTACCCTTACATATGCATGCTAGAGCTAGAAAACAACAAGAGACGTAGAAACAATGTTGAACGCATTCGAAAATAAATGTTTATAGGAAATTACTTATTATAGCGCGGTTATTTGAACAGAGGAAAATGTCGATACGTGATAAGTGTTTATTGCAATGATTGAGACTGCTAGAAAAAGAATTTAGAAAAAAAGATAAAGAGTATCTATGTCCATGACTTACTGGCGGCCGCGGCTCTACAGGTCATGATTAGATAGATAGATAGATAGATAGATAGATAGATAGATAGATAGATAGATAGATAGATAGATAGATAGATAGATAGATAGATAGATAGATAGATAGATAGATAGATAGATAGATAGATAGATAGATAGATAGATAGACAGACAGACAGACAGACAGACAGACAGACAGACAGACAGACAGACAGACAGACAGACAGACAGACAGACAGGCAGGCAGGCAGGCAGGCAGACAGACAGACAGACAGACAGACATAGATAGATAGATAGATAGATAGATAGATAGATAGATAGATAGATAGATAGATAGATAGATAGATAGATAGATAGATAGATAGATAGATAGATATATAGATAGATAGATAGATAGATAGATAAATAGATAGATAGATAGATAGATAGATAGATAGATAGATAGATAGATAGATAGATAGATACTTAGATAGATAGATAGATAGATAGATATATAGATAGATAGATAGATAGATAGATAGATATATAGATAGATAGATAGATAGATAGATAGATAGATAGATAGATAGATAGATAGATAGATAGATAGATAGATAGATAGATAGATAGATAGATAGATAGATAGATAGATAGATAGATAGATAGATAGATAGATAGATAGATAGATAGATAGATAGACAGACAGACAGACAGACAGACAGACAGACAGACAGATAGATAGATAGATAGATATATAGATAGATAGATAGATAGATAGATAGATAGATAGATAGATAGATAGATAGATAGATAGATAGATAGATAGATAGATAGATAGATAGATAGATAGATAGATAGATAGATAGATAGATAGATAGATAGATAGATAGATAGATAGATAGATAGATAGATAGATAGATAGATAGATATATAGATAGATAGATAGATAGATAGATAGATAGATAGATAGATAGATAGATAGATAGATAGATAGATAGATACATAGATAGATAGATATATAGATAGATAGATAGATAGATAGATAGATAGATAGATAGATAGATAGATAGATAGATAGATAGATAGATAGATAGATAGATAGATAGATAGATAGATAGATAGATAGATAGATAGATAGATAGATAGATAGATAGATAGATAGATAGATAGATAGATAGATAGATAGATAGATAGATAGATAGATAGATAGATAGATAGATAGATAGATAGATAGATAGATAGATAGATAGATAGATAGATAGATAGATAGATAGATAGATAGATAGATAGATAGATAGATAGATAGATAGATAGATAGATAGATAGATAGATAGATAGATAGATAGATAGATAGATAGATAGATAGATAGATAGATAGATAGATAGATAGATAGATAGATAAATATAAGTATAAAGGGGTTGACACTAATATATTCAGACTGAATCGATGAAATCATCCTTCTCCCTCAATGTGCCTGTTGTGGAGTTCGTTCACTTGAAGTCTCAGTATGTTACCATATCAGAGTTGTATTTGAGCTTTCGTGACAAATTACAGGAGCATCAACTTAGAGCACAAGCGTCACCGGTATTCCGGAGCTTCACTGGATAATGGAGAGCTTTCATCTTTCCCCCACGTAGTCCAATGTGTTTAGTTGAATTTCAATAATGACGACTGGGGGAACCTAGGTGCTGTTGATTGTAATTTAACCAGAGCTACAGAGATTTACAGATTAGGTAATATATCCCATGAATGAAACAAAATCGTGTATTAAAGTATGGTGTATATGAAAATAAGTGTTGGGATATAGAAAATAGAAATTACATCGATTTATGATATTACATAGCAACACATACAAGAATGGAGAGAAGTAAAGACAACTATAATGCCTGTAAAGACAGAACTTGGACAAGACCTGGTAAAAACAACATGCAAAGAACTAGACAACAAAGTAAAGAGTTCGAATATAATAATCAAGTAACATATACGTTATGGCGCTTTTCGTCTTGTCAGCCGGTCTAGTGAAAGCGATTGTGTAAATTTTTAGGTTTTGATTTTGTCGAACAGCTTCTCTCGTGGTTAATTCTATCAATGTTTAACAAACACACACAACCACAGAATAAACAATCAGGCCCACGGATCAACAGGGTTTTCCATCTTTTTTTCATGAGTCTTTTCTCTTCTAAGTTTTGTCTTAGTAAAGTCTCAAGTCATGTTATACCATTTCTTATGCATGCTCTCCATGATGTGCGATCACTTGCCAGATGTTCCTAGTCATTTTCACAGATGGAGAAGTAATTCAGAGATGATTTACATGTATCTCTATATAGTAGTTTTGGTCTCTCGATTTGTCTTTTTTCTGTGTGTTAGGTCACTATATAGTATTTGCCTGGGGATGCGTTTATCTTCCATTCGCTGGACGTGCCCCAGCCATCTTAGTCTTCGACATCTGAGCATCGACATGATTGGTGGGGTCTTAGCATGTTGCAGGACAGTTAAGTTGGATATCTTGTCCTGCCATTTGATGTGCATTATTCTGCGGAGACATCGCATGTGGAAAAAATTTAGAAGAATATACAGATACCATGGGAATAAGAGTAGAGAGAGCAATAATGACGGGTGATAGTAAAACTTAATAACCCACAGAAGATGTTTACGAACACTTCTACTTCTAGTAGGGCATCTGTCAAGTGAATAAATCACGATAGGCTCAACACTTTAAGGAAATCCGTAATCATCGAATACCAAGTCGTTTAATAGATTTTGCAGCTAATGCAGCAGTTACATATCTATCTATCTACCTATTGACCTTTCGAGCCGTAGGCGGCCCATAGGGCGTATACGAAGAAACTCCTTCTCTTATCTGAATTTTTGTTCTAGCAGTTTTCAATTCTTTTAAAGATATTTTATCAAATCTCGCCATTTATCTATCTTCTGTGCAAGCAGCTCTATCTCATTTTGGGAGCCGATTCCTGCTGCTCTTGCCTCTCTCATCAATGTTCTTCTCAGTGTCTCTCTGGGTCTTCCTCTGTTTCTCTTACCTGTTGTTTCCAACATGAGGGCTTGCTTCGCTATTCGGTTATTAGCTCTTCTCATCACATGTGCAACATATGACCATCGTCTTTTCTTTATTACTGAAGATATTAGTGGTTGATTGGCGATTTCTCTAATTTCCTCGTTGGTTTTGAATTCGTTCCACGCTATACCAAGTATTTTCCTTAGACAGTTATTTTCGAATGTGTTCAACATTTTCTTTCTTTATCTCTTGTTGTTTTCCAGCTTTCACACGCATACGTAAAGGTTGATTGTATATTTAGATATAAAATTAGATAATCTCATTTGAATGCAGTAGAGACGGCTGCAAGATTGATAACTAACAACAAGGCTGCAGGTAAAGCTGATATAACGTCTGAAATGTTAAAAGCAATGGATAACCATAGCTTAGATATATTATATATAGCTTAAATAGATTAAAACATGTTTAATGATGTATGACAAGAAGAAAGGGTACCTACACAGTGGACAAGACGTATAATAGTAAAAATTCTCAAAAAGGCGATCTCACGGATTGCAACAGCTGGAGAGATGTGACTTCTATCATTTTCCTCTAAAGTATTCTGTAACATCATCTGAACAGATTAAAAAATTATAGTGAATACAGTCATGCGTGTAGAACAAGAAGGATTTAGAAAAGGGAGAGGTTTCCTTGATCATATTTTCACTCTAAGATCAGTACTTCAAGAGCATATAAGAAAACATAAACCACTTCTAAATGTCATTGATTTCAAAGGTTTTCGATAGGAAACCACATTTTGTTAACATCATCAACGATCTGGCTTCTCATGTGCATTTCGCACAGACGGGATTGAGTGAATGTATCCAGAATGATAGCGGAGTGAAACAAGGGTGTATTTTATCCCCCCCCCCCACCCCAACCCTTGTTATTTCTATATGCCATCAATTTTATTATGCAGAAGTGCTGTACCGGTAACAACGGCATTGTATGGACAATTGGATCTCAATTGGAGGTACTTGACTTTGTGGTGATAAACACCATGAAAAGATAAATATAATTTTAAAAATTCGTCCAGAAGAAAAAATATACTTTGAAGGAAAAGCAGTGGAAGAAGTAGATCACTTTGAATATCTTGGAAGCTGCATAGATGAAAAAGGATACTCAAAAAAAAGATATTAATATCAGAATAGCAAAGACAGCAACGAATTTCATAAACCTTAAAAAATATGGAGATCAAAATTACAAAGCTCAAAAACAAAGTTCAGGATTTTCAAATCAAGTATATTATCCACCCTTACTTGTATGCGAGAGTTGTAAACCAACTATAATTAAATATGAAATAACCTGGGTGCATTTACAAACAAATTCTTGGGGAAAATATTTCGTATACCATGGGTTGAGTTCCACATGTGTGCAACAATAAGAGAAATGACAGAGCATAAACAAATTTCAACTATAATGAAGAGAAGGTGGTGATTCTATATGACCATATGAGAACACGTGTGAGAAGGGAGAACAAACGAATCTCAAAGCAGGCGCTGAAATGGTAACCAGAGGGTAAATTAAATGGACGCTGTCCTAGAGAAACACTTAAAAGAAAATTAAAGCAAGAGGCAACAACAGCAGTCATCAATTACCTCACCGAGAGTGAGGAACTCGCCAGAATAGAGCTGCGTAGCGAGATACAATGCAGGCCCTGTGCAAAGCCTGACAGTTGAAAGATCGTCGGACACAAGTCTAGAGTTTACGTGTCGGGTTCGGCTCAAAAGAATAATGGATAGACGAATTATAATGATGACTTTGACATTTGTTTTTTTCTGTCCTTTGGAAGATATAAAAAAAAAAATATGCCACAAGTTTAACAGGAATACATACGTTTTTAGGAATTCCCAATGTCTTTTGCGGGTGCTGAGACTGCTACTATAGGGACTACAGTTACCTTTCTTTGTTTGGGATATGAGTTAGTAATTCGGATGATTCCGCTTGCAAGGGCGGTTGAGCAATTATGGATTTTGATTCGTTTGCAGTGATACCGAGGCATTTCATAACCAATAACCAATAATAAACAATACCATACTTTTCTAGATATACATAACAGATCTATACCTATGCTTCATAGATTATACCAAAGCATTTGACAAAGTAAAGCACCAAGAGATAATCACAATTTTAGAAAGCATAAATGCAGACAACAATAATCTAAGAATAATAAAGAACATGTACTGGCAACAAACAGCGGCCATAAGAATTGGAAACCAATTGGGAATGTTTCAACAAATAAAACGGGGTGTTAGAAAATGTTGTGTGCTGTCACCAGATTTTTAAATTATTTATTGTAAGATTATTTTTAGATCTATAAGGTGCATGTCTGGAATAACAATCTGAGGTCATAATATAAATAATCTAAAGTATGCTGATGACACAGTCTTAATCGCTAATATTGAAAATGAGTTACGAGAAATGATAGACATTATAGTGAAAGAAAGCAAAAAATAAAGAACTCAGACTTAATAGCAAGAAGACAGAAGTTATGGTAACAACAAAGAAAAATATATCACCTCAGTGCAAAATAAAAACAAGTGGAATCTATTAAAACAGGTAGATGAATTTAAATATCTGAGAACAATGTTAACTTCAGATGGTAGGGGTACAACAAAGATGAGATGCAGAATGGCTCAGGCAAAAGCAGCTTTCCAATATATGAGGAATATACTATGCAATCCAGTTTTTACAATACAAAACAAGGAAAATAGTTCTTTAATGTTATGTAGAGACAGTTTTAACACAATGTGAATCGTGGACCATAGGACAACAGACAAGAAAATCACTGGAATATTTAGAAAAGTGGTTTTACAGAAGAATGGTGAGAATACCACGGACAGCTAAGAAGATTAATGAAAATGTTCTGAAAGAGGTCAAAGCAAATAGAGAGCTAATTTCCAATATTAGGAAGAAACAATTATCAATGTTTTGGCCACGTAATGAGAAGAGAACAACTGGAATATATTGTAGCAACAGGGAAAATTGAGGGACGAAGAGATAGAGGGAAGCAAAGAGAAAATATAACAGATAGCTTAAGAGAATAAACAGAAGGTCAACAACATACACTATAAGTAACTATCGTGATTGAAAGTTGTGGAGAGACAAGATCAGATACGCCAGCATGCTTGGTACTTGATGATGATGATGCGGTATACATATATGATTTCACTGTAATGGAAGTGTTGACCCAGACAATGATTGTGTTTTTTGTTTTACCGATAGACTTGATCGCTTCACAAAGAGTTGACAACAAATGGGGGCACAGGTGGCGACATTTTAAATTGTTGAATAATAATAGTATCAGGTTTACTGTATAATTTTAAATCAAAGTTAAATATTCTGATTCAAAGATTAGTTTTTGATTAATTTGCGGAGATGAACATATGTCCCTAGAATGATGTCCCTTAATTAATGCCGATTTTGTTTTATCTATCCACTTTGTGCAACCTGATACCTTTTTTTAATCACGTAAAGGACATTATATAATATTCGGAATTTTACTGGTCGTCACACACTTCTGCAGACGGAATATTGGTAAGTTGTTACTCCGATGTCCACTTAATATTGGTAAGTTGTTACTCCGATGCCCACTTAATATTGGTAAGTTGTTACTCCGATGTCCACTTAATATTGGTAAGTTGTTACTCCGATGTCCACTTAATATGTTGTCTATAAACCAACATGTAGTCTTTGCTAGAACGGTTCATTGTTATTTTTTTTTAAATGCTTACACTTTTCTCTCGTTTATATCGTTTCCCAATAGTAGTTGCTACAAACATACGCTTGTTTGGTTATAAAGCACACACCGATATGAACTGTCTGTTTTTATCTTCATGTTTTTGCCACAACATCGTGTATGTTTAATTAACGCTTCGCTGGTTGACCTCACCTTTTTACTTTGGAATCACTGAAGTGATTATCTTCTACACAATTGTACCGTCCATTCAGACAACATACTGATTGTACTGTTCTACACTCCATTACATCCCTTTCATTGGAATATAGCTCAAGCAATGAACATATTTTCTTATTTAGCGTTAATCATCATCAAGTACCGTGCTGCTTGCGTAGGTGATGGTGCATCGAAAAGACACACACAAACCAAAAAACAATTGTCCGAGAGTTCTCAAGTTCAGTGTAGATTATAAAGAACGTAGCATGATGAATTAAGAAACATAGAAATAAAATGATAAATTATTTTGCTTATTCTGTGTCACAGGAAATCATCATCATGATTCTCGCAGTAATCGTTGGTTTGGTTTCTCTGCCTATAGCATGCAGCCAAACACCTGGTACGTAATGCCGTTTCATCATTGTCAGTATGGTTCGGCATATTTTTTTATAAGCTTGCTTTTAATTCAAATCATGTCAACAGAAACATTTTACTCGTATCATAGCTAAATTGTACAGTAACCATCAGCATTTAACGTTTATAAAAATCATAGTATATGACTTACTCACCAGATTAGTTACTACACATATATTATTTACTGTACTGCACACATTAAATTAACAAACTATACAGGCTTTGTCACCAAAGAATGGCACTAAAACATAAAGCAAATGGCGACCCCTTGGTAATTGTAGGCGTGGGATAGTGTTATAAAAATGTTGTGATTGGAGACAAAGAAGACAGAAAAAAATTATTACATAAGCATATGAATAAAAAGTTACTGAACTGCCAGAAGGTCAAGGGTTATCACGTACGATAACTCAATAACTTGATAACTAAATTTAGAAAGAAGGACTTTAAAACATCACGCTTGTCAAAGAAACAACTAACGACGAAAAAAAAAATTAAAATTGCAGATGCCGAATACAGGCTGATGTTGTTGTTGTAATGGATCCAGAAACCACCTTTCTTTCCAAAGCCATATAATGATATCTGTAGACATTTCTGAGTTTCGTGTTAGTTTCCGGTGTTCCATTTATCAGGTCTTTGAGGAAGTAGTATTGCTCTGATTTCGCGAGCTTTAGACAGTCTAAAATATGATGACCTACTCTTTCATGAAGGTGTTCAAAGAGTGGGTATTCTCGAATTTGGTTCCGTTGTATTTAATAGTGTTCTTCAATACCACATGAGGTGTTTTCTGTCTGAAGATGGTGGTTTGGTCTCTTCTTTAAGTTGTTAATATAATCATTGAGATTTAGTGACCTTGACATGTATTGAAAAAGATATATCTCTATTTCCATTTGCCCATCCACCCAGCCAATCTTCTCTACTGTTAAATTTTGTGATTTGCTTGACTGTGTTTAATGATTGTTATATTGTGTATGTCTGCATCCTCCCTTAGCCAATGTATAGGCCATGTCATTTCCTGGTGTATTGGAGTTGTCAGGAATCCATAGCAACACTGGCATTATGCCATGTGCGCTAATGAGTTCGTCTGTGTCTATGTTTGTTCCTGCTGGTTTATGTTAATCTCTGACGCCTGCAGGGCTGATTTGGAATCAGTAAATATGCTATATTTCCAAAATTTAATGTTTAGAGCACACGTTTTGATATTTTCCTGAAGTTACATAACAAAAAACTATTTGTGCAAAATTCAGACTACCTTTTAACTTAAATTTTACAAAATCTTAAGGTCGGTGAAAAAACCAGATTTCATGAACAAGAATTACATAAATTCATCAGATAGTTTCCAACATAATTGATAAACCCGGTGGGCACGAATGTCTGAACAAACTATTGTATGAGTTAAGTTTAATAGTTGTGGATGATTCGAAGAGTGAACACGCGCGTGTTAAATTAGCATAGAGATTTATTTCATCAGTAAACTACTTATCAAGAGACCGTGGACACTTATAATACTAATAGTGAATACTTAATTAAATTAAAACAAATTGTCCTTGGAAAATTGCAGATTAAGTTAACGTGGTACAAATAATAATACAAAAATATTATTATATGGGGAACTTCCGAGGCGATAATAGGGAATAATAGAACAAAGAAGTATGTGTTAGCACTCGGAAAAATTGACAGACAAACAACAATAGAAAAAAACGAAGAACAATATATGGTCCGAAGTGGGATCGAACCCGTACTCAGTGGCACCGCGCCTTGCCACGAGAAGCCGAACGCTTGGTACACTGCCACGCAGCCAACTAAAAAATTGGCTATTGCAGTAGTGTCTTCCACGAAAGGCGATCTCAATGACTATAGCATAGGGTAACGATCACAGACCGGAAATAAATTGTATATTTGTACTTTCCTATTAATGCAAGTATCTCCCAGTAGGGCTGAATACTTGTGTTGTAGACAAACATTTATTGGACGAAACAGCACGAATAGTAGTTCCCAGTTTATATACTGGGTACAAATAATAATACATAAATATTATTATATGGGGAACTTCCGAGGCGATAATAGGGAATAATAGAACAAAGAAGTATGTGTTAGCACTCGGAAAAATTGACAGACAAACAACAATAGAAAAAAACGAAGAACAATATATGGTCCGAAGTGGGATCGAACCCGTACTCAGTGGCACCGCGCCTTGCCACGAGAAGCCGAACGCTTGGTACACTGCCACGCAGCCAACTAAAAAATTGGCTATTGCAGTAGTGTCTTCCACGAAAGGCGATCTCAATGACTATAGCATAGGGTAACGATCACAGACCGGAAATAAATTGTATATTTGTACTTTCCTATTAATGCAAGTATCTCCCAGTAGGGCTGAATACTTGTGTTGTAGACAAACATTTATTGGACGAAACAGCACGAATAGTAGTTCCCAGTTTATATACTGGGTACAAATAATAATACATAATATTATTATATGGGGAACTTCCGAGGCGATAATAGGGAATAATAGAACAAAGAAGTATGTGTTAGCACTCGGAAAAATTGACAGACAAACAACAATAGAAAAAAACGAAGAACAATATATGGTCCGAAGTGGGATCGAACCCGTACTCAGTGGCACCGCGCCTTGCCACGAGAAGCCGAACGCTTGGTACACTGCCACGCAGCCAACTAAAAAATTGGCTATTGCAGTAGTGTCTTCCACGAAAGGCGATCTCAATGACTATAGCATAGGGTAACGATCACAGACCGGAAATAAATTGTATATTTGTACTTTCCTATTAATGCAAGTATCTCCCAGTAGGGCTGAATACTTGTGTCCAATAAATGTTTGTCTACAACACAAGTATTTTCTATTGTTGTTTGTCTGTCAATTTTCCGAGCGCTAACACATACTTCTTTGTTCTATTATTCCCTATTATCGCCTCGGAAGTTCCCCATATAATAATATTTATGTATTATTATTTGTACCCAGTATATAATCACTGGGAACTACTATTCGTGCTGTTTCGTCCAATAAATGTTTGTCTACAACACAAGTATTCAGCCCTACTGGGAGATACTTGCATTAATAGGAAAGTACAAATATACAATTTATTTCCGGTCTGTGATCGTTACCCTATGCTATAGTCATTGAGAACGTTTCGTGTAAGACACTACTGCAATAGCCATTTTTTTAGTTGGCTGCGTGGTAGTGTGCCAAGCGTTCGGCTTCTCGTGGCAAGGCGCGGTGCCACTGAGTACGGGTTCGATCCCACTTCGGACCATATATTGTTCTTCGTTTTTTTCTATTGTTGTTTGTCTGTCAATTTTTCCGAGTGCTAACACATACTTCTTTGTTCTATTATTCTCTAAGTTAACGTGGTAGTTAATTAGAATATACTTCTACATGTATTAATGGATTGATATAGATCGTTGAATAATGATTATATTAATGAGACATCATTATATATAAGTATATATATATATTATATATATTTTATTTTTTTTATTTTTTTATATTTTCAAAGTCTTACTATAGATTTTAGTTACTAGTGTAATTTTTTTCTGCAGATCAGACTAACCGTGAGTTATCAACTTCCAGGACACCAAGCGTCCCTAGTATGCATAACAATATTTTTGTCCTTATGTTTTTAGAGGTTGAGAAAATATGATTGCTCCAATATGTTGATTGATTTCATGTATGTATTGTTTTCAGCTATAGTAATCAAGAAGGCAAATATAACATCATATAAAGATAATATGTGCCTTGTGGGTGAGACTTTTTAGTCAAAAGCTAGCGGAGCCAACCGTAAACAAATTGACGCAAGGCAACAGAAAACCACCATCGTAACTTCCTTGTACAATCATGAATCGCCACAGACAAGAAAATCACTGGAGTATGTAGAAATGTGGTTTTACAGAAGAATATTGAGAATACCATGGGCAGCAAAGAAGAGTAATGAAAATGTTCTGAAAGAGGTCAAAGCAGAAAGAGAGCTAATTTCCAATATTAGGAAGAAACAATCATCATTGTTTGGTCATGTAATGAGAAGAGAACAATTAGAATATATTGTAACAACTTGAAAAATTGAGGGACGAAGAGATAGAGGAAAGCAAAGAGAAAAATTACCAGACAGCTTAAGAGAATGGCTTGGCAGAAGGTGAACAACAGAAAATCATAAATAGTTGTCGAGATAGAAATGTGTGGAGAGAAAGGATCACCTACGCGAGCTGGTCCGGTACTTGATGATGATAAAGATAATATATATTTTCCAGTTGGGTCAGGGAGATGGGGCAGGTTAACAAGTATTTAAATGTGTAGGATAGTAGGGAATATTCTGATACATTCGGACAAATGCTGCTCTGTAACCTAAGAGAACGGGCAGGAAAAAGCCAATGTGGCTTTATCTAATTATATCATATACAAGTGGTGTGTTTCGAGTATAAGAAGAGAGAAAAAGTTAATAGTTAAACATATGGAAAAAAATGACTGGACTGCCACAAGGTAAAGGACTATCACTGACGATATTTCAGTAACTGGATAAATAAATTTAGAACGAAGGACTTGAAAACGCCACGTTTGTCAATTAAAGAACTAACTACGAGAACAAATACAAATTGAACATACATAATATAGCTGATAATGTTATTGTTATGGATCCAGCAATCCGTGAACAGACACCTTTCTTCTCAAAGCCATGTATTGATATATGCAGACATTTCTGAATTCCCTTATAGTTCTGTACAAGGTATTCCATATATCAGGTCTTTGAGGAAGTAGAGGTGCTCTGATCATCTCACTGAGTTGTAGGCATTCTAAAAGATGATGTCCTACTATTTTATAAGAGTGTTCAAATCGTGGACAAGCTGGACTTTGGTTTCGTTGATGTATTTACTTGATGTTGTTGTTCTATAGCAGGTGACCTAATTATAGCCTGGAGATGGCGGTTTTGTCTATTCTTCTTAGGTTGTTATGGTTATCATGGAAGTTTGGTGGCCTTGATATGTATATTAAAACAGATCTTTTACTGTTTTCCACGGCCCATTCATTCAGCCAATCTTCTTTACTGTTGGAGTTTATTATTTTTTGGTTGTGTTTAAAGAAATGTAATGTCAGTGTTAAATTGCGGCAGTCTGGATCCCACCTTAGCAAATGTATTCGCGAAGTCATTTCCGATGTGTTTGAGTGGTCTGGGATCCATAGCATCACTAGCCTTGTGCCATGTGTGCTAATGAGTTTGTGTGTGCCAGTGGTGAACTGTGTGAGTTCTGGCTTGTTCATGTTACTCCCTAATGCCTGGAGGACTCATTTGGAATAAGTAAATATGTTTTTTTTTTTCCTTTGATGGTATGATATTAAAAGCAGCATTTAGATGGTACACTGCTGTCTTTTAATGCTGCTATTTCAGCGTTATATTTGTTGCAGTCTACACAACATATGCCACATAGTTCTTCTGATGTACCATCTGGAATGTATCAAATCTCATATCCAGCATTGGTAGTTGCCTTTGTGACTCCACCAACAACATATACATGTTTCCAGTCATTAGGATAAAACAATAATGAGATGTAGCGGACCTGACTTGTCTACCTTGCGAGCCTAACTTGCCTTAAGACCTATCGTAACGAAGTTTAAATACCTCAATCTCACTTGGAATATCTTCAGCCAATTGATTTGTCGCAGTTGTCGCGAAGTGACAATTTGCAACCCTTTGAACCAATACATTCTCACAACTATTATTCCACCGCCAATTTTCCATCTCAGAACTGTGACCCAAAGTTGAACTGTCCAAGACTTGACAATACTAATTTGTTTTCGTGACTTCCCTATATCCTCTGATCTGTCTTGACCTCTCGTGAGTTTCAAAATAATGATTACTTCATGATTCTGACATGTCCGGTAATTGTTTGCCGGACAGTAAAGTCAAGCGCTCAAATCAGGCGCTTATTCTCACTTGCACAACCTGCTGCGTGGAAATTTCCATTCTCTAAACTTATTATGTCCAGTACTATTCTGGACCTTTCCTTCCTCCCCACTTTCTGTGTGTCCACTATCCCCTGTGAACTTCTTATTCCCTTAACTTTCCTAATTCCTGCCTGGAAAAATTCCATTCCCTAAATTGTATTTCTGTCACTAACTACTGATGATCGCTATCATATGTCACTGCTATAGTCTATTAATAAATGGATACCGGTTAAGTTACCTGCCCCATAATTTCATTCACTTTCTCTCTTACAGGTACAACAGACCGAACCGTAGTTTGCGAAAGCCAGAGAAAACTAGATCACCAAATTTGTTCAATATATACACTGAGCAAATCTTTAACAACATCACATAGATGACATACCTAAACATTAATAGAAAGATAAACAATAACCTAAGATATGCTGATAATACTGTATTACTATCAGAAATTCTAAATATCTATAGCAATTCATAATCATCATCATCATCAGGTACAGTGCATGCTGGCGAAGTCTTCTACTTCTTTCTTCTTCTTCTTCTTTCCTTTCCTTCCTCATCTGCCTTTCAGCGTCGAGGGGAGATATAATTTGCGGTCTTTGCTCTTCTGTTCGCCTCTGCTGCTGTTATGTTTCCTAGTGCTTCTAATATTCCATCGATCCATCTTTTTCGCGGTCGACCCTTGGGTCTGTTGTTCTCACAACGTTTGCTGAAGGCTCGTTGTGTTGTGTTTTGTTCTTTCTGCCTTGTCACGTGGCCGAACCATTTTATCTGTTGTTTCCTTATATATTCTATGGCTGGGGCTATTCCTAGCTTTTTTCTCAGTTCTTCATTTCTGATCTTATCTCTCAGACTGTTTCCTGTCATTCGTCTAACACATTTCATCTCTGTAGAGGTTATTTTTTTCTTATTGTTCTTGCATCTAGAGTCCAGGTCTGGCATTGGTAGCACAACGTTGGAATGAAGATTGTATTGTATAGTGCTCGTTTTGCCTCCAGAGTTATTTCCTTGTTGGATAATAGTGGTGATAACTGTCCGATGATTTGACAAGCTTTGTTGCATCTTGATTCTATCTCTGCTGTTTGGGAATTGTCGTTTGTCATTAGACTTCCTAGGTATTTGAATTCCTCTACTTGCTTTAGTTGTCTGCCTTCTATAGTTAAGTTGATGTTCTGTTTATTTTTGGCGACATTCATGACTTCTGTTTTGTTGATGTTGATTTTCATGTTGTATTTTGTTCCTAAGATGTTGAGTTTGTTTAAGTGTTCTTGTAGGTCTTCTGTTGTTTCATGTATTAGTGCCTGATCGTCTGCAAATAGAAGCTCGTTGATCTCCTCTGTCTCTGATGGGTTGGCTAGCTTGCATATATGGTCCATGTATGTAATAAACAGTAGGGGGGATAGTACGCACCCCTGTCTTACACCTGATCTAACTTCGAAGTGGTCTGTGTAGCCTGTTGCTGTTCTGACCCTGCAGCTGCTGTTGGCGAAGAGACTTTTAATAATGTTGGTTAGATGTTGGCTTACTCCGTATGTTGTTAGTATCTCCCACAGTTGTTCTCTGTTTACTCTGTCGAAGTTGATAACATATATCAACACTTTTAGATCTCAATAGTTATTTATCATTTCTGTTGTTGACCTTCTCTCAAGCCCTTCTCTTAAGATGTCTGATATCTTGTATTTGTTTCCCTCTATTTCTTCGTCCCTCAGTTTTTCCAATTGCCGCAATATATTTCAAGAAGTATCGTATCATTACATTGCCAAACATGATATTGCTTCTTCTTAATATTGGAAATGCTCTTTTAGCATTCCATTCTTTCAGATGGTTTTCATTACTCTTCTTAGCTGTCAATCGTATTCTCAACAATCTGTTGTAAAGCTTTATTTCTACAGTATCGTATCCAATGACTTTCTGTCTGTTATCGTATTGTCCATGATTCACATCCATATGTTAAGAATGGCTCTACATAACGTGTAAGAACTATGTTTATTGTTTCCATTGTCAAAAATGGATTGCACAGTATCTTCCTCAATTTTTGGAAAGCTGCCTGTGCCTGAGCAAATCTTCCCCTCACCTCTTTTGTACATTTACCATCCGAGGTTAACATTGTTCCAAGATATTGAAATTCGTTTACATATTTCAATATTGTCCCACTTGTCTTTATGGTGCATTGTGGTGACGTCTTTTTCTTTGTTGTTACCATTACTTCTGTCTTTCTTCTTCTACAATAATTACTTAATGAAATAGACATGACAAGCAAACATGCGGATTAGATTATTTAAAAAAAACTAAAAGAATGATCGTAAACAAAGATAAAACTCAAACCCTACGAGTGGAAATAAATGCTGAAGAAATAGACATGGAAACAGTTCAGGCATACAACTACATTAGACATAACATAACCAGTGATGGAAAATATAAAACAAATACACAAATGAATATGAATGACAACATGTAGTTTTAATGTCATGAAAAATAGAATAACATCAATACAAAAAAGTCCAGGGCTAAAACTAAGAATAGCAAAATGCTATATCTTCTCAGCACTCCTGTATGGTCCAAAAACTTGGACCTTAGACAAGAAAACAAAACCGGACATGGAAGTCTTTGAAATATGGATTTATAGAAGAATAGGAAAAAAAAGGAGATTGAGGGATATGTATATCAAGACTAATATATATGAGTAACATCAAAAGATGGACAAGTCTGCCTATGACAACCTGTACCATCAAAGTAAGAAACATAGCGGAACGACGCTCCATGGTAGCGTCCTCGATGCGGAGGCGGCACTCAATGTAGAAGAGGTGAACGTCAAGGGAGAGAAACTGGAGACTGTGCTTATAAACGAGCAGAGAATGTGAGAGAAACTAGAGACTGTGCTTATAAACGAGCAGAGAATGTGAGAGAAACTGGAGACTGTGCTTATAAACGAGCAGAGAGTGTGAGAGAAACTGGAGACTGTGCTTATAAACGAGCAGAGAATGTGAGAGAAACTAAAGACTGTGCTTATAAACGAGCAGAGAATGTGAGAGAAACTGGAGACTGTGCTTATAAACGAGCATAGAATGTGAGAGAAAGCCACGCGACCAACATGCCACAACTATTCTCATGTGTCGGCATCAAAGTTAGTCACAAGCACGATCACTTGGAAACAGTAAACCTTAAGAGTTGAAAAGAGAGAATATGTCAGGAGATAGCCTTGTTGGCGGAAGTTATGAAAATGGTTCATTTCAAATTGCTGAAACAGAACAATAATAATACGCTTACATTGATTGTGATATTAACAATGTTATTAATAACATAATGTGAATGCTATTCAATGACGTTAATAAAAATCAATACTTCAGATTTATGTTGTTTCTGAAACCAAAGTGATTAATTTATTTTTGCGCCATCACTACAATGTGAAAATCCATCTTCCCGATTCTCTTAAGCTGTCATTATTTGATCAGCTCTCAAGTTCATCGTCTCATAATCTACATTAACTGATCGACATGATATCATTATTTGATTTGTTGACACACTGATGTTCACTACATAAACATGAACATACGATTTGCACATTCATAATGTTCAGCAGCTGTACCAAGAAAAAGGAATGACAGAGACCAAAGATAATAATCAGAGCGAAGCATACGTATAAAGTAAAGGTAAATGTGTCCCGACGACACAAAATATTCATTATCCAACAGTGGAAAGTGAGTTAGAAAAAAATAATCAAAGAAATCTTCATCAGTTCATTTTCACATTGATTGAGAATAAAAATAAACCCTGAAGAACAAAATATATATCTTTATATCTAAATATTCACCTTTCGAGCCGTAGTCGGCCCATAGGGCGTAGACCAAGATACCCCTTCTCAGATTACAATTTTTATTATAGCAGTTTTCAATCCTTGTAAAGATCTTTTATCCAAAAAAAAAATCGCCATTTATTTCTGTTCTGTGCAAGCCTGCTCTATCTCATTGAGAGAGCCGATTCCTGTTGTCTCTCATCAATGCTCTTCTCATTGTCTCTCTGGTTCTTCATCTTTTTCTCTTACCTGCTATTTCCCACATGAAGGCTTGCTTTGCTATTCGGTTATTATCTCTTCTCATCACATATGACCATAGTATGGTTGATTGGCGATTTCTCTTATTTTCCTCGTTTGTTTTGAATTCGTTCCACGCTATACAAAGTGTTTTCTTAGACATCTATTTTCGAATGCGTTCAAATTTGTTTCTATGTCTCTTGTTGTTTTCCAGCTCTCACATGCATATGCAAGGGTTGATAGTACATTTGATTTGAAAAGTCTAAGTTTTGTGTTTATGCTGATGAGTTTTGATTTCCACAACTTTTCAAGGCTTATGAAAGACATTGCTGATTAGCTATTCAAATTCTGATTTCTTTACTGGTGTTCCCTTTTCAATCAATGTGACTTCCAAGATACATGAAGTGATCGATCTCTTCTACTGGTTTGTTTTCCATGCATATTCTGTCATCTGTTGGAATTCAATTTGTCATGGCCTTAGTCTTTTCGTGATTGATCTCAAGCCCAATTTTGTTGGCTATTTATGATAGGTCTTAGGTGTTTTCCCGCACCGTTTTTCTCTGATTGCTGATGAGGGCTACATCATCAGCAAAGTCGAGGTCTACTTGTATCCATTCGATGTCTTTATTATCAGTGCAGTATTTCTTCATTATGAAGTTCATAACAACCCAAGTAACAAGGGCGATAAAATACATACCTGTTTAACTCCAGTTTCTATTTGGAAACATTCGCTCAGTCCTTCCTCTGTTCGAACTTCACATGTGTAGCCATCATATTTGTCATTAATAATATTTATGATTTTTTTTATGGTAAACCATATTACTTCAGCAGAATTTTCCACAACTAATCTATATGAATATTGTAGAATGTTTTTTTTTTTTTTAAGTCGATTAGGTTAAGTACAAACGGTTTTTGCGTTTCATTGTGTTCCTCCAATAAGTCGAAGATTAAAAATTGGTCAAGGCAGCTTCTAGCTTGTTCTTCACACATTACTGCATCTATTGCATCCGTTATTCTATTCATGACGATTTTGCAGAATAACTTAAAGGCAACTGAAAAAAGTGTCACGCCTCTCCAGTTATTACAATCTGTGAGATTGCCCTTTTTTTGAATCTTAACAATGATTCCTTTTTTCCACATATATGAGGTACCTTCTCTGCTTTCCAAATAATGTTGAACATTTTCTGGAAATGTATTAAATTAAATTAACAGCATGTAATGGGTACTGGATTGTTTTCTGGGAAAATAAAGCATCACGGGCGTAATACCGACCACATTACATCAAAAATCATGTGCCGAAGGTCTGTAAAATTTATGGTCACTAACACCATATTCCCTATACGCCACTTGGCGCGACGGGTGTACTTTGCTTTTTTTGTATTAAATTATGTCTATCAATTGCTTTGAGGATCTCAGCTGTTAACTTATCCTATCCAGCAGCCTTGATGTTGGCCATACGCTTTAAATCGATACCAAACGCAGGCTATTAACACAAGCCGAACATCACAACGATTTCAACGCAGAGATGGAGAGAAACCCACTACTAAAGCGCCTGTCATAGATGTTCGCAAACAAGCCAAACAAGACTTAAAGTGTTCACCGCATAGCAGGTGACGCGTCAACTAACGCGTCAGCAAGTAATATTCAGCTACTTAAATAGTGAATCCGAGAAAAGAAACAAATGTGGTAGCCTTTCAATGTGTGCAATGTAAGTGTAGAAGTTGCGATTATGAAGAGTTAAATTTCGCGTAATTAAATCAGTACTTTGAATTTTTCTTCGATAACAGCCTAATCAAGAGAGAATATCAATTTAAAAAAAAAACATTAAATAAATAAAATAATCATTTATATTGTGACAGTATGGGTTATATTAATTTTTTGAGTAATCATTAGTAAATGCGCAATATTAATGTCATACAATATAATATAGTGTCCATGTTTTACTTCATCCAAAAGGTGCCGTCTCCACGTCGATGGTTGGCTAGCATGAAGCGCCACTTTACTTTGTCTCTTGTCTTAATTGTGCACGTTGTTATAAGTTCAGCTGTCCACATGTTGATGTTATCTCTCTCGCAAGCCTGGTACCTTCCCTTCATAGATGACTTTTTGAAGTGTATTATATCGCATCGCTTGGCCAACAAATGTCAGTTCTCTTTTTCAAATTGTGTTAAGTAGTTTATTTGTGTGTGTGTGTGTGTGTGAGTTTTCATCTGATTCAGTACGTCCTTGCTTGTCTTTTTTTCCCATGAACCCAATTCTCACAATTTCCCTATGTATATATATATATATATATATATATATATATATATATATATATATATATATATATATATATATATATATATATATATACACACAAACATTTCAAAGTCTTCAATTTTCTGGTTTTTTTTTTTCAAACTTCCAGCTCTTTTTTTATGTCTTTCATTCAGCACCATACAGGTATGTGGAAAAATATTTCATTTTGCTATTCGAAGTTTTAGTTATGATGGTATTTGCTTTTATGTGAGTGTACATGTTCATAAAATTTCTTTTTTGCCATTCTATTCTTTTTTCAATTTCTGTCTTACACTTTCCATCATTTGTATAATATGTTTAAGATAGCAATATTCGCGAACTCTTCCCTTAAATTTTGTGCCTTTTCTCTAATAATAATCACAATTTGATCTTCGTCTTTTAAACATGTATCCATATCCTACGTTTTTGTTGTTTATTCGGATCACTAGATGTGTAGGTCTTCTATTTTCTGATATTAATATAGTATCATCAGCATATATTAGATTATTGATTATATATCCATTGATGTTTAGTCCTGGCATCACCATGATGTCTTTGAAAATCAGCTCAGTGTATAAGTTAAAAAAAGCATGGTGATAGAATGCAGCCCTGTCATATCCCTCTTTTAATACAAATAGGTACAGAGTTCTCATTGTTGTATTTACAAAAGCTGTTTGTTCCAGGTAAATGACATATCAGTCTATGTCAGTACACCCAGATGTATATCCTTAAGGCATTTTATTGTTGTGTACAGTGTATTCTGTCAAAAGCGTTAGTGTTGTCTATGAAGCAGGCATAATTTGGTCTGTTTACTGTTATGTCTTTTCTATCAATATTCTCATGTAGAAGATGACTTCTCTTGCCCCACTGTTCTTTCTTAATCCAATTGTTGTGTCTTACTATCGATTTTTAATTACTGATTATTTTTCATTTTATTCCGCAGAAGTACCCAGCACTGAAAGTACGCCTTTGGACAATAGTATGTACTAGTAACAATTTCTTTTGTTTATGTTTGCATAGATTCATACATTATGATTATTAGCAATATTTTGATTGAATGCTCATATTTAATTGTTTCATATAGAATAATCAATATATCAAATCAGCGAACACGGTTGGACACCATGGTAATAGAGTAGCTTTATGTTGTGTCATAATAAAAAAAATATACATGTCTTGAAATTCATTTGTTGAAAATTCACCAAAAGGTCATTTGCAGTGTGTTAGACTTGGAAAATTGCGGCTTTTTGTCATTTTGGTCCTGTGAACATATTTATTTAAATTAAAAATCACTGACAGCTGACAGGTGATTTCAAATGAAGATAGTTGTAAATATATTGCTTGTGTTTCAAATAGATTTAGATACATACACATTGTATAAATATACACATATTCAACCTTACTATGAAAAGAAAGTCAATAATGTTGATTTATCGATGCTACTTTGTGTAACATCTATTTAAATTTAGTGTCAAGTATCGCGATATTTGGTTTCATTCTAGTTTACACATCACATTACATTTGTTTGTTATACAGAATGTTTTATTTGTGTTACAAAATACATTAAATGTGTAAATATGGATCTAATATGAAAAGAAACAGACGGAAGGCAACAGAAAACCACCGTCGTAACTTCTTTGAACAATCATGAATCGCCAAAAAAAATTCCTAACGTTATATAGAGCCAGTCATAACATATGGATGTGAATCATGGACAGCTAAGAAGAGTAACGAAAATGTTCTGAAAGAGGCGAAGGCAAAAAGAGTTAATTTCCAATATTAGGAAGAAACAATCATCATTTTTTGGCCATGCAATGAGAAGAGAACAACTGCAATATATTGTAAAAACTGGAAAAATTGAGGGACGAAAAGATAGAGGGAAACCAAGAGAAAAAATATAACAGACAGCTTAAGAGAATGGCTTGGCAGAAGGTCAACATCAGAAATGATAAACAACAAAAAAGTTGTGGAGAGACATGATCACCTACGCCAGCAGGTCCGGTACTTGATCATGATGATGATGAAAAGAAAAACAGCGTGTTATAGAAATTGTGTGTCGAAATTATTTGTATGTAATTTGAAGTGGAAATTGTATTTCAAATTATGTATTTTATGTTTGTTTAGTCTTTACACAGCAGGTTTTTAATGTGGTTTTCGTTTACAAGTAGGAATACTATTATAAACAGAAAGAACGACCATTCATGAATATGTTGATATATGCACTTGTCCCAGAAATGATATACACCAGACGTAATCAATACATTTGTGCAACTGCTATATGAACAACATGTTTCTATAAAATAGTGACAACACAACGTGCCCTTTAGCCACGACTAGTGCGAGTTAAGTTTAATATTTGTGGATGGTTTGAAGGAGTGCACACGTGCGTGTTAAATTAGTAGACTCATTCCCTTATAACAGTAAACAATTATCAAGTGATCGTTGACGTAAAAATAATGAACACTTAATGAAATTAAAATACTTTTTACTTGAAATTGGTGTGTGAAGTCAATTTAGTAGGTAAATTAGAAAATACCTGAAAATGAGTTAATGGATTCATATCATTGATTGATATATTTCGTTTGAAGGACCATTACATTGAAGAGATTTTGTGTTTCCAAGTCTTACTATGGATTTTAGTTACTAATATAATTTTATTCTGTAGATCAGACTACCTAGATAAGTAAAGTAAAGTAAAGACCCCCCGTCACGCCAAGTGGCGTATAGGGAAATATGGTGTTAGTGACCCTATATTTTACAGACCTTCAGCACATGATTTTTGGGGTAATGTGGTCGGTATTACGCCCGTGCTGCTTTACTTTCCAGAAAAAATCCGGTACCCATTTAAGGCTGGGTGAACCCGGAGCCGTCGGTTGGGATCGAACCCTACCCCTTGTCCGTAGTAGTCCAGTTCACTAAACACTGAGCTATCGCGGCTCCCACTAATTTTTAGGGAATTAGTAAAACCCAGGTGTCCTCGCCAGGGTACGAACCCCGGCTGTTGCCGTGGTAAGCCAACCGCCTATCGATTGCGCTAACCGGACACCCAGACTACCTAGATGCCTGGTATATATTAATAATATTTTTGTTTCTTATGTTTTTATAGATTCAGATATTATGATTGTTACAATACGTTGTTTGATGTATCATATGTATTGTTTTCAGCTATAGTAATCAAGAGACAAGCATACCGTAATGTAAAGATAATATATATTTTCCAGTTAATACCGATTATCGAGGATTATTACTAGTGACGAGTCTGATGTGGGGTGGGTTTTGGGCGAAGATGGAATGGTTAACAGTATTTGATATAGAATATAGTAGGCACTATTCCAATAAAATCGGGCAAATTATGTTTTGTAGCATATTAGAACGAGACTAAACAAAACCGATATGACTTACATATTTTATCATTACCATGTGCCATACCGGTTGGGGTAGGCTATTCCACAATTATCTTCCACAATGCATTAATTATGTTGTTGACCGTTTTCCGGGCCACGCCACCAAGCTATCTTGTGTATTTTCTCTTTGACGTCCGCGACCTCTCTTTACCAGTAGTTTTCTGGTTGCAATAAAGTATTTCGGGAGCAGCGATAGCTCAGTGGTTAGTGAACTGAACTACAAAGGACAAGAGGCAGTGTTCGATCCCAACCGACAGCCCCCGGTTCACCCAGCTTTTAATGGGTACCGGATTTTTTTTCTGGGAAAGTAAAGCGGCACGGGCGTAATACTAACTACATTACCGCAAAAATCATGTGCCAAAGGTCTGTAAATTTATGGTCACTAACACCATATTCCCTATACCCCACTTGGCGTGACGGGGGTACTTTACTTTTTTTTTAAAATCACGTTTTTCAACTTTCCGCTTCTGGGATGTGCCTGAAAATATATAGTTTTTTATGTCGTATGTTTTTTTAGAGGCTCAGTTTTTGTGCTGGCCTCTTTGATAATTTCTTCGTTGGTCTTTTTAGCTGATCATCTAAGTGGAAGAGGTATGTTTAAAACACACAGAAAACAATCACAAATAATAAAAAAAACAGAAAAAAGGAAGCAGGATATAGCCTGTACTACTCCACACAACCCTTGTCACGAGAAACAAATACTAGAGTAGACGTTTCTAGATTGCTCATGTTATATTTATGCTACTTTGTGTAGCATCCACATTGAGTCTACAATGTAGTGGCAAGTAAAGTGATTGTTGTTTTCATTATAGTTTACACTTAATATTACATTTTTTGTTATGATTTATTTGTGTTACGACATAAATAAAAATCGTGTACCCTGTTAAATATGGATCTAACATAAAAATAAAGTACCATTTTATGAACATTTTGTGTATAAATTATTTGACTACAGTTTGAAGTTGAAATTGTATTTCAATTTGGGGTTTTTTGTTTTGTTGTTTAGTCTTTGCCAGGGCAGGTTTTGTATGTGGTTTTTCGTATACAAATATACAATCATATTGTAAATATAACGTACGGCTGTGCCTGAACATATGCGCATATCCAAACTGTGATGTTTACCACATGCAATCAATAAATGTGTATCAATTGCTATGTGCACACAATTATTCTCTAAAAATGGTGATACTAAAATGTTTATTTCCCTTGCAACAGTAGACAACTTATCAAGAGATCGTGCAGTTTAAATAGTATCAACTTAATTAAATTAAAACACTTTTTACTTGGAAATTTGTGGGTTAAGTTAATTTAGTAGGTAAATTAGAAAATACTTGAAAATGTGTTAATGGATTGATATAGGTCGTAGAAGGACCATTAAATTAGACATTATTTCTTTTCCAAGTCTTACAGTCGATTTTTAGTTACAAATATAATTTTATTCTGCAGAATGGACTACCAGATAGTATCAACTCCCAAGACGACAAGCGTCCCCGGTATGTATAAATAATATTCTTTTCCTTATGTTTATAGAGTTATGATTGTTACAATACGTTGATTGATTTGTCATATGTATTGTTTCTAGCTATAGTAATCAACAGACAAGCATACAATTATATAAAGATAATATATATTTACCAGTTAATATTCATTATTGAGTATAATACGGGTAAATTAAATTATCTCTTGTGGTGTCTCTCTCTCTCTCTCTCTGCGATCAGGACCCAATCAGAGTAGGATTCCAGCTCCTCACATGAACTCAGCTGTCAGGTTAGGCGTGTTACAAACAGAACATCACAATTAGAGTCTGCCAGATCCACTCTAATTGAACACCCGTTAAAAACGTTGCACTGTGTTCTGCGCCAGTGGCCCAGTGCATCCGATTTCAGCCAGCATTTTATTCAGGTTTGCTTTCCCTAGCCTTTGATTGTCCCCAATCTTCCTGCAAGGCAGCAGGTGATCTTTTCTGTAGGGGATTCTGCCCTTTAGATGGTCGGCCCTCCAAGGTTTACGAGCACCATCTGCCCGAGTCACTAGAGGTGACTAACACAGACATGCACACACAAAGATATGAGATGTGACAAACACATACATGCACAAAGCGATACGAGGCATGACTAACACTGACATACATCAAGATAAATAACACATGACTAACATAAACATGCACATAAAGATATGAGATATGACTGACATAGACATGCACCCACAAAGAAATTACACATGTCTAACATGGACATGCACACAAAGATATGAGATATGACCAACATAGATAGGCAAACACAATGATATGAGATGTGACTAGCATAGCCGTGCAAACACAATGATATGAGATGTGACATACACAGACATGCACACACAAAGATATGAGATATGACTAACATAAACATACACACAGAGATATGAGATATCACTAGCCCCAAACACAAGATATGACACATGACTAACACAGATACACACTAAGATATGAGATATGACTAAACACATACACACTTAAAGAATATGAATATGATTAACACAGACACTCCAATATATGAGATATGACTAACATGACACACCAAGATATGAGCCATGGCTAGCACACACACACACACACAAGCCAAGATATGAGCCTTGGCTAGCAATGAAACACACCAAGAAATGAACCATGTCCAGCACAGAAAGAAAATATCCAGTACACATTAAGGTATCCATATGCTTGGGTTTGTTGTAGTCGGCAGACTCTTCTTAACGTGTGAATCATCGACATACGAGACGCCGGTCCCCATGAACTGTTAACAGATATCGTCCAAACAGTTGTACGGAGATTTGAGAGTGCAGTCTGACCCGTAGAACGTTCCCTTGCATGAACAGATCCCGGTTGACTGTTCACAGGTGTCGTTGAAACAGTGGTCATGACATTTGAGAGTGCAGTCTGGCCCGTAGTACGCTTCCTTGCGCGTACAGTCTGCTCTTTCTGTGTCACATATGATGTCACAGCCATCAGAACACGTCTGTTCGCACTGTAGCCCAAAATTACCATCAGGACAAGTGTCATCACAGGTATAGCCAGGATGTTTGCAATGTTGGCATTTTCCGGATTTTCCTCACATAAAGAACTGACACTAAGACAAGACCCGGAGCAGTCGTGTCCATAAATCCCATGTGAACAGTTGAAGTGACACGTACCGATGATGACGGTGCAGCCTTTGCTACTCCCACCACACACTATACAAAACGACCGAGAATGCCCGTCCAAACAATAGGTGTCTGTAAATGTTTGCACCTCACACACCGTCAGTGCACTCTCGTCCTGCGAAAAGTCGGTGAGAACTCAAACTTACTGTGTGACATTGTCGCTTGTATGGTGACTACAATAGTGTTCACATAAATATTTGGGTATGATATATCATTATACTGGAACACTACACCACCACTGTCAGAGAAAGCCTTTAGAGTGTCATTCTTTACCCGAATCATAGTGCTAGCTCGATGATAATTCGAATGGTGTGAGTCTTCTGGGACGTGTCAAAGTTCAGATACCAATAAAAAGAATTGGCTCCATTTCTCAATTGTGTGTGTGTGCAGTCATTGTCATAAAGATTGTCTTTGTTTTGCCATTAACTGCGGCCTCTGGTTCACCACACGTCCACTGTATTAACAAGCATTAAGTGTGTCGGTCTGGTTTGCGTTTCTGTTTGGGAGCCACATTCCGACCCCCGCCAATGTCTTGTGGTGTGAGTGTGGGGGAAGGTGGGAGGTTAACAAGTATTTAATAGATGAAGATAGTAGACACTATTTTAATACATTCGGACAAATTATGTTTTGTGACATATTAGAACGAGCAGGAAAAACCAATAGGATCTTTATATTATATCCTCACCATGTGTCATACCGTGGGAGCCACGATAGCTCAGTGGTTAGTGAACTGGACTACAAAGAACAAGAGGTAGGGTTTCGATCCCATCGACGGCTTCCGGGTTCACCAAGCCTTAAATGGGTACCTGATTTTTTAAATGGGAAAGTAAAGCGGCACGGGCGTAATACCGACCACATTACCACAAAAATCATGTGCTGAAGTGTGTAAAATGTATGGTCACTAACACCATATTCCGTGTACGACACATGGCGTAAAGAAGCTCTTTACTCTTACTTATGTGTCATACCGGTTGGTGTAGGCAATTGCACAGTTATCCTCCATAATGCATTAATTCTGTTGTTGGCCATTTTCCAGGCCACACCACCAGGCTATCTTGTAACTTTCCTGTTTGTTTTCCGCGACCTTGCTTTCCCTGCTGTTTGATGATTGTAATTGAGTATTCCAACTTTCCGCTTCTGATGATATGCCCTAAAATATGTCGATTTTTTCTCATATTTTATAGGAATTCAATTTTTGTGTTGGCATCCTTGAGAATGTCCTCGTTGATCTTTTAGCTGATCATTTTAGGGCAAGAGGTATGTTTAAAACATTCAGAAAACAATCACAAATAATCAACAGAAAATAAAATAAAGAGGATAGAAAGCCCAAAGCAGGATCGAATCCGTACTCCACAACACAGCGCCTGGCCCCGAGAGACAAACACTAGTGCACAAGGCCAACTAAGCTAACAAAAAGGTACAATGTACAATAATACAATATGTAACTAAAAAGTAGCTTAGTTGGCCATGCGTTGTAGCGTTTGTTTCTCGTGCAAGGCTCTGTGTCGAGGACTATGGGTTCGATCTTGCTTCGGGATGTCTATTCTTCTTTGATTTTTGTTTTCCTATTGTTGATTATTTGTGATTTTTTTTCCGACTGAAGTAAACATGACTCTTCCCATGAAAAGATTAGCCGATCTATCGCATCAGAAGTTTCCCTGCTTTACAATATTAATTTATTATTATTTGTTTATTTTTACCTGCTCGGGAAATTCTAAACATTTTTCGGAGAAATTCCACATCTGTGGTCTCTAATAGTCTTTGTATTTGCTTTTTGTCAACTGGCCATGATTCGCTTCCATATTTTAGACCTGGCTCTATATAGCATCGATGAGCTATCCTTCTTCTTTCTATTCGCGTCGAGTTTCACAAGTATTTTTTTTTTCTGAAATGCTATTTTGGCATGTGTTATTCTGCTTTTATTTTATGTGTGCATCTTTCATCTGATGTTATTATTATGCCCAAGTATTTGACGCTTTGCACTTGCTTCAAGTTTGTCCTGGTTATTTTTATGTACAATGTAGTGATCGGTACTTCCTCGATAAAGCCATTACTTCTATATTCTTACTATTCAGACTGAGACCTGTCTTCTTTCTCTCTATTGTGTCTATCATATCGTTTAATTCATTCTCGGTTTCTGATATTAAGACTCATCTACATTTCACTGATTGTTTATGTTGTGACCATTGACTTCAATCCCTTTTAGTCCAATGTTGATCGCATACTATTTTCGCTGTAAAGTGGGGACAAATCCGGCTACAGAATACGCTCTTATCTGACTCCTTGTTTGATATATCGGTACTGTCCTATTTGATGCCGATGCGGAAATATACAGAAAAAAATAACAACATATTGAGAGTGAACAAACATACATTATGTTATTGTCAATGAGTTATCTTAAATCACGTAATCGATGTAGAGAATGAAATTTAATTTACTATGAGGAAAGAGATGCTAAAAGGATGAATAACTAAAACTGGAATACCCGAGGTGATGATCGTAGAAATGATCACTATAATTATAATAACACTAGCAGGCTCTATGTCAAAAAGATGTACAAGAGAAGGAAAGGTAGTGACTCATGTTAAATTGACCTAATAGAGAAATACACTCAAACCTGCACTTATGTACAGGTTAGAAATTGAGTGATCACTCCCGTGTTTAATTAGTGGTGTAGGTGTTTTCCCGAATAGCAATACATTAATTAGCAAGAGCTCTTGCAAATAAAAGTTGATCACTGAATTAATGACAATAAAATAATAAATAATTGTATTGTAATGTGTTATAATACGACGTATAATTGTATCTCACCACAGTTCCAGAAAGCAGTACCCCGGGCTCAACGACAAACGCCCGTATGTACCAATTACAGTTGCTTGTTTAGGTTCCAGAGGTTTAGAGATTAATTCTACTAATTTGTTTATGATTGCTCATGTTTTATTTTCAGGTATAGTAATCAAGAGACACGTAAATTAAAACGCAATATAAGTATACAGTTGTTGGGCAGATTTATAAGATCATTACGTGTGATTTTTCTTTTATGGGAGGCTTAACACAGCTTTTAGAGATGAGGATATTTCTATTAGCCAACATTTTATAAAACATCTTATTAGTGCACATTATGTGTTATATATAACCTGATAGAATGAGCAAGGAAAATCAACAGAGCTTTCATGTACACACTATACAAAATATATTAAGAGTGGACAAACCAGAATACGTCAGTTGAGAGAGGACTGTCTTAATTGGAGAATAGGCAATAACGACATGAATAATTATAGGTGATCTACGCAGGCGATAGTTTAAAAAAAAATGTTTGATATGATAATAGTAGTGTCATAAAAATGATCCAGTATCGTTCTTGATATAGTATTATGATAGAACACCGGACAAATCTATGGGTGGCCCGGTATTCCCCTCGTGAATCTCATGGAAATCTTAGGAGAACCGTGAACGAGTGGGTAGATGTTTGCTGACAATTGTACCCGAACATCGGCCACATTTATGGTCTGTTCTTTATGCTGTTGTCAATGGTTCTTTAACGTGAGACCACACTGGTCCGCCGGTTATTGCCATTATCCGAGTAAACAGACATTGGATTTCCCTAAGCAAAAGGGTAATTGGTGAGTAACGTCTCTAATAGACCACCGATTATTTTATTGTTCCTGTTTTTGAGGAAATCATCACCTGCAGTGGTGGACTCTAATCACGAGTCTCTCCTGTCCAGAGGTCGAGGTCGTATCTGTAGACTACACGGTTTCCTGGAACAAGAGTGTAAGTCATACTAAAGAGAGTGAAATAGTTTGAGAGAATTATACTCAAAATTAAGAAATACCAAGAGATTAGAAAGCGATCTCGGAGAATAGTTGAAACAAGAAAACACTAAGAAAAGGAATAATTTAAGATGAAGGGACACAAACAGAAGAATTTGATACGTAGAATTGTCAATTCCATATCAAGATTAGAAAAAGTAGTTTGGGTTGGTCATATCAGTGGCGTATACTGGTTTTAAGGTCTGGGCAAACGCTGAAAATATAAATAAACACATACACTATATTCAGTAGGATATCATGAACTAATGTTTGCTAATTACATTACATTTTTTAAATATGCAAATTCTATCTGCGTCTTGTTTGGACGAAAATGTCTCAATGACGTTGTTATTGAAAGTACTGTTGAGTTGGTTTCCAAGTTTATTGATAGAGTTTATTGAAATCTCTGTGTTATGTGTTTGCTCAACCATCATATCGTCGGCAGTGAACAAGAAATAATAAAAGTTCGTTATGAAGTTATACATGAATAAGCTATATATATATTATATATAATATATACACATTTATATCAACGTAATATAAAGCTTGAAGTTAAAAAAATTATATATTTCTTCTTCTTCTTCTTCTGCCCTACCCCATCTCCCTTCCAGCGTCCAGGGAGATATCATGTTCGGTCTTTTGCTCTACGGTTCACCTCTGCTGCTGTTATATTTCCTAGTGGAAACCAATTATGAATGTTTCAGTAAATAAAACAGGGTGTTAGACAAGGTTGTGAGCTGTCACCAGATTTGATTAATATTTATAGTGAGATTATTTTAAGATCCATAAGGGACATGTCTGTAATAACAATTAGATGTCATAATATAAATAATATAAGGTATGCTGATGATATAGTCTTAATCGCTAAGAGTGAAAATGAGTTACAAGAAATGTTGAAATTATAGTGAAAGAAAGCAAAAATAAAGGACTCAGCCTTAATAGCAAAAGACAGAAGTAATAGTAACAACAAAGAAAAAAACATCACCTCAGTGCAAAATAAAGACAAGGGGAACATATTAAAACAGGTAAATGAATTTAAATATTTGGGAACTTTGTTAACCTCTGACTGAAGATGTACAAAAGATGTGAGATACAGAATGGCTCAGGCAAATCAGCTTTCCAAAAAAAGTAAGAAGATACTATACAATTCATATTGGGCAATAAAAACAAGTAAAGAGTTCTTAAATGTTGCGTAGAGCCAGTCTTAACATATTGATGCGAATCATGGATAATAGGACAACAGAGAAAAAAATCACTGGAGTCTGTAGAAATGTGATTTTACAGAAGAATGTTGAGAACATCATGAGCAGCTAAGAAGAGTAATTAAGATGTTCTGAAAGTGGTCAAAGCAAAAAGAGAGCTAATTTCCAATATTAGGAAGAAACAATCCTCATTTTTGGCCATGAAATGAGAAGAGAACAACTGGAATATATTGTAAAACTGGAAAAATTGAGGGACGAAGAGATAGAGGGAAACAAAGAGAAAAAATAACAGACAGCTTAAGAGAATGGCTTGCAGAAGGTCAACAACAGAAATGATAAATAGCTGTCGAGATCGAATGTTGTGGAGAGACATGAAACCTACGCCTACAAGGAGGGTACTTGATGATGGTGATGATGATGATATTTCCTATTGCTTCTAATATTCCATCGACCCCATCTTTATCGTTGTCGACCCGTGGGTCTGGTGTTCTCACAACGTTTATTGAAGGTTCGTTGTGTTTTGTTCTTTCTGCTTGTCACTGCCAAACCATTGTATCTGTTGTTTCCTTTTATATTCTATGGCGGGGACTATTAGCTTTTTTCTCAGTAATTCATTTCTGATCTTATCTCTAAGACTGTATCTTGTCATTCGTCTAACACATTTCATCTCAATAGTGATTATTTTTCTTTTATTCTTGCATCTAGGGTCCAGGTCTGGCATTGTTAGCACAACGTTGGGATAACGATTGTATTCTATAGTGCTCGTTTTGCCTCCAGAGTTATTTCCTTGTTGGACAATAGTTATGATAACTGTCCAATAATTTGACAAGCTTTGTTGCATCTTGAGTCTATCTCTGCTGTTTGTGAATTGTCGTAGGTCCTAAACTCTCTATGAATTTGAATTCCTCTACTTGTTTTAGTTGTCTGCTTTCTACAGTTATGTTGATGTTCTGTTTATTTTTGGCGACATTCATGACTCCTGTTTTGTTGATGTTGATTTTCATGTTATTTTTTGTGACTGAGCTGTTGAGTTTGTTTAAGTGTTCTTGTAGGTCTTCTATTGTTTCATGTATTAGTGCCTGATCATCTGCAAATAAAAGCTCGTTCATCTCCTTTGTCTCTGATGGGTTGGCTATCTTGCATATATAGTCAATGTATGTAATAAACAGTAGGGGGATAGTACGCACACCTGTCTTACACCTGATCTAACTTCGAAGTAGTCTGTGTAGCTACGGTTCTGACCCTGCAGCTGCTGTTAATGTAGAGGCGTTTAATTAATTTGGTTAGATGTTGGCTTACTCCTTATGTTGTTAGTATCTCCCACAGTTGTTCCCTATTTAATCTGTCGAATGCTTTTCCTGGTCAAAAATTATATATGCCCAAATGAATTTAATATAAAACAATATGCTTATATAATACACTACATGCGCGTACAGTAAAACTAAAAACTTCTCAATTTTTGTTTATAAACTTATAGCTCGTAGTGCTGCTGTTTCTTGACAGCTATACATTTTTTTTAATGCCACATAACGCAGTTATAAATAGTTAAGGAAGTTCCAGTATTCAGACATAGTTTAACTTACACTTCTAATTGGCTAGAGCTAAAAATAACCCATGAAACTGCATTAATGTAGAGGTAGCTTAGCCGTATAATTTTCGCTTCCTGTTTTGAATGTCAAGGTCGTGAATTTCCTCTTTCCGATCGGTGAGAAATGTACCGCTAGTTACTAGAGGTTTTTAATCTATCATAGAG
The DNA here is from genome assembly GCA_032433765.1 of Megaustenia siamemsis. Taxonomy (NCBI): domain Eukaryota; kingdom Metazoa; phylum Mollusca; class Gastropoda; order Stylommatophora; family Ariophantidae; genus Megaustenia; species Megaustenia siamemsis. Next base: position 50,587,196 of record JAVIAB010000108.1, read on the forward strand.
CAGCTTTGGTTTCATCTACAAACGTTATAGTTGCAGAGGAAAACTTTACTTTAATAAATGCAAATCAAAGCAAATAAATCATTTTGGCTTGCGAAATTTGTAACAGAATATTGTAAAATGTGTAATATAATTATACATAAAATATAATAAATTATTATTTCCTTTTGTAATTCGTTAATATGTTCAGGCTACCGGCGGTAGCTGTGGCAACATAGAGAATACACCACTGATATATATATATATATATATATATATATATATATATATATATATATATATATATATATATATATATGGGAGCCGCGATAGCTACGTGGTTAGTGAACTGCACAACAAAGGACAAGAGATAGGATTCGATCTCAACGATGGCTTCAGTTTCACCGAGCATTTGATAGGTAGCGTATATTTTTCTGCGACAATAATGCGGCACGGGCGTAATACCGACCACATTACCCCAAAAATAATGTGCGGAAGGTCTGTAAAATGTATGGTCACTAACACCTCATTCCCTATACGACACTTGGCGTAACGGGGTACCTTACTTTACTTTATATATATAAATATATATATATATATATATATATTATATATATATGTATATATATATTTACTTTATTATAATAATAATAATCAAGTACCGGGCCTGCTGGCGTAGGTGATCATGTCTCTCCACAACTTTCGATCTCGACAGCTATTTATCAATTCTGTTGTTGACCTTCTGTTAAGCCATTCTCTGAAGCTGTCAGTTATTTTCTTTTCTTTGCTTCCCTCTATCTCTGCTTCCCTCAATTTTTCCAGTTGTTACAATATATTCCAGTTGTTCTCTTCTCATTACATGGCCAAAAAATTATGATTGTTTCTTCCTTATATTGGAAATTAACTCTCTTTTTGCTTGACCTCTCTCAGAACATCTTCATTACTCTTCTTAGCTGTCCATGATATTCTCAACATTATTCTGTAAAACCACATTTCTACAGACTCCAGTGATTTTCTTGTTTGTTGTACTATAGTCCATGACTCGCATCCATATGTTAAGACTGGCTCTGCGTAGCATTTAAGATCTCTGTTAATAATAATAATAAGTAAATATATATTAGTAGTATATAAGTAAGTACATACTCGTACTTCCGCTGTAAAGATGGTGAATCTAGGTCACGTTCTCTTGATCGCTGCAGAAAGTGCATTGGGAATCTGATTAATTTATATTCTCCGTTGCACTTTTCTGCGTTTAATTAAAAGTGATGATCTACTTATTACATCTGCGCCGCTAAAACAATGTTATACGCAACAGCAGTCTTTTTTTTACATATCAAGTGTTGTGAATGAGACCTTCCAACGTCTAGACTTGATCTGCGCTTTACGTCATATTGGTGCTGTTCATAACCGTTGTTGGAATTCCTTGATGCAAGTTATTTCCAAGTTACTCAATTCCCAAGTTCCTTTAAACTATTTCGTCGGCCACAGTTTTATCTCTTTATGGAATTTGCACCGTGTTTTGTTCGTTGTAGGCTGCTTTCACTAGAGTAATCAGAAATCTAAATTGAGCGAAATTGTGTGTACGGCATTTTTGTGTGCTACGTCATCGTAATGGCTCATCGTACATCCCTAAACCGGCCGTACGCTAATCTTACTGTCGGTTGTTGATGTGCGACTAGGTTAATCTGACGATTAACTGTGTGTCTATATGTCGGAATTGAGTCAAAACGATGGCCTAACATCATCAAGCGCTCTACATTAAAAAAAATAGACGATCAACATTTCAAGAGGACTTTAACTCCGGTATATGGTGGATATGGCGGCGGGAAAAATTGAAGACTATGCATAAAAAGTGTTCCTGTTGCAGAAACTGCAGTTTCCTCATATTCCAAGTCCGCTTGTTGCAGGAGCTACTGAGTTAAGTGCTCTGTGCACACCGTGAGCTGTGTCTCATCCGTTTTGATCATGTTTCGATAATCAAATTGTTCACGATGAATGATGATATCGTATGACAGGGAACAGTTGGCTGTGTCACTTTCTGCGCGGTTTCGTCTTGTTTTTTTTCGCGTGTGCTGAGACTGCTAGATGGGGACTACAGTTATTTTTATTTGGGAGATGAGATTCTGATGATTACGCTGCCGAGGGCGGTTAAGCAATTATGGTTTAATTCGTTTGCAGTGATACCGGGGCTCCATAACCAAATAACCAAGTAAGTACATAAGTATTAAGTATGCACATATTATATAATATATATATAATATTATACTATAATATATATATATATATATATATACAAACGACTTATATACTACTAATATATACTTACTTATTATTATTATATATAATTTATATATATATATGTGTGTGTGTGTGTGTGTGTATACACTTTTATCTCATAAACTACATTCAATTTAACTGATAAAACTAAATTTACCTTGCTGAGACCGGTCTCAACTTGAAGTTTCCTGTTTGCCTCATATTTGTGAATACAAATTAAGCTTTACTCCAACCAAATTTCCTGGTTGCAACTTCAGGCAGCAACATCATTTATACCGCATATTCCATCAGTTACTAATAAATCGTTGGTAACGATAAGAAAGCAGATACGTTAGCAAACCCGTTATCACAGCTAAACACATGCTTTTATCGGATCTGTATGGTCAGAAGGCGCAGTTATCGCTAATGGTTTTAAATAACTGAGGGGAAAATGAAGCATGAACTAGCGTCTGTTGGCAATGACGACATGAATAAGTTTTGAAAGAATACAAAAGCAAATACCACAATGAAAACAAGGAGATACTGTATGAAAGTTAGAGAACAATAAATAATTATAAACAATTGACACGTAAGAAATTAGGGTTAATTCCCTTGCCCATTGTAAATCAATGAACTAACATCACAAATATTACATGTTATTGTCTCTAGCTGCCTATCGTAATGTAGCATTCTTTGTTGGGGTTGCCAGTGACCTAGTCGTGGCTAATGAAGCGAGAGTTGTGTACGACAAAGTTATTCTCAACATCGGCAACGGTACAACAGCACCACTGGAATATTCACGGCTCCTAAGGTAAACCAATTAAAACACAACTATTCTATAAAAATAAAATAGGCAGAAGACATAAATATGTGTCATACAATGTTTGCTAAAGTTATATTATGTTTAAGGTGTAGTTGTCTTTGTTAATATCACTTATAATCATCATCATGTGTCTTATCGGTTAGCTTAGGCGATCATGTCTTTCCACAACCTTCAAACCACCGTACACCGTATCAATTCTGTTGTAGACTGCTTTTCATGCCATGACAACTAGCTACACTGTATTTTCTCTCTCTTACGTACAAGATCTCTCTTTCGTTGCATTTTTCAAGTTGTAACCAAGTATTTCCAACGTTTCTCTTCTCATGATGTGCTGGAAAATGTTTATTATTATTTCTGATGTTTTATAGGGGCTCTCTTTTAGTGTTGGCCTCTTTGATAATTCCATTTTGTACTTTTTAGCTGTCTATGGAACTTCCAACATTCTTCTGAAAATCCAGCACTGTGGCCTCGAGTCGACTTTTCATTTGTTTGTTTACTGTCCATGATTCGCTTCCATAGGTCATAATCAGCTCTATATAGCACCGATGAACTCTCATTCTCATTTCTATTGACATAGATTTGTTGATAAGTTGTTTGTCATTGACTGAAATGATATTTTATCTGAGCTATTCCTCTTTTTATTTCCGTGGTGTATCTGCCAAATGATGTATATGTGCCCAAGTATTTGGACCATCTGACTTGTTTCAGGTTTGTCATGTTCATTTGTATGCTGCATAATGATTATGATTATGATGTTTCTTCGATGTGACCGTTGCTTCAGTTCTCTTATTATTCAGACAGAGAGCTTGCTTGTAACTTTCTTTTAATATTGTGTCTATCATTTCGTGTAATTAATTCTCTATCTCTGCTATTAAGACTGTGCCATCCGCATATCGCAATTGTTGTGTTGTGGCCGTTGACTTCAATTCCTGTTATATATACTATTGACTGATAATATGTTCGCCTTACAGAGAAAACAAATCCGGCGACAGAACACAGCTTGTCTAACTCCCGTGTTTGATATATAGGAGCTGTCCTGTATGGTTGTTAATTCTTACGGCTGTTGTTTGTTACTAGTACATGTTTTCTTTATTCGCAGATCCTTGCCATCAATGTTTAATTTCTCCAGCATATTGATTATTCCGCCTGCTTTACTTTGTCAAATTTTTTGTTTAGTATATTAGATCTTCTTTACCTCTATATCTCTATCTATCAATGTTCTTAGGATGGATATTTCATTTTGGTACAATTTCCTTCACAAATTTGCAATGTTCTTCACTTATTTCTGATTATATTTTGTTCCTTATACGTGTCATAATAATTGTTAGTAATATTTTCATCATATGGCTCATGAGACTAATAGTGCGATGGTCTTCACAATCAGTGGCTCCTGACTTCTTTGCTATGGATACAAATATAGATTTTACTCTGTCAGCCGCAGTTTTGTCCTATTTGGGGAATTTGCTTCGTGTATTGTTCCTCGTGGGCTGCTTACACTAAAGTAATCATAAACCTAAAGGGAGCGAGATTGTGTGTTCAGCGACATTGTTGTGTGCTACGTCATCGTCATGGTTCCCTAGACAGCCGTGCGCAAATCTTACGGTCTGCTGTTTGATGTGCGGCGGGGATAATTTGACGAATGACTGTGTGTCTATATGTTCGGAATTGGAGCTATTAACGATGACCTAACATCATCAAGTCCTACGACGATCATCATTTCAAGAGGACGTGACTTACCGGTATATGGGGATAGGCGGCGGGAACAATTGAAGGTTATGCATGAAAAGTGTTCCTTGTTGCAGTTTCCTCATATTCCAAGTCGCATTGTATTAGTCACCTCTAGTGACTCGGGCAGATGATGCTCGTAAACCTGGGAGGGACGACCATATAATGGCAGAATCCCCCTACAGAAAAGATCGTCTGCTTCCTTGCAGGAAGACTGGGGACAATCAAAGGCTAAGAAAAGCAAACCTGAACAAAATGTTGGCTGAAATCGGATGCACTGGGCCACTGGCGCAGAACACTGTGCAACGTTTTAACAGGTATTCAAGCGGAGTAGATCTAACATTCTTAAACAGACAACTGTCTCCATGTATAAGAGTCAGAGTCTACTTTGATTGAATCTTGATCGCAGAGAGAGAGAGAGAGAGAGAGAGAGAGAGAGAGAGAGAGAGAGAGAGAGAGAGAGAGAGAGAGAGAGAGAAAGATTTTAGTAGATCATCGGGTGTGTCCAGTGTTATGAATGTCATAGAGTAGTTATGTTATGACTTGTACTCCTAGCTCTTCTAATACATTTATCTCTTCGGATTTTGTATGTCGGAACCGGAGCTTTGACTCTATTCATGTGTTGACTTGTTCCTCCCCTTCACTCTGCATAATGGTGGTCCTGTGCCTTTGTTTGAATTGTTTATCTCTGTTTTTCATCATCATAGAGTCTACTGATGTATCATGTCCATCTTTCCATTTTCTTTCTGCCTTATTATTATTTCCTTACTTTGATTTTACACCTACTGAAAATTTGGACACTGAGAAGAACATTTATTTGAGAGGCCAGAAAATCAGGAATCGGCTCCTCAATGAGATAGAACTGCTTGCACAGACAGAGACAAATGGCGAGATTTGATAAAAGATCTTTTCAAGGACTGAAAACTGCTAGAATAAAAATGTAGATAAGAGAAAGAGTATCTGGGTCTATGCCCTATGGGCCGGTTACGTCTCGAAAGTTCATTATATATATATATAATATATAATATATATAATATATATATATATATAAACTTTGACTTCTTTTTTTTCTATTAATGCATTTAACTGATTGTGCTTACATTTTGAGTCTTTCTTTTGTTGTTTTTCCTTTTTTTCACATTTCTGCTTTAACAATCCTTCCTTTGCTTCTATGCATTTGTTTGGGTCTCTTTATGTAATAGTTGTGTTATCGTTCTTATTGTTTATGTTTTCCTCTTTCGTTTATTAGTTCTAGTATTTCTCTGCCATCCAATGTTTTTGTTGATTATTTTAGTCACTAGTATTGCCTCTTTTGATGTTTGTTGAAGAGTCTGTATGAGCGTTTCTCACCGCTCCTCGATGTTCTGTATTTTCTCAATAGCAGGATATCTATTTTGTAATATCCTACTGATCTTATCACTCAACTGTCTATCTACACTAAGCATATCTAGTTCTAATTTTATTTTTCTTGACGATATCTGTGTCTTCCGCAATTTTTTACTCTTATCTTTCTACTTACAGATACATGGCCACAATAGCAATCTGCTCCTATCCTTGTATTAACAGATGTTATGTACCAGTTTAAAATCAATTTGATTGTGCACTGTGTTGTCTGAGATTTGCCTTGGGCCCCTTGAGGTTGCCCGAGGGCCGGATTAAAGCCAAGGCCAAGACCCGCGGGCCACACTTAAGAATATCGTCAAAAATGACAGTAGGGACCTATGCGATATAGTAATATATAAATAATGCTTGCACTTTGACTACATATTTGATTTGTAACAAATCCATTAATTATTCATTTTAAAATTACCTTTAATGTCTCAGTGCGACGATTGTGACTTGTCACAGCTTTCCACCAGAGATTTGAAGTCCACTTCCATTTTTGACGTGGCGATTCGGAGAGTATGGGACAATGTCGAATCGGTCATTCTGTTCCTGGTCTTAGATTTAATTAACTTCATGGAAGAGAATGTTGTCTCGCAGAGATATGTGCTGCCGAATATAGAGCACATCTTTAGTGCCCATTTTCTCAGACACGGGTAACGTTCATTTGGTAGCAATTTCCAGAAGTCAGCTCCTAATGCCTTTACAGTACTGAGGAAGGGGTCACACTGAAGGTCACACAACTCTAGTTGAAGATCTGATGGCTGGCACTCCACTGTGCACTTAATTGGGTTATTAAAAAGTTCCGTTTGCGGACGAAACATTTCAAAATCTTGAAATCGTCGATCAAATTCACAAATCAAATGTTCAATGTCAGCTGCGTACTTACTGAAGTTTGCACTTTCTATCTCTGACAACAACTGCTTACAACTTGAAAAATGGAACAGATCATTTTTTTGCAAAGAAAGTCTAAATAGATTCAGCTTCTTTTTAAAACCATCAACATATCCCATCAATTGAAAAATGGTTTGCTTTTCCCCTTGTAGCTGCAAATTCAATATGTTCAAATGTTGTGTGATGTCTGTGAGATATGCCAGATTATGAAGGAAATTAATGTCTTTGAGTGCATGTTGAAGATCAATGGAGCATGGTAAGTTCTCTCGCAGGAAGTCATAAATGTCATTCTTCAGTTCAAAAAATATTATTAAACATTTCCCTCGACTAAGCCATCTTACTTCTGTATAAAGCAGGAGATCACCGTAGCTAGAATCTACTTCCTCTAAAAATGATAAAAACTTCCTGTGATTTAAAGACTGGTGTCCTCCTCTTATCAAATTTGTTATTTTCACAACAGTAGCCATGGTGTCTTTTAGATTTATGGACTTTGCACAAAGGGCCTCTTGATGAATTATGCAATGCAATGTAGGTACGTTAATTTTGTTTTGCTTTAGAAGTCCAACAAAACCAGTATTTGAACCAATAAAAGCTTTGCAACCATCAGTACACACTGCAGACAACTTTCCAAAACCACCTACTTCATCTACGGCACTATGAACTGCAGAAAATATGTCTGTCCCTCTACAAGTGTCATGCAAAGAGCAAACTTTCAACAATTCTTCAATAACAGTAAAATCCTCCTGGATAACTTTAACAAAAATAAGAAGCTGGCAAGTGTCAGTGATGTCAGTACTTTCATCAATCGCGAGCGAAAAATATGAGCAGTTTTCAATACAAGATTTTAAACTTTGAGACAGTTGCAGACTGATGTCTTCTGTTCTTCTGGCTACAGTTTGTTTTGAAAGAGGCACAGATTCAAATTCTTTGGCTATTTTTTCTTGACCGAATGCCTTTGCCATTTGAATCGCACATTTCTTCACAAAATTTCCGTCAGTAAAGGGTTTTTTAGATTTTGCAAGCTCATAGGTAACTGTATATGATGCAATGATCGATGACTCTTTAATTTTATTGCCCTTTGTATACATACTTTGCTGTTGATTCAACTTTGTCTTCAGCTGTTCAACCAAAAGCTTCCTAGCTTCAATGCTATGTTTCTCATACATGTTTTGATGATGTGTGGCATAGTGCCGTTTTAAATTATATTCCTTCAAAACGGCTAACACTTGAACGCAAATTAAGCACTGAGGTTTACTATCCTTATTGAAGATGAACAAATAATCTAATTCCCATTCAGGTTTAAATATGCGATTTTCACAATCAACTTTTCTACGTTTTAACATGATTTAATACAAAATCTCACATCAAAGTTAAAAGTCACAGAATGTTGGTCCACTATCGAAAATAAGTCCAGATTTGACAGTTATACACAGACTTGTGTTTGACAATGAAATCAAAAGATTGTGACCAAATAAACACGTTGCAGTCATTTTATGGACAAGACAAGACGATGGGATCAAAGGGAATGAAGGCGAACAGTGAAACATTTTGAATGTAACTTCAAAGACAGAATTAGAGCTACGAAGTCCCCTCACCCCTGTCCCTCCCAACCTCATTAACCCCTTACCGCGAAATGAAAGAGCCACCACAAGTCCAGACGACAAATGTTGAGCCAAAGATCTGACGCTATCACCGCACTGACAATAAAGCAACTTTGCGGTACCAACTCGAAGCAAAGACTTTGAATATTGTCGGCACCATTAGTTGTGCAGTGTGTGTGTGTGTGTGTGTGTGTGTGTGTGTGTGTGTGTGTGTGTGTGTGTGTGTGTTATTTGAAATTATGTTGCCAATCTAGCTGTTGCGAGAAATTGACAGAGATTTTCAAATTGTGTATTCTTGAACGATAGAAGAGTTAACTCCGACACGGATTAAAACCAGGAGAAATCCGCTATTAGGGGTAAAAAATGAAGTAAGTCCGTGGAGCTTCGCGGGCCAAGAAAACTAGGCTGGCGGGCGGGCCGCCATTTGGCCACCCCTGGTCTAGAGTAATGTCCGTTCAGATTCGTTTGCCGAGATGTTATGATTTATAATTCAAAAAGTTCTTGATGATTTCACATGATTTTTGCATACGGTGTTAAAATGTCCATGTCACGAGAACATATGTGTTACTCGATGTCTAGCTATAACGGTTTTCTTAAAGCGGCGAATTCCTTTGATCTTTGCCCATGTAACTATTATTTTGACCCTAATCAAAATGTTTTACAGTAATCTAGTGCAACGATGACCCATAGGCGTGTCCATAAAATTTTACTTGGTGGCAAGTATACAAATTTTAAATTATATATAGAACTTTTGTTCGTAGAGTCAATTTGATATAGTTCCATGCTCTTGGTGTGAGTTTCCCAAATGTTGTCGCTGCCTTTCAAATACGTACATTTAGTTCCTCATCTAAGGAAAGTGTGGCTGTAATAGTGAATCCAAGATAGCTGAACTTCTGTACTGACTCAAGCAGGCTTCCATTCAAAGTAATGGTTGTTGGTTTGCTTATAACATATTTTTGATTGCTTGGGTGGTCTTGAACAATAAACTGTTTAACAAATCAACTAGGAAATTTTGCAAATCAAACTATTTATCTGTAGACTTAATCAGAGTAATGATCATTCAGAATCAGACGAGTCAAATAGGTCGATTACTGCTTTCGGCTGAACAAACAACAAACCATCCTTTTTCCAATATTCCTCTTCTTGTCGTAACACATGATCCTCACATTTTACCCAGTAGTCTTTATTTATATTTGATAGAGCCTGATTTGTAAGTGTCTCAACATCGCATAATTTGAAAGATTTATTTGTATATGCTACGTGTCCTTTAACTTTTGCCCAAACTAGTTCTATAGGATTTAAGTGTGCATGATATGGAGGTAGTCTCAAACATTATGGCCATGTTCTTGAATTAACTTGTCTATTTTAAATATCTTTGTACGTTGTGTCACAAGGCTAAGCAATTCGGGTTTCAAGTAGCTGTCGTTAACTTGTATGTGTTCTTTTATGAGCCACGTTTTGATTGCATCTTTTGTACTTGATGATGTTGGGATTCTATCTTCTACGTTAACTACGTTATGGTATGAAGCATTGTCCATTATCAGACAAGAAGGTCGATCTAATATTGGAAGGATACTTTTCTCGATCCAGTCTTTAAATATGTGCCCATTCATTTCGGAGTGGTAGTCTCTATTGTCTATGGATTTTGAAATGAAAACGAGATGAGCATCTGCAACAACCCATTATGTCTGCTACCTGCATGTGCAACTATCAAACGTTGCCCTTTACTGCTTGGTACTGATCTTTTAATACTTCCATCTGCTAACTGCCATTCCTTTTCATTTGTATGATGAGCGTTGATCCAAGTTTCATCTAAATAAACAATATCATAATCATTTTCGCGCATTTCCTTCACTTCACGTAAATACTTGCTTCTAAGAGCTACTAGATGTGGCTTCTCACAAATAATGTTTTTTCCACCAGCATACTTTCTAAAGGTGAAGCCTGCACTTCTTAATATTTTCCATAATGAAGTTTTTGATATTTCAATGTCGTTGTTAGTTTTCAGCCAAAGCTTCAACTTTCTAAGTGTCACATTCGACAGATTTCTCTTTTTACTAGGTCCTTATCAAAACTGTCTAACGTTTCTTTCCTTCCTTGCTTTCTTGCATTTGTTGGCAATAAATATCCGCTTCCTTTAACTATTCGATCAAATGAACGTTTAACAAACCTAAAATATGCATTGTTCTCTTCTCAGGGTTTGATAAAGAACAATAAAGATGTCCCTTTTTACGCTCTCTGCAGAAGTATTGATAAATCTTTATAGCAATGTTATGCTCAGTAAAATATTTTGCCTTTATATTCATTCTCACATAGACTTGCAGAAGATAATATGGATAGTGCCGCCTCCTTTCTGTAAATATTGAGATTTGCCTCTGAATTATGACTCGAACTCGAGTCTACGGCCGTGATTTTGACGTCACATAATTTCCAGTTTCGGCTAAAATGTCATTTTGTGCTAAACGGGAAATTTCATATGTAACATTTCTTTATAAAAATTTATAGTGGAAACATAACTATTTTAGGACGGTGCGCATTCAGCCGTGAAGGTCATGCCTATATGTTAAAGAATCAGCTGTGAGATGTAAACATCTACATAATCCCGCCGGTGTTTATAATATCGATTAACTTTTTTTTAATATAGGCTTAAATAAGGCATCTTTGAAACTGGATCACATTTCTTTGATAAAAAAATATTTTTATAGCGACATTAGTATTCTAAACCTAACTTCAAAAGATCAATGCAAATGAACAATAAGTTTTTGAAAAAAATAAATTAATGTCTAGGCAAACGAATCTGAACGGACTATAACAATAATAATTGCATGTGCCATTTCTATCAATTTCTCCCTCTGACATTTCTGCCCTCCAGTCACATTTTGCATTTTGCTGCTCCTACCTTTGCATTGAAATCCCCTAATATAATAGTTATTTCTTGGGATTTACACTTTTCAATGGTCATATCTAGCACGTTGTAAAATGTGCCAGTGTCTTATTCTTTGTTATTATTTGTTGGTGCATAAAGTTGAATTATGTTGATATGCAACGGCCTGCCTCTGAATTTTACTAGCAGAATTCTATCTGATATGACTAACATGTTTTCGCTGTTTTGCTTCTTTCTCTATCTAACATGACGCTTACTCCTCTGCTATTTATGGTTCCCTAAGAGTAAATTTCATTTCCACTGTCATTGTAATAAACCTGGTAATTTCCATCTCATTTAATAGTTCCAAGATGTTTAATTTCATTATATCAATGTTACTAGAAGTCCGAAACATACGTGACTAAACTAACTGCTAAAGTAACTGATACAATTAGGTCTGAATACATTAGTTGCCGAAAATATTAGCGAAAACGTGCAAACTCTAAAATAATTATTACCATAAACGATGGGGTTTAATATAACACTTCCATAAATCATCATCATGCGTTACAAATGTATTTAACTTTCGTTAACACCCTCTCAGTTAAGATAAACTTTCCTGATAGTACGTTCCAAGTTCAGTGTATGTCACTGCAACTTTGACATGTTTAAAGAGAATGTGTAATTTTGTTAAGAAAATTCCACCCTATTTGATAATGGTACAACGTGCTTTTCAGTTTCCTTATATTTAATATGTTAACGATCGTGTTCTGGTCAATATTGAATTGCCCATCTTTTCCAATAATTAACGCCATCGCTTCAGAATGATGAAGCCATTAGCAATGCACTTACCTAGCTTCTGACAGTTGATTCCTAATAATATTATTATTTTTTAAAAAATCGAAATATTTAAATATGCCGTTAAAAAATACGACTGACATGAAAACAATGAAAGTTTCACGACGAAACGAAATTCATCGACGCTTGTTGAAAACAAAGTAAATATAGAAATAGTGATGTTAATAGATGTAAGATAGTTTAGTTTCACTTTAGTTTAGTCATCCGTATTGCACACCAGATGTGTCCATAAATACTCATTCTTATATTCCCGCCCCCCCCCCTTCCAAACTTGTATGTCTCTCAATATGTAGGGGCAGACGTTTCCAGGTCTGTGTTGATTTGTTATTCGCTTGTGCTTTCTTTGAGGTATCCGCAGAATTGAACTGATGTTAGTACTGTCTGAATTTGATTGTAGATCCCTAAACACTGACTGAATCAGCCCGAACTGACTCCTTGAGGGCATTCCGAATGCCTCCTCTGTCCATTGCTCGTCCGCCACCACGTCAGATGTTCCAGGCAAGATGTGAGCTCGTTCGTTCATCTCACATCGGAGTTATTGAGTTATTAGTAGGTCATCATCATTACACTCCGAACATGTCTGTAGGTGCTCAGATCCCCTCCTCAGCAAGTCTCGGAGTGTCCAACGACTGACGATTCCACTTATTTGTTGGTTGATTAGTCTTCTTACACGCCCACTAAGTTCTTGTTTTTGGCTGTGTCCATCTTACCTCCCGTCGCTTTCACCCAAAGGAGTGACGTGATTGCATGGTTGAGAAAGTCCTGTGTCCTTCCCACTTCCCGGAGGGCACTGATGATGTCTGCCCGATCCATTTGTTGACCGTCCTCAACAATAGCGCAGCTAGCCAACATGCCCGCTTTTTCATCCCCCAGTACTCCCGTATGCCCTGTGACGTAGACAAAGATGACTTACGTATTTCTGACTTCTGCAATGATTCTACCCATTGAATACGTACAGATCAAGCCTCCACCTTATCGTATCATGCTCATCGAATCACTCAGTATAGAGGCGCATATGTAGTCTTGTGACTCTAACCAGATGAATGCCTTGTAACTGTCATCACCTCCATCATCAGGCTACTCGTGATCTTAACGTATTTCATAACGTAATCACCACTGTCTTCCTTGCCTATTTTGCCTGCCGAGCATGCTGTAAATGTCCGTTCACTCCTATGGTGTCGTCGTTTTACAGATCCATCTTTATAGATGACTGCATCTTTCTCATCGGTGTTATACTAGATGAGACCGTTGACATCTGCATTGACCACACCTGAGTTCTGTTCCCAACATTTCTTGTCGAGTGAGGCAATATACGAGAATGTCCCCTTGAATGACGAAGGCACCTGTATACCACTCGTCGCCAGCGCTGATGTTGGTAAGCCCACATACCTGTTTGATGACCTATTCTGCTCGGCCACCCATGGTTTGCCTCTTTTATGGCTGACATCCTTCCCTGTGTTGAGCTCATGATGCAATGGATGCTCTTTATTTGCACTTATCTTCAGGTATGCTTGTGCCTTTCAGATCTTGATTCTGTGATCCATGGTTTGAAAGTCAAGAAGATACCTCATTGCTAAATAAGGAGTGCCCCTCGTACACCCAAGATAATGCCCATAGCTTCATTCTATATTTTCACCAGCCTGTCAATTTGCGTCTTACTGATTGAAGAACTGCCAGGACATACTCGATTGGTGCAATGACTAGTCCCTGGAACAGAATGGTAAGTAGCCTCTGCTCGATGTTGGCAGCTGCCATGACCTTCAAGGCGGCTAATCCTTTGTGGGATTTTGTTATCACATTGACGACGTGGTCTCGAAAACACAGGCTGCGATCAAACTTAACTCCGAGGTACGCCATCACCCTATCACTGGTCACCTCATCAGTTCGGACAACCCGTGTTCGATTCCCGCTGGGAGCAGTGTGAATTGTACTCGCGGTTTGAAAAGAAAAAAAATATACCCCCACGGTCGACCCAGCCGTTGGCAGAAATGGGTACCAGGGTATTACCCTGGGAAGGTGAGGAATGTTACCTCGCATGTGAGTTTCGATGCTTGAGGCGACACTATACAGAAATATCCGAACATTTCTGGATAGGCGGCTGAGCACATATGGGTGGAAACTCGCGTGCTAAGACGCCGGTTCAAGTCTCGAACTTTACCTTTACCTTTACCTTTACCTTACCTCATCAGCTCCCATTCGTACCACCTGAGTGTCAATGAACAACGATGAAACATATCCCAATCAGCCATGCGTTTCTTTAGCGATGCCTTCTCTTCAACCTCTTTCGATGTTCCTTTTATATAACCATCGAATCACTCAGAAACCACATTTGAATAAAAGATTAGGTTTCTAACCAGGCAATTGCCATGATCTCCATGGTCAAGCTGCCACCGAGAAAGCTCTGCTTTTCACCATTATTGTTTGTCCCTGACCTGGACAGTGAAAGCCCACGAGTCCCGAACGTGCAAAACAAAGGGTCGATCCGGGCAATTTGACTGCTGCATCCACTAGTGAATGTGTATAGATCACTTATTAGACCAATAGACGTGTCCACCTAATTTTACCATAAAACTTTTCAAGACAACATTTATTTTTTTTAAATACATTCGCATACTATTCAATTCTTAATATATCTTACACTGCAGAAATACATAATAGGCTCCACTAGACCGTCTGACAAGACTAAACGGGTCATATATATATATACTGTATATATATATATATATATATATATATATACATATATATATATATATATATATATATATATATATATATGAAGCAGGGAGGTAGCAGGGAGTATAGAGCAAGATGTGTAGTATAACAGTGGAACGAATGGTTGCATAGGTCAGAATGAAATATAGTTGCGCAGCGAGCAAAAGAGATTGAGTGGAAAGCGAAAGAAACAGTGCACCAAATGGAACGGGGATGTAGACAGGAGGTTGACGTAAGAATAACGGCAGTTAGTTAGTTAGTTAGTTAGTTAGTTAGCTAGTTAGAGTTAGTGGGCAGTAGTGTTGAAAGAAAGACGGTTAGAAGCGGGCAGTGAGAGAGTCAGGACTTTGGCTTGCTCTAGTAGAAATGAACATTATAGCGACTTATGACAGTCGTTCACAAGTCTCGCCTAAGATAAACAGTGGTTAGAGATATGCGTTAGAGACAATGAACGTTCTAGTATTTGTGATATTAGTTCTGAAGAAGGTGTCATTAGAGTTGGGCACTGAGAAGAATTATATGATTCACCATGGACAATTTAGTTAAGTGGCTTTGCTACCAAGCAAGTCTCGCCTAAGATAAACAGTGAGTAAAGCTGTGTGTTAGAGACAATGAACGTTCTAGTATTTGTGACAATTAGATCACGAAGGCATTATTAGAGACACATGCTAAATAGGGTGGTGCATGCAGCATTCCAGCCAGTGTCTGAATTATATTGGGGAGAGCGTAATTGTGGCAAATACAAGTGAGAAGCTATAAACCAACCATTGACATTGCAATTGTTATTTTATGTGTGAGGTCAGTTGTGCACATTAAACCTCACGTGTGATTTTATTACTTGGTGTTCCGTGAGTACTTTAACGATGCTGGCTGTCTTGTCCTAGACTAGCGACGAACGACACCTGGCAGAGACTAGCACACGGGACTGCAGGAATACAGCGCGAAGTATTATGGCAATCAACACCCGGCCAGGGGTGCAACCCACGGCGGCCTCCAGTGAAGGCGCCAAGCAGGAGCTGTGACGGCTGAGTCACAGGGGGAGGTTGCAGTATCAGCAGCCTAGGTTGTCTTAACCTATAGCAACTAAATTCCACACGTCACGTGTCAGAACTCGAACTTAGAGGAGAGGGTTAGAAAGGCGTTTACATTTCAAGAGGAAGATAGAAGGCATCAAAGAGAGAACGTTTACATATTTATATATATACATATATATATATATATATATATATATATATATATGTGTCTATATATATTCATGTATTTATACCTTGCGCACACATTATTGCATAATCAATTCATATATTATTAAACCTTTTTTGTGTGACACTTTGAATAACTTCATTTATGACCAAGTTCCTTTGCTGTATACACACGACCGGTATAGTATTTAATATTTATTATATTTGATACATGTGCTTACCTCCGTGTTCGGCTTTAGTACGACACCATTTTGGTGGTCACTGCTTTCACAGGCTGGACTCTACGTGTTCTTCATCAGTGTGTTTAATGAAAAAGGAAGAGAATCTTGGTTTAGGCTCTTCAAAGGCGATGCTCCCATAATCAGCATATTTGCTCGTCAGGCAGGCGACCATTCTGGAGCAGGTGAGCTCATCCACAATGTTGTTAATTAGACGAAAGTCTCTGTGTATGTTCTTTTATTCATTATTCTACTTTATAATTCCTTGTTGCACTACTTGAGCAATCGTGTGTTAGAGTAAAACACGAGGATTATTGAGGGCATATTTATATGTCAAGTAACTTGAGAATGGTTTGATGAGCACGTGATATTACTGAGAATAATAGTGTGATACAAGTGATATACCAGTAATTAAAATATGACATTGTGAAGTGCACTTGCCCCAATTCAAGCTTATCTATGTGTGTGCACATGTTTCTATTATTTTCATAGAGTTAGTCTTAAACAGTGTTAATATTCTATCCTTCTTCACGTTCTTTTATATCCGTGCGGGTGACGAGGGACATAATCTGTCGTGTCCATTACTCAGTTTCACTTGATGCTGTAGCGTTTCTTTGATGTTGTATGACCATCTTACTCATATTCTGACTCCTGCTCTTCAAAAAAACAAACAAACAAATGTAAGCCAGAAATGTAATTAAAAAAAAAATGATTGTATCAAATGTGCCTTCTATAATTCGTTAACTCTTTAAATTGTGCCACAAGCACTAATAGACAAGGTAGTTCCCTTCATCTATGTACGTATTTTGTGCCCGAGTCAAATACTTTCTTGTTTTATACTTTGAAACGAGAGAACTAGAACGATTCGTATGACGACTATGTTATATCGCATTTATGCTCTAAATCTAAATGTAGTGTTCTCTATCGACGTGTCTTCAAAATATTGGTATCTTCTGCATTATTTTATTTTCAATTATCACTCCTTATGTTTGATCCTGAGTTCTTATTTTGATTCATCATATATGCACTCTTCTCTTCTTTCGTTGTTCTCTATTTTCATTGCAGTGCAATTCTACTTTGTTATGTTAACTTCAGCTCTGTTTCTGTTGGTTTCTAAGGATCTTTTCAATAGCGGAGTGTCTTTTGAGTTATATTATAGGGCATTTGCGATTACAATAACAGTCCCTCTACGTTTACATTTTATTGAAAGTTTCTTCTACGTCCTCTCACCTTCCTCATTTGCCTTTCAATATAGAGGGCAGGTAGACTCTATTGTTGACCACTGATGACGTTATGTTTCCTTGATTTTGTTATAATATTTCACGAATTATTCTTCTTCGTGATGATCACATTGGATTGACTCTCTTCTCCCAACGTTTCTTAAAGTTTTAAGGTTCGTTTTGTTATATTTTGGTATCCCCGTCATATTGTGTGGCCAAACCATTTTATATGTTGTTTCATTGTGTATTCTATAGCGGGAGCTACTTAAGTTGTTTCTTCATTTACCACTTCAGATCAAATCCTCCATGCCATTTCCTGTCATGTACGTATTTCATTTCGCCAGTGGTTATGTTTATTATTGTTCTTGAGTCTAGAGTCCAGTCTAGTAATGGTATCACAGAGTCGGGGCGAAGATTGCGTTGTAGAGTGACCGTTTTTGCCTCTAATGTATGTTTTCGTGTTGAACAGTTGTGGTGATAGTTGTACGATTATTTGACAAACTCTGTTGCATCTCTGAGTCTATTTCTGCTGTTTGTGAGTTATCGTTGATCACTGTACTTCCTAGGTATTTAAATTCCTCCACTTATGTTAATTGTCTATCGTCTACATTTATGTTAATATTTATTACTTTAATGTACCTATTTTACAGATGTTTGCACTATTCTTTAACATGGTCATATTTTGTTATGTATGTAAATTTTAAAGTGACATCTTTTGCAACATTATATTCAGCATATCTCAATGTTAATTTAATTATTTCTCGTACAATAATCATATATTATATTAGCAAGCTTATTTATCTGTTTTGACCTTATACTTCATGTTCAATCATTAAAAAATCATATTTACAGCTTAAAAAATCACTTCAGCAACGTAACACAGTTTATAGAAGAGACAAAGCCATTTCTTGGAGACATAGTGAAAGTAAACTCTTCAAAACAATGTTGATGTTGCTGTACATTTTCAGAAATAGTTACCGCCAATCATGCGTCTTGGGCCATTCCGTTTTTAAAAATCAAAGTGGAACTGAGTAGTGCAGGAGCATATATGTCGTTAATCAACAGATCATCCTTCCGCTGCAATGTATCGAAAGTTCGCAACAAAACATGATGGGGTATATTGTTTAAAATTACAGGCTAAACTTAGAGGAAGAGCAAATCATCAGTAAAACAGACAGACACTGATCGTTGTTAACAATGTTGTGCGGAACCAGAACAAAATCACATACCAGTTGCACACTTTACGACACAGTTTTACTAGATGGACCCAATAAAAACATAACAATTAATATTTCAACTTTGTCGCTAACACAAGACTAAAAAAAAACGAACAAATGGGTCGATTAAAAAAAAACGTTTTGGAAAAGAAACAAAAATTCAGCATAGACGCTTAATGCACATTTCAAGACCGCAGAAACAGGGTAAATAACGAATGAGAAAATCATGTCTGGAAATGTAATAACAAGTTGTGAAATTGTTTAACACGAACTAATTTAGAGTATTTTACGATTTCTGTTGTCAGCCTGACAATTGATGACCACTTGTACACACTTTGGTTTAGCTCTTTGATTGTCTCAGGTCCTTGAACTACATGGCAGTTCGTGAATAGGTTAATGTTCCACATCAGTCGTAGTAAACCTCATATTAAATCAAACGTGGGTAATAGATGAACCTATATTGTTGATTCATATATTTACCCTAAATCACTTTTTTACCTTATCACTTTATGTTTGTTCCGTGTAGCTCTACAAGACTCTCCATGTTTCTACACTTTGCCAAACATTGCTGGTCACGTTAATATTTGATATTTTTTCTCTTCGTAATATTTCTGCAATAATGTATATCCATTGTTGTGTTTCTTTAGCACTGAAATCAATCAGTCAGATTTAGAACATTCGTCATTTCAGCTATTTGATTGTCATTTCATCTTTATTAAACCTTTTTTTAAAATGTTAATATAGATGCATTCTTAGCATCTCTTCTTAAACGCTGGTGATATTTGCTTTGAAGTGAATAGGGTTTTCTTTAGTAAGTGAAACAAATGAACGTGAAAAATATAGCGACAGGAAAGCAGATAACAATATAACTAAAACTACGAATAATAAAACTGTATGTCTACGCAGTATTCATAAATTGTGTAGAAACATGGATAATAAATTAGAAAGTAGAACAGAAAACTGAAGCCTTTCAAATGTGGATACATGGGGCACATTGCGTGGCAGGAAAGGCATGAAAATAGTGAAGCTTTGAATAAGCTGATAATATGTTTACAAAAATAAGAAACACAATTCGAAAAAGACAAGACAAATGTTTAGTAGACGTGAAGAGACACAGTACTCCATTGAAGATATTTTCGGAGGGTAAAGTACATAATAGGTGAGGCAGACCAAGAATAAAGTGAGATAATAACATCAAAAGATGGACATATGAAATGGGAATCAAACGATATCCAATAAATGAATTCGACGTCACTATGTCCAATCTCTTTATTAATTAATATAATGGCTTCTTCTCAAACACAATATATCTCATGTACAATTGGCGTGTTGCCTTGAGAATGTTTCCTGTAAGTGTAATGTTGAAGATGAGAAGACTAGTGATATTTTGTGCCAGCTTTACAATATACCCTAAACTTAGTGTTAACGAACATGTTTCGTTTGGTTTATCCATTACATGTATTGAATGTTAATAATAACTAAATGTGTTAATATTTGTATTCCTATGACGTTTTAATATTTCTTCTTTCCCTTCAACTTTTAGCAAACTCGGCTGTTTTGTGGCTTCAGAAAGGAGATACGGCTTTTGTGTGGTCATATCGTGATTCGCTTCTGTTTGGTCGAGATTATGACGTATACACAACCTTCTCTGGGTATTTGGTCAGAGAATAGTTTAAGTTGATGCATGGAGAAGATGCTGGGACGCTGGGAACTACACAAGTTAATGTAGCACCTGCTTTGATTCCTAGTTTCATTTAAATAAAAAATCAAATACGCCTGTGTTTCCTCCATTGTCTTTTCATTACTAATACGGAGACTTTAACTGGTAGTGATGTACTTTCAAAACAAATAATATTTATTTTTATTTCTCGATATCTATTTTTTATTATTTTTTTTTTAAAGAGCGAGAGGCAAGAGCATCAGGAATCGGCTCCCTCGATGAGATAGAGCTGCTTGCAGAGAACAGAGACAAATGGCAAGATTTGATAAAATATCTTTAAAAAAATTGAAAACTGCTAGAATACAAATTTAGATAAGAGAAGGAGTATCTTGGTCTACGCCCTATGGACCGGCTACGGCTCGAAAGGTCAATAGATAGATAGATAGACAGAAGGACAGATAGACAGACAAAGAGATGGATGGATGGGTGGATGGATGGATGAATTGATGGATGGATTGATAGAAAGATGGATGGATAGATAGATAGATAGATAGATAGACAGATCGATAGATCGATAGATAGTTTTTTAAAGAACAGTTTACAGTAGATCATATTAGAAAACATAACTTCCAACGTTCTATCATACTCACAGACTCTCTGCCAAAGGCTATTCACTAGTATACCACTATACCAATAACCCCAGTGATACATTTTAAGTATACTATTAGCACAATAAAAGTAACAGATTTATAAATTTATTAACTGATTGTATGGATTGTAGCAATCAAATATGCACATTTGTAGCACCACATTCATTTATTAACTAGGACTGTTTACATCATAATAATAACTAGTCTTTAGCTTTCTCTAACGCCACTCCTCTTTCAAGCCAATGAATTTCAAAGGTAGTAAGTACTTTTTTGTGATTAATAATTTCGAAATGCATATTTTCTTGAAGTTTCTGAAAGACATTGTTAATACAGTATTATGATTATAATTTCTTTTCTATTTGTCTGCCCTTTGATCTTTCTTATTTTCGGAAATGCGAAAACACTTATTTGTTCCACCGTTTTTCTTCTAATTATTTTGTTTCCTTGTAGTGGACTATTATCGTTTTTTTTCACGGTTGCTTACAATTCCTATTCTACTGGATCTTAATGATAGTTGTTAATCATTGTCTAATGATGTATAATGTTGTAGATGCATACAATTTACACAATTCTCAAGACAAAACAAGAAACGGTTCGACTTGTGTGTTAATGTTCGCCTTAAAACATATGCAGAGAATTGTTGAGAAAAACAGGAAGCTTTCCTTAATTACCTCTCGTGTGAATTCAATTCCATCTTTAGGCTGAGTTTTTCACATTGAAACCACAGTTGAAAATAGGTATCCAGAAACTAGCAATCACGAAATAGCTTTTACAATTTACAACATGTAATGTGATCAGCCATCACTCACGAAAGTGTTGAAAAGTTTGCAATCTATATAGGGGCGGATACTTTTTACTTAGAATCCATGTTGTATTCGTCTCTTTACCCTGTTCCGATTTATGGATAGCTAGATCCAATGTCTAGCCCTCTCGGAAACGACGAAAACCAGGAGGGATCATGTATACTTACACTCTTAAATAAGGAATCCTTGGGAGTTTTCGGTCGAAAGTGGAATGCAGAAGTGGCCGATGACTGGAAATAAATCATGAAGCAAAATTACGAAGACAGATGTATGGCCAAAAGATCCATATATCACGGCTTTACCGTAAGCAGCGATACAACGCCTACTCAAAGGAGAACGCTAATGAGATATGAAGACAACCCACAGCAACTGAATTGAAAAAATAAATACAGAACTCTACCTATAGTCCAACGCCTTGTATCTTCAGGATTGGTTAAAAGTAATGTCTTTAATGAAAGCTATACAAACTAAGAGCTAAAACTACGGGTTACCTTCCTCCCATAGAACGTATCGGTAATGTGTTATAATGCAATTATTTGTTCAGTGACAAAAGTCATATTTTATGTGTCTTTTGGTCATGTTAAAAAAAATCTACACGGTACAGTAACCAATCAAATCTATCTAATATAAATTATCAATTAACTCAAATGATCAAACGTGAGTTCCTTAATCGCTCAACAATCACGGTCATCTAGTGATTCTGGCGGATGCCGAGTTTACTGTTGGAGTGATATAACTTGCTGATAGAATGGGTTCCTATATAGTATAACTCAATCTACTTAATAACGTTTTCCATCACAATTATCTTACTAAACTACAACCTGAGAAATGTTCCAACTTACGTATTTAAAAACACAATTCACATAGTACACTTTGGATTCACATGTCCATACATACTCTAAAGTATCACGTTTCATCACAATCTAGCTTTCATGATCATATAAGCTATCTATAACAAACGTTCTCAGCTCTTGTCTTATAACTACTCTAAAGCCTCCCACCCAATCGGCATAATTTCTATACCAGCATGATCTACTCTATATTTCATAAACTGTTTCATGGTAACTAACCTTGACACGACATTCACTGATGTCGTCTGATTTAAGTCCATATAATAGGTTAACTCGATTATATCATGAATCGTATGTGCACTGTTTACATAAGTTAAGTGTTAGCTGCATCAATGTCATCGTACGTGATGATGATGATGATGATGACACTAGCAGTAGACAATAAATGCTTGAAGACCGCTCAGATGGATAATTTTCCTCCGTATATGCGTACTTATATAATGCTGCAATCGTATACTTCCACATAATGTCAATAGTGGTACTTCGCGTTGTGTTCTGGATGTCTTTTTGGTTGGAATACGCCACACACATATTCACATATAATTGACTTCGCACACACGTCTCTTGTAGCATGCTTTATTCACACAATCCACTGAACACATATACTCAACAATAAAAAAAAAATCCAGGCGGCGTGGATGACAGTTCAAGTATCAAAGTAGTACCAAGAAGGTTTCTGCCACATCCTACTAATGTTAACTAATCTTATACTTCTTTCGCACACAACGTAGCAGTCACATCTGTCCACTTATCTGAACACGTTACACACTTAGTAAACATCATAATGCCCGTATCAGAATTTCGATTATGAATCTAACTCACTACATATTCTACCTCCTATAACCTACTGGTAGTATTAACGATCCTCTTACGTTCTCCTTATGACTCTCGTTTCACTAACTCCTAAAAAACCTATTTAATTCTCTTGAACTAAACGTACATTGTCTAATATTCTGGCACACCAATAACCACTACGACGTTCACCTTGTTGCTACTAAACGTATACATTTAACAAACAAGTCATCTAGTGGTGGCCTCCTATGGTGCTTCGCTGAGTCTCCAAAATCACTGCTCCCTCCCCCCCCCCCCCCGCCCGCTTATCCGCTTGAGACACCGTTAAAACCCCCTTGTAACAATCAATTGAATCTTGCCACGTCACACTCAGCCTCGATTCCATTTCACTCTCTGAATTTCAATCACTATTCATGTCTCCCACATCTTTCTTAACATTCCCGAAATCTACATAATTCTCACCTCTACTCTTCTGTCACATTTACCTAGTGACCGCTCCCCTCGACCCTCCCACTCCCAAACTTCATGCACGACACTTACACCTACCCTCACTATTCTCACCCCCTTCTTAACACACCAAAAGTATTTCCACCTTTTTACACCACTTACACTCACAGTTACACTTACATTTGTGGCTAAATTGGGTGTAAGACATTTCGTCTACATCATACCTAGTTCTAAGTATAATCTAACTACGCAACTACTTCTCTGCTAGTTCCTGCACTCAATAGTAACTTCGGGACCCGTTGTAAAACATCCTCACAATACTCTCCCACTACCGATGCCCTCTAAGGCCTCATCTTGATAGCCCCTGTCGATTGTATCGTCAGCCCTGGAATATTCCCAAACTTACCGGTTTTTGCCACAATAATTAACCCAATCGACCCTCGAAATTCACGCTTTGCCCATGATCCTTTTCATTACATGCTCATTCAATTTATGTTTCTCTCTCTCTCAAGGTAGACCACTCTAAAATTCTTTTTTTTTTCCCACTAACTTACCTTCTTATAAGGTAAAGGTAAGTATGTTATTTATTGTTATATCCCCGTTTTCTCACGTGACATAACTCTCTTATCCACCTACTTGCTAACAGTCACACCAGACCTCCATACCTTTAACAGAAAATGTGATGGCGCATTTTCAGAATGTCGTACAACACGAATATTAATAATGCTTTTAAAGGAAATGATTTCATAAATAAAATCAGGCAAATCTGTTAAAATAATAGAAATATAAAAACAATTTATTTTACAATGGTAAATATAATGAAAATAGTATGTGCATAATGGGTTCAGAATTATAGAAGTAAAAATCAGATATATTACATTTACTTCCTTTAGTAACTCTTAATAGTATATTTTAAATAAATAATTACAGTAACTAAGCAATATTCAAAAAAAGCTCAACTTGTTCTATCCGGCGTTGTATCTTTTTATTTAATTGCCCATGATTCGAACCATAAAACAGCACTGGTTCAATGTAACGTTGTAAACGCGCTTCCTAAAGTTCAACTATAATGACTGTTTGCATAGTATATTTTTTTAAGTTGTTAAAACAGTGTTGGTCTTAGCAAGTCTTTATGTTACCTCAGTAATACATTTTACGCTGATATTAACGTTGTTCCACACAAACAACTTTCAAACAATCTACTTGTCTGGTGTATTTTTTTCCAATTTGCTTTTACTTACGGCAAAATGGTGGCAACCGTAGTTAGTCATCCCGGCATTTCACTGCGAAATGAAATCCGATCATCTGTCACTACACACAAGCTCAGTGTCCGCAAATGACAAACTCAACGAAGGGGAAGGGTGTGGACCTTTTAATGTTCATCTTTCTCACTTTATTCGACAAATGTTTCTATTAATGTGTTGCAGTTCTTATTTGTTTTTTTTATGTCAATACCGCATCCTTTCCATATCTCAAGTAAAGGCATCCTTTTGTTATTCCAGGCACGTGATCAATGCTTCTAAAGATGTTTTCCCCGTATAACGAGAAGGAAACAATGATATTAACAATACTATTTGGATAATCTAAACTACTGTGGTTGACATTTGTCTACCTGAAAATATGTGTATATTTACTCCACCAACAAAAACTGGTGGTTTCGGTTAGATGAAACTGGACAATCTTATTTGACAACCTATCCAGGAGAATGAAAACCCTGACCTTAAGATCTATTACCTTGTAGATAGGACCAGGTTTACGATCAAAATCTAGTGGAGTAAACCATGCACATATTTTATGGTAGGAAAGGGGAAACCACAGTTGAATTTGTAATTCAATGGACCTAAAACTACAAAATTGCTAAAGTGGAACAATGAGCAAGCAAAGCGTCTGAGTTGGCTATGTTGCCTTTTTTTTTTTTTAACTGAAACAGAGCACGTGGATTCTATTAGTTAACCTTGAATCGGTTGTTCAAACAGTAGACAGATCACATGTAGGAGTGTGGTAGGCAAGCATATTGATATATCCGGACTTTTATTGTTTATATTAATTTTATGTTGTATTCGTACCCATTGTGTCAAATTTAATAAATGTTGCGTATGTGATATACATTTTTACACACATTTCTTCTTTGTGGGAGAGCGCGGACGTGAATGTAGGCCCGAGTTCGCTGAACCTTTGTTCTGATTTAATCATTAAAGATTATATAAGAGAAGTGTGTGATTGTGCTATAAGTTACAGTGTTCCGTAAACTTTGTGTTAATGAAAATACGTTAAATTATTTGAACAAACGACCATTAACTGATAACAAAGCATGCACATTATAAGAAAAAACAAACTGATTTGTCCCCTAAGGGTTAACCTGTTTGTAGGGCTTCTTTGTTTTCCTTTTCAAATTCCTAACGTGGTAATTTGAAGAATCAGCTGTCAGATCATAAACGTGTACAAATATCACCAATGGCTTCCATGATCTCTGACGCACCAAAAAACAGATTCTATGATCACACTGAACGAGTAATTTCTGAAGGCAGAAGACAATAGGACGCAACGCTATAGTATACTTGTCAATCAATTCAGCACCGGAATCGTTAGTCGCTGCACGTAGGTAGAGTTACATCGTGAGCTGTGTGTCTCATCCGTTTTGATCCTGCTTCGATACCCCGCTTGTTTACGATGAATGATGATATCGTATGACGGGGAACAGTTGGCTGTGTTCACTTTCTGCGCGGTTTCGCCTTATGTCTTTTGGCGTGTGCTGAGACTGCTACGATGGGGACTACATTTACCTTTCTTTGTTTGGGAGATGAGTTAGTAATTCGGATGATTCCACTGGCACGGGCTGTTGAGCAATTATGGATTTTAATTCGTTTGCTGTGATACCGAGGCCTTCCATAACCAATAACCAATAACCAATAACATCGGCAAAAATCTCAGCAATTATAGACTTGTTTGATGTGAATGAGGTGGGTCTGTCCACTAAACTAAGCTATTAAGAATTGAATTGACAACACGCAACACTGCAGAACTCCACGTTGCGCCATGATCAGTTCACAATTTGTCATCTAAACTCAACATCAATTTTCTCGTAACCTGCTTGGTGTATTTCTGTGAATTTCTACATGCAATCCTACATTTTGCTCAATCTTAAGAAAGTTTAAACACTAAGGTCAAAGATAAAGTATAATTCTCACTTGTGAGTGTTTCTTATAATATAAAAGTTATACTAAAACATACAACGTGTAAGAAACATTACATTTTCCAGTAAAACAAACAATAAAGTCAAATTGTTTCGATGGTGTATCCTAAATGCATCGAATAAAGCGTGATTTCTGTTTTACTTAGGATTTTCATTCATCAGAACAGATAATTTTATTTATTATCTACATTTTTAAATTTAAAATTGGAGGGATATTTTTCGCTACATTTGAAAGCGATGTTTTGTTTTTCCCCATAAATGGTATTTGTATGATACAACTGGTAAAAATAGTAAAAGTAGATTTGCTGGCGGTCTGCATCATTATGAATCTTGTGAATCTAGAAATTGCACAGCTGTTATCAACTGGAGTAATGCAAACCATCTTGATGCCAGTGCGCTTTATCTTCAAAGTGTTAATCACATTTCTTCCAGCACTCAATGTTTGTCTGCAGGAGGGCATAGAATAGCACGTGTTAACCAGCACATATTTTAAACGTGAGTGAAGTAGTAGTGAAATAATAAGGCGATAGTCGAAAAGTCGTTTTCCCATGCACAGTAATTATCAACCAAAAAAACACCTTTGCTTTTTTCCATCGTTCCATACGCTGTAGTATCGCTGATTTGGTTGTTGCGCAAAGTTACATTTTCCTTTTAAAGACGCGACTTAATTTGTTCTCTTGTACTTGATGAAGTTGGAACTTTGACTTGCTGGTCTACAATATTATGATAGGGTCCATTATTCATTACCACGCATAAGGTACCCTTGGTGTGCAGTATAACGTTCTCCAGATAAATCCTTTGAAAATGCTGATATATTTATGAGTGGTAGCCCCTACCGTCTGTACACTTCACTTGAAAGAAAGCATTTACTTGTGCTGCCTGGGTGTAATGACAAACTGCGATGTCTTTTGCTGGTAGGTATTTTAATTTTCTTTTCACTGTCAAGTGGTTACCATTTTTTTTTATCAAAGGTATGATGAGCATACAATTACGTTTCTCCTAATATATGATGTAGTAGCCGTCCGTCCTTTTCTTTCTCGGATCTGTCCCAGGTATGTTTTACAAGAAACGATCAATCTTGGGTCTAATGGAAAAAAAATGCTTCTGAGGTCTGCGCATTTGGGAAAAGAAAACACAACGCTTCTTACAAGTCTTCAAATAGAAGTTCATAATTTGAGTTTGATGAACCTGTTATTTCTGAATAAGTTGTGGCCTGTGTCAAGCGAAGTATGATGACTTGACATCTACTTGACATTTGAAGGTATCCGTCCCTGTAGGTATACTTTGGGTGTTCTTTCTTTCAATTGTTTATGATATTGTGATATTGACGTTGATGAATATAGCGTCTTCATAGCTGGCTAAATGGTTCTCATGTGTTAATCTCCGCCTCCCTTCTTGACTAGTTTGTCAGCTCATTCCACATACTTTTCCATTCAAATTATTATAGATATATAGGAAATAGAAACAGGCGTGTCTCTGACATGTGATATTGAATGTACTAATATAAAAAAAATATAATTACCTAGAAAACTCAAACTTATCAGTTGGGAAAACACAAGTAATGAGCTCATTTACTTTCACAATGATAACTATGTATCAATAACATATCGCCTGCGACAACAATCCTGGAAATGGGTCGAGCGTAATGAATTTAATGTCCCACATGTAAAGATATAGCAAATAATATAACTGTCGATTGTGATCACGCCTAAAAATTATTTATACAACATTATCATCATCATCGCGTGCCTTCTCCGCAACGAAGGTTGGCTACCATGGATCGCCATTCTACTCTGTTTCTTGTTTTGATATGGTGCAGGCTGACATAGATTGACTTGTCCATCTTTTGATGTTACTCGTCCATGTTAGTCTTGGTCTGCCTCTGCCTCTTTTACCTTGTATTTTTCCTTCCAATATTACTTTTAGTAGTCTGTTGTGTCTTTCAACATGCCCCACAAAATGTCATTTGTCTTGTCTTAATTGTATTTAGTAGTTCTCTTTTTTATTTTCAGTTGTTTAAAACTTCATCGTTTGTTATCTTTTGTTTCCATCCAATTCTACATATTCTTCTATAAATCCACATTTCAAAGGCTTCAATTGTCTGTTCTGTTTTCTTGTCTAATGTCCATGTTTCTGCACCATACAGGAATATTGAGAAGACGTAACATTTTGCCATTCTTAGTTTCAGTCCTGCTGATATTTATAAAATATTGTACCATTAATAGGGTCGGGGTGGGGTGGGGGGTGGGGGGGGTGGGGGAGGGGCATATAACAGAAATAAGGACGCTTGTCCTGAGTAGTCACCACAATGTTTTAGAATTTCAATTTTTTTTTCCCGAAAGAACAGCCCTTTTAACCTAATGGGTTACCAACCCGTGTTCTCCTAATACGGTAAGCACACTAGAAGTAGCAAAAAGGCAAACTATGTAAAGTGACCCATAAAATGAAGCAAACTCAATGAAGCTTTTAAAACGTTAATGAGCACTCCAAAGGAACATCTCTTCCGGTTGCAGCAGCATATAAAAACACCCGATACCTTAGCAAGCCACTAACTGCAAACTGAAAAGAAGGCTGACACAAAGAATAACAAATATAATCCGTTCAGAAATAGTTGTACAAAGTCAACATCAATTTTCACGGAACCGCGTTAACGTGCAACGAAACTTTGCCTACATTCTTAGATTTTCCTCGACCCTAATACAATACTGTTATGTAAGCTAACCAGACAGCATGTTCTTTGTTCCTCTTTAGTCATGCTGTGTGTTGAGATCAACAATCGTTTGTGGTTTTCTTTACATTTGTATTTGTTACAGTGTAGCTGACAAAGGCTTAAACCGAGACGTCGTTACTTGTCTCGTTCTCTCCACTACTTAGCTGTTTGATTCTATTGTATGTTTAATTTACATGTCCTTTGCTGCTTTACTCGCCACCCCGCATACTATTTTGTATATTTTATATTTTATGTTTGCTTATCTTCTATGTATGTATAACAAGTTAATGTAATGCAGAAGTCATAGTATGATTGGGGGAGAATGATGGTGTTGAATGAGGCAGAGATTTGAGATAGGGAGATTAAGAAAAAAACTTAGCAATAAATCATAAATATTCAGTTGAAATCTATTGATACATTCCCTCTATTACACACTCGGGAATATCGCGATACATAATGTTGATATAATGCGAAGTCCATATCTTCCGATCAGCACGGAATTCTCTTTGTACTTTTAGCGGTGTTATAATCACGTGGCAACTGCATTAGAGTAGCACCCGATGATGATTTTAAGAATATTTTATAAAGCTCAAGATGGCGTATACGATAAAAATACTGGTGGAAAGCAGTGCAGGGAGTACAAGGTGTTACTCGAGTTAAAAGTCAATACAAAACATCACATGGGGTCAATGTTTAGTGTATGAAGCTTTAGATATTTTAAAAGATATGCTTACAGTAATTAAAAATTGTCTGATATGATAATCAACCGTATCGGTGATTTGAATTTGTTTTTCAAATAATATCTGTCTAAATGCTAACGACGCAAAGTGTTTTCATTGTTGTTGTTGTCGACTTTTTTCAACTCTGTCTACATCTTTATACAAATGTTAGTTCGTGAAAATGGAAGACATGCAGACTGTCGTGCCCTCCTCTTGTGGGAATGTTGTTGTTGTTGTTTGCGTTCACCAGTTGTCACCTCTGGCGAAGTCCTTAGAGACTAGGAACTGACCTTTGCGTGTTAATCTACTTTTCCCTCGCAGCAGTGTGCACAGGGGCCCCTCGCCATAGAGGCAGATAACTCCGTCTTCGGAGGTACTCATATTTTTTCGTCGATTAGTAATTGACGTTTCAAGCCAGACCTCGCTGCTGAGACCAAGAGTGGTTACCGCAGAGATAAATTATAAATAAAAATCCATACTGGTTCAGCCGGGACTTGAACTTACAACCTCTCTGTCTCAGGCCGGCGTCTTGCCTTGAGACCAACCAGTCCCCCCTCTTGCGGGGAATGATATCAACCACACGGGCAGCATCTAGATATTCATCGATGTTTTTTGGTAAGAAAAAATGTACACTTATTCGGAGGCAATTTGGAACATGTCATTGTTCAGGCTGAAACGGCGAGTACTATGTGAGCTACTAGAACCATCACTGTAGACATATTTATAAAATGATAGGTGCATCGATGGATGCTAGAGTGATGAGATGCATATATTATCAAGATTGAACAATGCAACATTTAATTGTTCATTTTGTGTATTCGAGTGTTTCGTACGTCTTTGGCTGCATTTACTAGATTAATTGGTCGTGTATGTGTCCATTGCTTGTGTGGTACGTCTTCATGATGACTGATCGTATATCCTTTCACCGGCCGTTGGCGTATAATGAAGGGCTGGATGACGGAGTTTTGTTCATGAATTTGCAGCCCCGGTGTGAATCCCGGAGTTTCATGTTAGTCAGGAGTGATGTTGTCTAGACTCAAGAGGCCTACTGTGAGATCGATGGTAGACTTGTGAACTGGTTCATCATTCAACAAATTCAAATTGCACGGAAGATCTTACGGTCTGTTGTTCGATGTGCGATGAGTATAACCCGACGACTAAATATGTTTCATATGTTCGGATTTGGAGAAAATAATGTCCTAACATCATCAAGGGCCTTCGGTACATTAAAACAAAATATGACGATCACTATTTTCGGGAGTACATGAACTTCTAGTCAATGTGGCGGATAGGCGGCAGAAACATTATAGGCTGTGTCTGAAAAGTGTTCCTTGTTACGGTTTCCTCATATTCCAAGTCCGGCTTGCTAGTGGAGTAACTGAGTTAAGTGGTCTGTGCACACCGTGAGCTGTGCGTTTCATTAGTTTTTATCGTCTTTCGATATTCCGATTGCTTACGATGAATGATGATATCGTATGGCTTGGAACAGATGATTGTGTTCACTTTCTCTGCGGTAACGCCTTATGTCTTTTGGCGTTTGCTGAGACTGCTATTATGGGGACTGCAGCTGACATTATTTTTTTTGGAAAATAAGATAATAATTCGGATGATTGCACTGTTATTACACTTACACTGGCACAGGTGGTTGAGCAATAAAAATATGGATTTTAATTCGTTTGCAGTGATACCGGTGCCTTCCATAACCATAACCATTTTATTATGTTCATTTTGACACATTATTTGTTATTAACACAAGCAACACATTGTAAGTTAATCATTACATGAGATGATCAGTAGTTAAAATAATCATGCTTGTTTCGCCCCATCCCATTTTCTTTAGTAGCGTTACTATTATTTAATTGTGACAGCTTTATGGAAAAGAGGATGAGACAGCAACGTGCACTAGGCTATAGAGTTAGTTGTTCCATGTTCGAATATCAGTCGTGACATTGACAAGTCATGTGTCCTTCCCACTTGATGATGTTCGCCCGATGAACCGTCCTCAACAATAACGCAGCTAGCCAACCTGTTAGTTCGATCATTCCCCGTACTCCCGCATGTCCTGGGACGTAGACGAAGGTGCCCTTACGTATTTTTTACTTCTCCAAAGACTCTACCCATTGCATTGGTGCAGATCCCGCCTCCACCTTTCTTATCATGCTCATCCTATCACTCAGTATGCAGGCGCGGATGTAGTCTTGTGACTCTAACCAGATGAATACCTTGGTCACTTACATCACCTCCATCGCCATGCTACTCGTGGTTATAACGTATGCACCACTGTCTTCCTCGACTATTCTGCCTGCCGAGCGTGCTGTAAATGTCCATGCACTCCTTTGGTGTCGTATTACAGATCCGTCTGTATAGATAACTGCATCTTTCTCGTCGGTGTTATCGCAGATGAGACCGTTGACCTCCACATTGACCTCACTAGAGTGAGGGAATCCTTTTCCCTACATTTCCTGTCGAATGAAAAACACATAGAGAATGTCCCCCTGAATGACGTAATCACCGGTATCCACTCCTCGCCAGCGTTGATATTGGTAAACCTACAGACCTGTTTGTTGACATCTTCTGCTCGGCCCACCCATGATTTGACTCTTTTTAGCCGGACACCCTTCCCTGTGTTAGCTCATGATGCAATGGATACTCTTTATCTGGACTTATCTTCAGGTATGCTTGTGCCTTCCAGATATTGATTCTGTCATCCATGATTTGTAAGTCCAGAAGATGCCTCATTGCTACACAGGGAATGTCCCTCGAACATCCCAAGATAATGCGCATAGCTTCATTTTGTATTTTCTCCAACCTGTCAATTTGCGTCTTACTGACTGTCTACAATTGCTAGGGCATACTAGATCATTGTAAATTCATCATCTTCTGCTTTCCTTCCTCATCTGCCTTTCAGCGTCGAGGGGAGATATAATTTGCGGTCTTTGCTCATCTGTTCGCCTCTAGTGCCTCTAATATTACATCGACCCATCATTGTATCATTTACAACAATTCCCTATTATGAGATGCACCTACATCACTACCATTTTGCCCGTCACAGCGTTATGGTATATGCCTAGTACCTTCTGATGTACCACGATGATGTTTACGTTGTTTTCCTTCATGTCTCACATTTCTCCTTTGGCGTTAAGCACATATATGTTTTTTTATTTTTTGTTATTAATTATGTTTGCTAAACTTTATAACCTAATACTTTGTTTTAATTTGTCGTTCTTGTTTGTCTTTACCTCAAAAGAAAGCCATATAGTTTGTGTCGTGTTTTCACTGCTCTTAATATGCAAGCTTCCACTTGTGTTTTCAATTTTGCATTATAAAGAAGACATTGTAAGAACATATGAAAAAGAAACATATGCAAAATTATCTAGAGAAATAGAATTGATTTCATTGCAGCCGGGCATGTTAAAGCAGAAAATGTTTTTTTTTTTTTCTTAAAAAAAAAACCACAGTGATACCAATGACGAAATTTCAAGTTCTCGAATAATAATAGTCTCTAATTTCCCGTGTAACTTTAAAAGTCAATTATTCTGATTCAATGATAACTTTGTTGTACACATTTGTAAACTGATAATATGTCACTAAAAATATTTGCCGTCATTAATTCAGCTTGTAACTTTTTTTTTTATGACATGAAGTATATAATAATTTAGTGTTTTTAATGTTCACAACAGTTCACACACTTGTACAGATTAAATATTGGCACATTGTTGCTGTGATGTTAATTGAATATTTTGGCAATAAAGCAAGATTTAGTGTATGATAGAACTGGTAATTTACCGTAATTAATTCAGATTGTGTTCTTATCTGACATTTTCTGCAACATGATATACTTTTTAATCACCAACAATGCATTATATAGTTCTGATTTTTAACGGGTGTTATGCATTCACTAGACGAAGCATTGGTAAGTTGTCTCCTATGATATCTATTAAATGTGTTGTCTATAAAGTAACCTTTAGTATTTTGATACAACTGGCGATTTTTAAATTTAAAAAAAAATGCATCTTCTCCAATTTAATGTTGACTTTCTAAGGCAGTTCTTTTTTTTTTTTGGTTAAAAAATTACAAACAATATGCGCAGTCTGTTTTCATCCGAATATTTATCTAAAACTAGTTTTGTTAAATGCTTCACTAGTTGTCTCACTCTTGTAAAATTGGGAATCACACAAAATTTGTTTTTATCATCAAATTATAATATTCGTTCAGACCACATTATTCAACGCTATACATCTATTGCCTTTATTTACTTGTTTGCTTGCTTGCGTTCGCCCGATGACTAAAGTATTCTAGAGTATTCGTAGACTGTAGAATTCCTCTTCGTCATCCTCCCTTAAAATAACGTTAAGTGGGCGTGGCTGCGTTGTGTTGCGATTTGCAGTATAACTTATATTTGCGCCTTTCGGCCCAACACATCCGACTTCAGCACGACATTTTTGAGTATCGGGTTGTCTTCCTTTTTCGATCCCTGCACGCTTGGCCAAACTAGACTGGTTAGTCTGTTACTGGAGGCACCGCGGAGAGGTGGAGCAGGGTCTGGGTGGTTTGGTTCACCGATCCTGGCGCAAGCCATCAGCTGTGGGTCGCTGACAACTTCCTGCTCTAGTGCTGGGAGGCGCGCCTTCGCCTCCGGACTCTATTTCATTCTGAAATTACTCAAGTAATGTACATATTTTCTAATTCAACGTTACATCATTCAAATCATTAATATACACATATTCCTACATCAATAGCACAGTTGTTTTTTACTTAATTTTTATTATCAGTGCTCGTGTTGTTTTTTTCTCGGAAACTTTATGTATCTTCATTTTCCCAACATGTATGTCTTTATACTGTCTCGCGTGTTGGTGGTTTTCGTTTTTCTTTACGTCGACAAAACCACTCTGTTCATTATCATTTCTGCCTTTAATTTTGTTTTCCACTATATTTATGAAAATATAAGCATTAGCAATATTTTGGTCATGGGATACGTAATACAATTTACACAACTATCATCACATTCATTGATACCTGTATTTTTTGTTATATCTATTACTGCACATGTTAGTACACTATCAAACATATACCTGCTGTTGTATATAGTGCTGATATCAAATTCAGAAGGCAAAAGCCGCATAAAGAAACGAAACAAGGCCTGGTACCGCAATTACACATCGTTCGTTCTGTGGATGGATCTGTCTGTCCAAAATTGGCAAATTCAGCCACGAGAGAAGCTGTTCAGTAAAGCAGCACCCCGTATGAGACACTAATGCTTTACCGAACTACTGACGTATCATGGCTGCTTGCTACCAGCTGTCTCTCAAGACGCCAAAGGCCATATATACCTGCTGTTGAATATTTAATAGTGTAGTTTAACTTGTTATTCTAAATTGTCTCATAGTTTACATTTTCTCTTTATTAATGTTGTTTTATTACGGCTTGAATTACCTTTTGTCTGTTTGCACATGGCATTCTCTAATCTAGAAGTATCGGTGGATGTTGCATGTTGTAATAAATACATATTTTCTAACCTTCACAGAAATCATGTTGTTATATGCCAGTCATAGACTTATGCTTAACTACTCAATGAAAAAAAAAAATATCATTTTGTTATTTTAAACATGTAACATTTACGTGGGGTTATCTCGTTATTCACTATTGAGTTATTGAGCTATTTGCGGGTCAACATCATTGCACTCCGAATATGTCCATAGGTGCTCATATCTTCCCCTCGGCAAGTCCTGCAATGTCCAGCGATTGGCGATTCCAGTTCTGTGTTGGTTGATAAATCATCTTATCCGCGCACTAAGTTTCTAACTGTCCCATGAAAAGTCCCATCTCTTTCGTCCGAACGAGTGACTTTGACTTATGGTTGTCGAAGTCATGTGCCCTTTCCACATCTCGGAGTTCATTGATAATGTCCGTCCGATCCATTGTTTGGAGGTTTTCAACAACAGTGCAGATAGCCGATAGTCCGCTCTATCATTTCCCCATATCCCGCATTTCCCATGGACGTAGACAAATATGAACTTACGTAGTTTTGACTTCTGCGATGACTCTAACCAGTGCATGAGTACAGAGCCCGCCTCCACTTTTTTCTTATCATACTTATCGAAACATACAGTATGCAGCCTTAGGTGTAGTCTTGTGATTCTTACCAGATGAATGCACTGGTCACTGTCATCACCTCCATCGTCATGCTACTCGTGGTCATAACGTATGCACTACCTTCTTCTTTGACTATTCTGCCTACCGAGAGTGTTGTAAATGCCCATGCACTTGTTTTGTGTCATAATACAGATCCGTCTCTATAGATGGCTGCGTCTTTCTCATCGATGTTATCCCGGATGAGACCGTTGATCTCCGCATTGACCTCAGTGAGTCTTGTTCCCTACATTTCCTGTCGAGTGTGACATTACACAAGAATGTCCCCCTGAATGACGTAGTCACCGGTATCCACTCCTTGCCAACGTTGATATTAGTAAGCCCACATACCTGTTTGATGACATATTCTGCTCGGCCCCCTCATGACTTGACTCCTTCCAGTCGGACACTCCTCCCTGTCTTGAGCTCATGATGCAATGATGCTCTTTATCTGGACTTATCTTCAGGTATGCTTGTACCTTCCAGATTTTGATCCTGTCATCCATGGTTTGAAAGTCTAGAAGATGCCTCATTGCTACATAGGGAATGCCCCTCGTACACCCCAAGATAATGCGCATAGCTTCATTCTGTATTTTCTCCAGCCTGTCAATTTGCGTCGTACTGACAGTAATAATTGCCAGTGCATACTCGATTGGTGCGATGACTAGTCCTTGTAACAGAAGGGTAAGTAAACTCTGCTCGATGTTATCAGCTGCCTCGACTTTCAAGGCGGCTAATCCTTTGTGGGATTTTGTTATCACACACACGACATGGTCCTGAAAACACAGGCTGCTATCAAAGCTGCTTAACTCCGAGGTACGTCATCAGCCTATCCCTGGTCACCTCATCAGCCCCCATTCGTTCCACGGTGCTTCCATATTAACGATATGATTTTTAAGGGAGAACCATGGAACTGGTGCTTTATTAGGATTAACCAAAGCACATTATACTCCACAGCAGTGATAGATGTGTTCGAGTTCGTTTTGCAATATGGACGCGATTTCCTTCAGTCTCTTCCCTGTCGATATACCAGAATGTCATCATGACAAGTCATACCTCTTCCCCTCCAATACAGCTGATGTTCAGTGAACGTTATTGTGTACACGGTAAATATAACTGGTGACAATGGTGAACTTTGTGGTAGACCTGTAAATGGATTTTGGCTCGGATGACCAAACGTTCACATCTGAGTATCGCCTTCCCTGAAACAGTGCAGCAGCGATCCATGTAATGAGCAGAGTGGTTCACCGCCAATTTGAGGTGCATGGGCATGATGTATTCAAATAATACTCTGTTGTATGCATCCCCCAGTTGTATAGCAGCAGCACGAGTCTCCTCTCTTATGTGGAAGCCTTCGATAACGTCATAGGCGAAGACTTCTGCACCTAGCCATGCCACTTTGCTATATCTATAACCTACGAGTTTGAGTGGGAATGCGGGTATCTGTTCATTTTTCTGTCTAATCCGGATCTAAGCCGTTTTTTTCCATAAAACAATTTCGATCTCGGGTTAAATTAAATTACATTCTGGTCAGGTGGTCAAATCATTTGATTCTTTCTAGTTCAATAGTGTTAACATCTGATGTGATAAACCATTTACATTCTTTTTTGTGACGTCATTCAATTCCATCTTCTTTTGTTTCTACAGGCAGTTTCAGCAAACTTTGCTTGTTCAGTAAGTCAGTGGCCAATTACATGATGTATATGTAAATATATAGTTCTAGTTATACAATAAGCCAAAATTGGTCTATTCGACATATTCACCGAGAAAAGATTTGACATGGAGAACACAATTATCTAAAAAAAATTGAAAATACATGTTTCAGTGAGAATATGGTTTTAGTACTGATGTGGTCATACGAAGACTTAATGTATAAATGAATAAATTGCACAGTTGCACAGCATATGGGAAGGAAATGATGCAGTGGCACAATTCAAGTGTTAGGAGTCTGTAGAAACATACTATTGTGAAACTTAGAGAACCGGCGATAGACGTACTGAAAAGTTCATCAACATCTTAGAATGAATTATTACCAGGAAATACTCCAAATAGTAAGGTTATTTGAGCATTCTCAGGCAATTGTGTGTGTGTGTGTTTTTTTAATATGCAGGGTGTCTTATTCTGTGCGGAACTCCGAATCTTTTTCAATATTTGTAACATCGAATATAATATTGCAACGAAACTTGAGCAGGTTTACGTTCATTGTGTGAAAGAAAGGAAACGCATAGTTTTAGTGAGAGAGACAGAGAGAAATAGGGAAAGAGGGAGAGAGATGCTGATTGGTTATTGGTTATTGGTTATGGAAGGCCTCGGTATCACAGCAAACGAATTAAAATCCATAATTGCTCAACCGCCCGTGCCAGTGGAATCATCCGAATTACTAATTCATCTCCCAAACAAAGAAAGGTAACTGTAGTCCCCATCGTAGCAGTCTCAGCACATGCCAAAAGACATAAGGCGAAACCGCGCAGAAAGTGAACACAGCCAACTGTTCCCATGTCATACGATATCATCATTCATCGTAAACAAGCGGGATATCGAAGCAGGATCAAAACGGATGAGACACACAGCTCACGGTGTGCACAGAGCACTTAACTCAGTAGCTCCTGCAACAAGCCGGACTTGGAATATGAGGAAACTGCAAGATGGAACACTTTTCAGACATAGCCTTCATGGTTCCTGCCGCCTATCCACCATATACCATGGGAGTTCACGTCCTCCCGAAAATAATGATCGTCATAGCACTTGATGATGTTAGGCCGTCATTGATGACTCCAATTCCAAACATATAGACACACAGTGGTGGTAAGTTATCATTTCCAATCCAACAGAAGCCACATGACCTGTAGTTAGTAAAACCACAGAGAGAATATGATTTTGTGACCTTCACTGATTCACTCTTAGATGTGAATGTGTAGCTTACACAAGAGGAGAAGTTTTCAACTACAGTGATCCCATTTAAGGCAATTTTGGGAAAGCAAGGCTAGTCTCCTTTATAGCAGCAGAACTTGATGTTCTCCGCTCCCTTCTTGTAGCTGCCGCCACACGATTCTGATGTCTCATTAACTTGGACATCATTCAAGAACAATGTCAGATTAACATTCCATAGATATGGCTCTGCTGATGAAATGCTTGGTGCAACAGTTGTATCAATCATACTGGAGGCTCCTGGTCTATGGTCATTAATATCACAGACGGCACATGATGTTGTTATATTCAGTATTTCTTTCTGGGGTGTAAATTTGTGGCACACATATGGAGAGTGGTTTGTGGTCACAGTAATCCCATTAAAGGCAATTCTAGGATAGCATGGCATAGCTGTTTCAGAACAGCACAATCATATGATGTTTTCTGTGTTCGCTATAAAGCTGCTGCTGCTACACAATCCTGACCAATTATAGGTGTGGACATTATTCACTTGCAATGACAAAACTGCTTTGTTTACATCATAAACCTCTGGAAGCGAATCATTTATGGGACTAATAGTACAATTTATTCTTCCATCGGGGATATCTTCATTGAGTCCCTAAAAAAAGGTCTTTGGTTAAAAAGCACA
Organism: Megaustenia siamemsis; assembly: GCA_032433765.1. Lineage (NCBI taxonomy): Eukaryota > Metazoa > Mollusca > Gastropoda > Stylommatophora > Ariophantidae > Megaustenia > Megaustenia siamemsis. The sequence goes on from JAVIAB010000108.1 coordinate 50,627,654, forward strand.
TATGATTCTGAGTTAAACACACAATGAGCCCACTTCATAGATTCAAAATGATCCTTGCCAATGCCATCCGTTTGCACAAGTTAGGTCCTTAGCTACCAACGTCACAAATGTCTGAAACGAAACCATCCAATTAACGACTTTATCTACAGCGAAGGTTAACGAACTGTGAACAAACATTTATGTTCAAACCCTTGAATACATTTTCAAAAATCTGCCAACTCGCAGCAATAAAATATATCGTGTTGTTCAATGTAAACATTGCTTAGTCCATAGCTCGAATATAAATAAGCTGCCATTTTGGTGCGTCCCATGACGTCATCCAAACAACGAGAGATGCTGAATTGTTGCACAACAGCGTGTAGTGCCAGCCAGTCATTTAAATAAAAAAAGTCTCTACTTCTAACGTTGGCTGTATATAACTACTGCACAATATGGTCGCTGTTAATCAGTGCTAGTGTTTTTGTACGCATTCACATTTGATAGCTATACATTTATAGGTATACTCTAGACAAGAGAGTATATGTTATTCACAGTTATTGAAAAACATAATCTATAAGGTTATAATAGCATCAATTCCTTTAGAGATCTGGATGCGAACATCCGCCGAGCAAAGCTAGAAGTTGGTCCTTGTCGAAGCAACTGGAAACTGGAACTTCTTCGGGATGATTCTCAAAGGGGGCAAGGTTTTACCTGGCGTGATATGTTTAATATCAACATGCATGTATTTTGGATTTTAAAAATATCAGCGCGATACATGGAATGATGCTTCATTCACTGTTGTTTGGTGTTGGATGCCACAGTGGTGCATAGCTGATCCAATCTTATTCGATACAAACATGAAACCTACTGCGTATAGAGAAATCGTAAAACGTCTTTCTAAATCAATCAGACAAGTATGGACTCTCCATTAGATATTTTCAGCATGATGAAACGACATCCCACACTTCACACACCAACATGGGCGGAATTCAGTTTTTTTTTGTTTTTTTTTTGTTTTATAGCAACAATCGTTCATCCAGAGTACATCGATACATTTTCAAGCTATCTTGTTTGAACTTACACACACATTCACAAACTACAACTGCAATGTATAGGCAGCTTCAGACAAATGAGAGACTGATCAGCAGAGCGGCGCTGCCAACTGTGAGACACAGCAGGCAATCTCTAGAGGCAGAATGTTTTCTTTTTCTAGCACAAAGAAACTCCTCTTACAATGTCGTTTCAATATCTCTAATTGTTGTTACAATCTTTCAGAAGATGTCTATTTCAAGTCTTATAGAGTAAACGAGTGAGACACTCAATAAAAGTAAATAATTATTCAAAAAATAAAAAAAAACGTACACACACTCTAGGTGTGCTCAAATTCGGTGCAGGCTAATACAGAAAGTAGCAGAATGAATGAAAATACACATTCATGTTATGTTCAAATATTTACTTTTTTTATCACAGGGAATCATAGTCATGATTTTTGCAGTGCCATTTGTATTGGCTTTTCTGCCTGCCGTATGCATCCTAGCATCTAGTAAGTCACGACTTTACCACATTCATACTGTGATACGGCATATTATATGGTTACTTTGCCTGTCGTTCTAAACATGTGGAAATAAATACTTATTACAAAATTAACATTTCTAAAATCACAACAGCGGCCATCACTACTGTGTATGTATCAAAATATTATGAATGATCAACCTCACAATATAAGTGATAAATACAATTATAACTGTACTTCGGAAGTTCTCTCTCTCTCTCTCTGCGATCAGGACTCAATCAGAGTAGGACGTTCAGACTCTCATACGAAGACAGCTGTCAGTTTAAGCCTGTTAGATCCACTCCGATTGAGTACCCGTTAAAACGTTGCACTGTGTTCTGCGCCAGTGGCCCAGTGCATCCGATTTCAGCCAGCATTTTTTCAGGTTTGCTTTCCTTAGCCTTTGATTGTCCCCAATCTTCCTGCAAGGCAGCATATATTTGTAATTCTCTGCGAATTGTAATTGTGTTGCGACAGTTCAGTACATGGGGACACAGAAGAAAGGTAAAATAAAAAAAAACAGTAACTGAAGTTGTGGAAAGGTCAAGGACACTCTCGGGTTATGACTGGGAAATCGGATGACAACAGATATAACGAGGAACCTTAAAACTTCAAGTTTGTCAAATAAACAACCAACCACTGCAAAAATACAAACTACATTTCACCTAAGCGAGAACGGATGCCGCTGAACTAATTATAATTACAAGAAAGGGATTGGCTTTGAATAGTACAAAAAAGTAAATAGCTCCATCGCGCAAAGTGACGTCTAGGGAATATTGTGTTAGTGATCATACATACACACACCTACCGCCCATGCTTTTTGGGGTAATATGGTCAATTTTACGCCCGTGCCCTTAAGTTTCCCAGAAAAAAAAAATTCGGTACCCATTTAAGGCTGGGTGAACTCGAAATCCGTCAATCAAGATCTAATCCGACCTCTTGCCCTTTGCAACCATTTCAGTAACGGCTGAGCTATCGGTACTCCCATTTGACTTTGAATGCTATAAGTAAAAACAAATATATATTAATTTGGTCACTCCCAAACCACATGTAAAGTAGAATAAATAAAAATAATGCCAATATCCATTTACGTGTTCCAGCAAATGTACAACACGTACACCAATTGAAAAGATGTATAAAATGACAAGACGTATCTGAATAAGAAGACAAGACATTATTTACTAGACGCAGGTACCCTGACAAGGTTAAGCGACGACATAGTACATATAATTATTAAGAACTGCAGAAAAAAGGGTATATGTTAGATAGGAACGAATAGGAGATGTAGATATTTAATCAGTTCAATTAATTAGAGTCAGCTGATCCTATCTGGCATAATTAATTACCAACGATTTAGTTAATCAAGATAGGTAGTTCAGACCAAGTCAAGGTTTACGCAAGTCAGAAATAGTCCGGTCATAACAGATGAAAATCAGTGGTAGAAAGGTTTATAAAAATCGTTAGTTAGTTAGTTCGCTTTCGTCAGCTTTGACCTCTGACGAAGTCCCACCCACTCAATTTTGTGGGACTGAATTTTGCGTGTAAAGTCTGTTTTATCCCATTGCAGGATGCCCCTCGCCATGCAGGCAGATTTACTCTGACTTCAGAGGTACTAAATTTTTAGGGAATTAGTAAAACCCAGGTGTCCTCGCCAGGGTACGAACCCCGGCTGTTGCCGTGGTAAGCCAACCGCCTATCGATTTCGCTAACCGGACACCCTCATAAAAATCGTTAATCAAGACCGTCTTTGTTCCTGAACCCAACGTGAGCTTAGGTTTGACGTCAAGGGACGCGCCAAGATGGACGCTTGTTTGCGTTTGAGCCATGATGTAAACGATGTTGACTTTGCTTGTCTCCAACGGTTTGTCTCATTCTGTTAGAGAACATCACGCTATCTGTTATCTCAGCGAGTTGGCGGATTTTTAGAAATGTAATCACGGGTTAGATAATAAATGTTTGTACACAGTTCGTAAACCATCGCTGTAGATCAAGTCTTTATTCTGCTTGCTTCGTTCGCGGCCTTGGAAGCTAATGACCTAACTTGTGCCGGCGGTTGGTTTGGGGCAAATTGTACGCTACAATGTCACTGCTATAATGACTCAGTTTGTGACAAAACTACAGGGACATGCCCAAACAATGACATTTGTCAGCACGAATATTTCTGACCCCAGTGTCAGTACTTAGACGTCGTGTACAAATACGGCCACAAATCTGACCCTACTATCCTGTTTGATAACGACACCACATGTAATCTAGACACAAATTCTACATCATCCAGCTAGCACTATGATTCGGGTAAAGAATACCACTCTAAAGGCTTTCTCTGACAGTGGCGGCCCAGTGTTCCAGTATAATGATATATCATACCCTAATGTTCCTGTGAACACTATTGTAGTCATCACACAAACACCAATGGCACACATTCAGATTGAGTTCTCACCGACGATTTCGCAAGCCGACAGTGCACTGACGGTGTGTGAGGTGCAAACATTTACAGACACCTATTGTGTGGACGGCCATTCTCGGTTGTTTTGTGAAGTGTGTTGTGGGTGTCGCAAAGGCTGCAACGTCATCACCGGTACTTGTCACGGCAACTGTTCACATGGGATCTATGTACACGACTGCTCAGGGTCTTGTCTAAGTGTATGTCCTTTATGTGAGAAAAAAATCCGGAAAATGCCTACAATGTAAAAATCCTGGCTATACATGTAATGACACTTGTCCCGATGGTGAATTTATGCTACAGTGCGAACAGGCGTGTTCTGATGGTTGTGACATCATATGTGACCAGGAGGGTGCAGACTGTACGTGCAAGGAAAAGGTACTACGGGTCAGACTGCATTCTCAAATGTCCGGAAAACAGTTTCAACGACACCCGTTAACATTCAACCGAGAACTGTACTTGCAAGGGAACGTTCTACGGGTCAGAATGCACTCTCAAATCTCCGGACAACTGTTTGAACGGAACATGTGAACAGTTAATCGGGGTCTGCGTCTCGCATGCCGATGATTCCCACGTTAAGAAGAGTCTGCCGACTACAACAAACTCAAACATATGGATACCTTTCGCCAGTGGTGGCCAACTTGAGGTTGCCCGAGGGCCGGATTAAAGCCAAGGCCAAGACCCGCGGGCCACACTTAAGAATATCGTCAAAAATGACAGTAGGGACCTATGCGATATAGTAATATATAAATAATGCTTGCACTTTGACTACATATTTGATTTGTAACAAATCCATTAATTATTCATTTTAAAATTACCTTTAATGTCTCAGTGCGACGATTGTGACTTGTCACAGCTATCCACCAGAGATTTGAAGTCCACTTCCATTTTTGACGTGGCGATTCGGAGAGTATGGGACAGTGTCGAATCGGTCATTCTGTTCCTGGTCTTAGATTTAATTAACTTCATGGAAGAGAATGTTGTCTCGCAGAGATATGTGCTGCCGAATATAGAGCACATCTTTAGTGCCCATTTTCTCAGACACGGGTAACGTTCATTTGGTAGCAATTTCCAGAAGTCAGCTCCTAATGCCTTTACAGTACTGAGGAAGGGGTCACACTGAAGGTCACACAACTCTAGTTGAAGATCTGATGGCTGGCACTCCACTGTGCACTTAATTGGGTTATTAAAAAGTTCCGTTTGCGGACGAAACATTTCAAAATCTTGAAATCGTCGATCAAATTCACAAATCAAATGTTCAATGTCAGCTGCGTACTTACTGAAGTTTGCACTTTCTATCTCTGACAACAACTGCTTACAACTTGAAAAATGGAACAGATCATTTTTTGCAAAGAAAGTCTAAATAGATTCAGCTTCTTTTTAAAACCATCAACATATCCCATCAATTGAAAAATGGTTTGCTTTTCCCCTTGTAGCTGCAAATTCAATATGTTCAAATGTTGTGTGATGTCTGTGAGATATGCCATATTATGAAGGAAATTAATGTCTTTGAGTGCATGTTGAAGATCAATGGAGCATGGTAAGTTCTCTCGCAGGAAGTCATAAATGTCATTCTTCAGTTCAAAAAATATTATTAAACATTTCCCTCGACTAAGCCATCTTCCAGGCATGTCGTAAGAGGCGACTAAGGAGGTTGATCGATGGCTTGACAAGCTGTCATTGTAAAAAGTATTGTTATGGAAACAGCGCCATATATTTTAGAGCAGTGATCTCTACAATATGTGCCACTTTGGCATGCAAGGTTTCTGTTTTTGAGATTGTGGCTCTGCCCTATGTGCCGTCTTCGGCTCGAAAGGACAATAGATAGATAGATAGAAGCCATCTTACTTCTGTATAAAGCAGGAGATAACCGTAGCTAGAATCTACTTCCTCTAAAAATGATAAAAACTTCCTGTGATTTAAAGACTGGTGTCCTCCTCTTATCAAATTTGTTATTTTCACAACAGTAGCCATGGTGTCTTTTAGATTTATGGACTTTGCACAAAGGGCCTCTTGATGAATTATGCAATGCAATGTAGGTACGTTAATTTTGTTTTGCTTTAGAAGTCCAACAAAACCAGTATTTGAACCAATAAAAGCTTTGCAACCATCAGTACACACTGCAGACAACTTTCCAAAACCACCTACTTCATCTACGGCACTATGAACTGCAGAAAATATGTCTGTCCCTCTACAAGTGTCATGCAAAGAGCAAACTTTCAACAATTCTTCAATAACAGTAAAATCCTCCTGGATAACTTTAACAAAAATAAGAAGCTGGCAAGTGTCAGTGATGTCAGTACTTTCATCAATCGCGAGCGAAAAATATGAGCAGTTTTCAATACAAGATTTTAAACTTTGAGACAGTTGCAGACTGATGTCTTCTGTTCTTCTGGCTACAGTTTGTTTTGAAAGAGGCACAGATTCAAATTCTTTGGCTATTTTTTCTTGACCGAATGCCTTTGCCATTTGAATCGCACATTTCTTCACAAAATTTCCGTCAGTAAAGGGTTTTTTAGATTTTGCAAGCTCATAGGTAACTGTATATGATGCAATGATCGATGACTCTTTAATTTTATTGCCCTTTGTCTACATACTTTGCTGTTGATTCAACTTTGTCTTCAGCTGTTCAACCAAAAGCTTCCTAGCTTCAATGCTATGTTTCTCATACATGTTTTGATGATGTGTGGCATAGTGCCGTTTTAAATTATATTCCTTCAAAACGGCTAACACTTGAACGCAAATTAAGCACTGAGGTTTACTATCCTTATTGAAGATGAACAAATAATCTAATTCCCATTCAGGTTTAAATATGCGATTTTCACAATCAACTTTTCTACGTTTTAACATGATTTAATACAAAATCTCACATCAAAGTTAAAAGTCACAAAATGTTGGTCCACTATCGAAAATAAGTCCAGATTTGACAGTTATACACAGATTTGTGTTTGACAATGAAATCAAAAGATTGTGACCAAATAAACACGTTGCAGTCATTTTATGGACAAGACAAGACGATGGGATCAAAGGGAATGAAGGCGAACAGTGAAACATTTTGAATGTAACTTCAAAGACAGAATTAGAGCTACGAAGTGCCCTCACCCCTGTCCCTCCCAACCTCATTAACCCCTTACCGCGAAATGAAAGCGCCACCACAAGTCCAGACGACAAATGTTGAGCCAAAGATCTGACGCTATCACCGCACTGACAATAAAGCAACTTTGCGGTACCAACTCGAAGCAAAGACTTTGAATATTGTCGGCACCATTAGTTGTGCAGTGTGTGTGTGTGTGTGTGTGTGTGTGTATTTGAAATTATGTTGCCAATCTAGCTGTTGCGAGAAATTGACAGAGATTTTCAAATTGTGTATTCTGAACGATAGAAGAGTTAACTCCGACACGGATTAAAACCAGGAGAAATCCGCTATTAGGGGTAAAAAATGAAGTAAGTCCGTGGAGCTTCGCGGGCCAAGAAACCTAGGCTGGCGGGCCGCCATTTGGCCACCCCTGCCTTTCGCGATCGCTGCTCTTCTACCACCTCTTCGGCTTATCTTGAATTGAGCCATGACTCAATTCTCAGGGTATATCCGTGCTAGTCGTGACTCATATCTAAGTGGGTGGTCTGCGATAGCTTTGGCTGATATCGTAGTGGGTGTATTTGCTGGCCGTGGTTCACATCATGGTGGGTGTCTGTGCTGGCCATGGTTCATATCTTAGTGTATTTCCGTGCTAGCCATGGCTATATCGTAATGTGTTTCTGTGCTAGCCATGGCTCATATCTTAGTGTGTTTCTGTGCTAGCCATGGCTCATATCTTAGCTTGTATGTGTGTGTATGTGCTAGCCATGGCTCATATCTTGGTGTGTGTCACGTTAGTCATATCTGGTATCTTGGTGTGTGTCCGTGTTAATCATGTCTCATATATGTATGTGTGTCTGTGTTTAGTCATATCTCATATCTTAGTATGTATCTGTTAGTTATGTGTCATATCTTTGTGTGTGCATGTCTGTGTTAGTGATATCTCATATCCTTGTGTGTGCATGGCTATGTTAGTCACATCTCATATCTTTGTGTGTGCATGTCTATGTTAGTCTTTGCTTATATCTTTGTGTGCATGTCTGTGTTAGGCATGTGTCATATTTTTGTGTGTGCATGTATATATATATATATATATATGTCATGTATAATATCTTTGTGTGTGTATGTTTATGTTAGTCATGTGTCATATCTTTGTGTGTGCATATCTATGTCATTCATATCTCGTATCTGTGTGTGCATGTCTATGTTAGGCATGTGTCATATCTTTGTGTGTGCATATCTATGTTAGTCATATCTCATATCTTTGTGTGCATGTCTATGTTAGTCATGTGTTATATTTATGTGTGTATGTCTGTGTTAGTCATATCTCATATCTTGATGTGCGTCAGTGTTAATCATGCCTCGTATCGTTGTGGGCATGTCTGTGTTAGTCACATCTCATATTTTTGTGTGTGCATGTTTGTGTTAGTCACTTCTGTTGACTAAGGCAGATGGTGCTCGTAAACCTGGGAGGGCCGACCATCTGAGAGTTGAATCCCCCTACAGAAATGACAATCTGCTGCCTTGCAGGAAGATTGGGGACAATCAAAGGCTAAGGAATGCAAACCTGAATAAAATGCTGACTGAAATCGGATGCACTGTGGATGGTGCAGGCTGACATAGATTGACTTGTCCATCTTTTGATGTTACTCGTCCATGTTAGTCTTGGTCTTCCTCTCTGCCTCCTTCCATCCCTTAGGAAATTAAAAAAAAACAATAATGTTATAAAGTAATGTCAAGTATTTTCGTCTTAGATTCACAGTTCAAATATTTGATGGACGAGTGCACTCGTCGTTTAAAGGAAAGGAATAACTTTATTTGTTAAATAGATAATAGTTGTAAATGTGTTCATGTATTGATATAGATCGTTGAATGACCGTTATATTAATAAGATGTTACATATCTTATTTTTCAGTTCTTATTGAGTTATTTTCTTACTAATATGATTGTATTCTCCAGATAATACAAACAGTGGAAACGAAACCAATCTGACACCGCAAAGGGACAGTATGTACAAATAACGTGTTCTTTTCTTATTTTGCAAATGCTAAAGCATTATGAATGTTAGGAATATGTAGATTGATTACTCATATGTATTGCTTTTAGATATATAATCAAATGATAAATATAGCATAATATAAAGTTAATGCATATTTGGCTGGCTGATTTTTTTCTCCAAAAACCAATGAACTAACTGTCAAGAGAGAGCAAAAATGATAACATTCTAAAATTTTATTCTATTCATGGAAATCGTTACATTCAGTCATATACTGCAATGGTGTAACCATCGTGAGGAGTCAAATTATTATTTACCTCGTAATAGCGTTTGATATGTTCCTATACTTCAATCAGCATGTGAGCAAAGTCATTCAAAGGCAAGAAGTGGTGCCGGCGCGATCAAGACCATTACCGTGGCGAACTCCCAACATGCGTTACTATTCTCGCTTATGCAGCCTGTGGTGCTCATATTACTTGATTATGGTTTGAGTATGATCATTCTCTCGTAAACTCAGGAATTAATGTTGGAAAGGTTTTAGAATGACAACCGTCTGGTAATTCTCGTAAACACCAGAGATACATCTATCCGTTCAATGAGGTACTTGACTTGCAAATCAAAACAATAAACGCTTAATTTAAACTAAAACACATTGTATTGAGGCAATTGTGGGTTATTATAACCCCTTCAATACCAGACTTTATTTTTTTTTTAAATTACCATATGAAACCGGACCAAAAATAAACAACTAGCGTGTATTCTTTACAGAGGCATACCTCTGGACCTACTGCACCTGCAAGCTTAATCAATAAGCGTTTATTAAAGGAAGACGAATGAGCAATTATAATATATAAACAATATGTGTGTTTGAATGAAGAATGTTGAAGGTTCCCTGGACAGATAAGAAGACCAATGAGGAAGTTCTCAAAGAGGCCAACACAAAAGGGACCTCTTAAAAAGCATCAGAAAGAAGCAATCAACATTTTTCGGGCACATCATGAGAAGAGGAAAGTTGGAATACTTGGTTACAACTGGCAAAATAAAAGGAAAGAGAGATCGCGGACGACAAAGAGAGAAAATACTGGATAGCTTGGTGTCATGGCATGGAAAACAGTCATCAATAGAACTGATACGATGCACTGTAAATAGGAGTTGTGGAGGGGCATGCTCGCCTACGCCAACCTGCAGGGTACATGATGATGATGTGTGTATGTGATGATTTAGTAAACCGTTTATTTTTTTTTCATTTATGAGAGAAACATTGCATTGGAAATCTTTGTATACGTTTGTGGTTTTATGTGTCACTTCTTCTTCTACCTTTTTATCTCCCAGTGGAGCATAGGTCTTCAACAAACACATTCCAAGTCGTTCTGTTTTCTTTTTGCCGTTTTTTTAAAGATCATTCCATGTCTTCCTCATCATCTTCATCTAAGCTTCTATTTGTATTCTCCAAGAATTCCTTGGTCTTCCTCTTTGTCTTTTTCCCTGGGGATTCCCAAAATAGGCCTGTTGTGTAATACTCTCAGTTGACTACATATCTTTATGTATGTCTGTGTTTCGTCATATCTCATATCTTAGTGTGTACCAGTGTTAGTCATATGTCATATCTTTGTGTGTGCATGTCTGGGTTAGTGATATCTCATATCTCTGTGTGCATGTTTATGTTAGTCATATCTCATATATTTGTGTGTGCATGTTATGTTTGTCACATCTCATATCCTTGTGTGTGCATATCTATGTTAGTCATATCTCTTATCTTTGTGTGCATGTCTATGTTAGGTATGTGTCATATCTTTGTGTGTGCATGACAATGTCAGTTATATCTCATATCTTTATGTGCATGTTTATGTTAGTCATGTGTCATATATCTTGATGTGTGTCAGTGTTAGTCGTGCCTCGTATCGCTGTGTGCATGCCTGTATTAGTCAAATCTCATATCTTTGTGTGTGCATGTCTGTGTTAGTCACAACTCACATCTTTGTGTGTGTATGTCTGTGTTAGTCACATCTCACATCTTTGTGTGTGCATGTATGTGTTAGTCACCTCTAGTGACTCGGGCAGATGGTGCTCGTAAACCTGGGAGGGCCTACCATCTAAGGGCAGAATCCCCCTACAGAAAAGACAATCTGCTGCCTTGCAGGAAGATTGGGGACAATCAAATACTAGGGAAAGCAAAACCGAATAAAATGCTGGCTGAAATCGGATGCACTGGGCCACTTTCGCAGAACACAGTGCAACGTATTAACGGGTGTTTAGTCAGAATGGATCTGACAGACTCTAATTGTGATGTTCTGTCTGTGAGGGCGATCAACACACTTAGCCTGACCGCTGACTTCATGTGTTAGTCTGGAATCCTTACTCTGATTGAGTCCTGAACGCAGAGAGAGAGAGAGAGTTGGCTTCCGTAGTGTGTGTGCTATCCAACGCCATCGAATTTTCTGTATCTCTTTATCCACTGGTATTTGACTGGTACATTTCCATAATTCTATGTTAGTGATTTTGTCCTGCCATTTACACCCTTTTATTCTGCGTAAGCATCCATTAATGAAAGTCTGTTTCTTCGTGATTGTCAATTTTGTTGTTCTCCATGTTTCACAGCCATATAATGTGTTACTTATGTATATAAAATGTTACATCAAAAGAGTAATTTAACACAGAATAAATATATTTAGCAATTTATTATCTTATTTGCTGCTTTAATTATCACATTGTTATTACAATTAATTCCGTTTTAAACAGTACAGTTCGAGCATGGTACAACACTCCAGCTGACGCAATATTTAATAAAATGGAGGTCAAGCAATCACAATCAGTATTTGCCACATTTCCAAAAATAGAGTTGATAATATCCCAAGATTGAACATGATAGAAGGGAAACGATAAAAGAGAAAAGTCATGATAATATTTACAGGTTACATCCCTTAATAAATTAAAAAAAACAATAATGTTATAAAGTAATGTCGAGTATTTTCGTCTTAGATACACAGTTCAAATATTTGATGGACGAGTACACTCGTCCTTTAAAGGGAAGGAATAACTTTATTTGTTAAATAGATAATAGTTGTAAATGTGTTCATGTATTGATATAGATCGTTGAATGACCGTTATATTAATAAGATGTTGCATATCTTATTTTTCAGTTCTTATTGAATTTTTTCTTACTAATATGATTGTATTCCCAGGTAACACAAACAGTGGAAACGAAACCAGTTGGACACCGCGAAGCAACGGTATGCACTAATAACGTGTTCTTTTCTTATGTTGCAAATGCTCAAACATTATGATTGTTAGGAATATGTAGATTGATTACTCATATGTTTTGCTTTTAAATATATAATCAACTGATAAATATAACATAATACAAAGTTAATGCATATTTGGCTGGCTTAATGGATTTTTATTGCGGGTAAATTCATTTTGTAAAAAAAAGTAATTATCAAGAGGGGGCACAAAGGAAAGGAAAGAACAATGAATTAATTAAATTCAACAAAATTGTATTTGAACAATTGTGAGTTCAGTTAATTTACTGGTTAATTAGAAACATTTTTACTGGGGTAAATAAATAAATAAAGTTTGTTGCATGATTAATATTTAATTTAAATGTGATTTATTTTATATTTCAAGTCTCAGTATTGACTTTTGCTTACTAATGTAATTTTATTCTGCAGATACCTCCATCAATAATGGGAACATTATCACTCCATCGACACGCAATAGTATGTTTTTTATTCACATTATTTTAGGATACGGAAGTTCCGAAATTATGAAATGCAACAACATGTCGATTGATTGCTCATATCTATTTTTTTTTACCCATAGTAATCTAGAAATACAAGACAATGACACTGGAAAAGGACACACACACTGATATATCCAACTCAGCGTATTACACGACATGTCCTTTTTGGAATCCCCAAAGGAAAAGACAAAAAGGAAGACCGCACTATTCTTGGAAAAGACAGATGGAAGAAGAAATAAAGATCATGGGAAGACATGGAATGATTGATATGGATCGTTGAATGACCGTTATATTAAGGACATGTTACATGTTTTATTTGTCAGGACTTACATTTGATTTTTTTGGCTACTAATATAATTGTATTCACCAGATAACACCAGCACTGGAATGGAAACTCCTTCGATACCACAAAGCAATGGTATGTACTAATAGCGCGGTCTTTTCGTATGCTCCAAAGGCTCAAAGATTATGTTTGTTAGAAATATGCAGATTGATTACTCATATGTATTGCTTTTAGATATATAATATATAATATAATAATATATAATATATTTATAATGACAAATATAACATAATATAAAGGTAACTGATATTTGGCGGGTTTAGAGGATAATTACGTCTAAATTAATTTGTTTGGAAACGAAGGTTGGTGGAATAGCAAACATATAAGAAATGAGTATATGTGACAATATTGTAAATTCGCGCATATTATGTACTGTAACCTAATAGAAAGAGCTGGGAAGGCGAATATACAATTCATATTATATAAATATTCACAAACCATTCAAAGTGTATTGAGTATATTAATAACTTTAGATGGAAACACTTTGCAGAGATTAGCAGAAATTATATATATATATATACACATAAACTACTTACAACTAATAGGCTCCTTGGAAAAATATATGAACACGAACAAAGGGATTAAAATGAAAAGGAATAGACCTAATCGAGCATTATACTGGTTACAGAAAATACAAGAGATTAGAAGAAGTATTACAATTTTGTGGATGAAAAAGAACTTTTTGATGCTTAGATCGTCATCATCGAGTTCCATCTCCACAACGAAGGTTGGCTACATTGGAGCGCCATTCTGCTATGTTTCTTGCTTTCATAGTGCAGGTTGTCATATGCTGATTTGTCCATCTTTTGATGTTACTCGGTCATGTTAGTCTTGGTCTGCCTTTTATTCTTATACCTTGTATTTTTCCCTCCAAGATTACTTTTAGTAGGTGTTGTATCTTTTAACATGTTCCAAAAATCGCATTTATCTTGTTTGAATTATGCTTAGTAGTTCTCTTTTCATTTTTAATTATTTTAAGTCTTCATCGTTTGTTTTCTTTTCTTTCCATTTAATTCAACATTTTTTTTCTATATCCACATTTCAAGGGCTTTCAATTCTCTGTTCTGTTTTCTTGTCTAATGTCGATGTTTCTGCCTCATATAGGAATGTTGAGAAGACTTAACGTTTCGCTTTTCTTAGTTTTAGCCCTGGTGTTATTTGTTTTGCTGTTAATATATTTTTCATGCCATTAAATTACTTTTACCATTAATATTATTTGGTTCATTTCAGTTGTACATTTTCAATTACTGATTATGGAATTTCCAAGGTAGTTGTAGTTCTGAGCTGTCTCCAGGTCTATTCTTCCAATTTTGGTATCCACAAGTCGGGTTTTGAGTATTTTCTTTTTTTAAGATCATAGTTTTAATTTTTTATATTCATATCAAATTAATATTTTTGCTTGTCGTGCATATTTCATTAAGTAATTTTTGTAGATCTTTAGGATCTTTTGCTAGTAGTACAGTATCATCAGCATATCTTAGGTTAGGTTATTGATTATCTTTCCATTAATGTTTAGGCCTGACATCTCTGTGATGTTTGTAAAGATTTGTTCAGTGTATAGAATGAACAAACGTGGTGTTAGGATGCATCCCTGTCTTACTCCTTTTTTTTATGTCAATGGGTGTTGAGTTATCTGTGTTATATTTTATTATTGATGTTTGCTCCCATTGCAAATTACATATTAGTCGTATGTCCGTGTTATCTAGGTGTATCTTTTTTAGCCATTGTATAAATTGTGTGTGGTGTAATCTATCAAAAGCGTTGGTGTAGTCTATGAAGCAGGCATACACTGGTTTGTTTACATCTGTGTACTTTTCGATCAATGTTCTCATGCAGAATATCAGTTCTTTTGTCCCATTATTTTTTTCCAACAGCAAGATTTGTGTAACTTGAGTCATTAGGCTTATTGTTCTAAATTCACTTCATTCAGCTGCACCATTCATTTTAGGCAATGCAATGAAAGTTTATGTTTTTTAGTTCATTTTTATGTATCATGTGTGGTATATGTCATTGCATATGTCTGTAATCACTTCAATGCGAAAATATTCTAGTGCCTGTATCATCTCTATCTGTATGCTGTCAGGTCCTGCTAGTTTTCCCTTTTTCTATGTTTGTATTGCTTTTTCCAACTCAGATTTTAAGATTTTATAGCTTGATGTACATTTTATAATTGGTTTCTTGTCCCTTTGATTATGAGAAATTGTTCTCTTATATATTCCTGCCATCTATCTATTATATCTTTATTGTCTGTTAGTATTTTTTTTCTTGTTTGTCTACAATGCATCTGGTTTCTGTGTATTTTTTTATTTTTATTAGTCATTCTCTTTATTTCTGTTTGCTCTTAAGTCTTGTTTGCTTTCCATAGTTTCTATTTCTATACATTTTTGGCTGAGCCAGTCATCTTTTGCCGTTTAGCATATTTTGCGTATTTCATTATCTGTTTTATTGTATTGGGCAGTGTTCTTCGCTTGTCTCTTTTCTTCCATTTTTTCCAAGATGGTGTCAGTTATCCATTTTTGTTTTTTGTTCTTTTACTTTTTGGGTAAGATGTCGCGGGTTTCTTGTATGCTTTTTTTTTAATGCACTGCCATTTAGTTGTGACATTTTTCATCATAATTTTCTCTTTTGTAATGCTCAATTCCTTCTTCTATCAGCTTCTAATATGTGTTCTTTACTTGCATTGTATAAGTATCTTTACTATCTTTTTGATTTAAAGCTGTTATATCTAGTGGCATTGTTGATGAATTAGACTTTTGCTTGTTTCTATTTAGCTTATTTACATTTTAATCATTACAGTATTGTGATCTAAATTAATATCTACTCCAGTATAGGTTTTGGCTTTCTTAACGCTGTTACTGAACCTATCTTTTATCATTATGCAATCTGTTTGATTCCTTTTCTTATCTCCTTATCTTTTCCATGTTTTCCATAGTTTCCTTTTCTCTTGCTCAAAGTGGTTGTTACATATTACCAGCCTGTTTTCTTCACTGAATTGTATTAATCTTTCTGTCATTTCTATTTAATAAACCATGATTTCCTATAATGGTCTTATATCTACCGTATCCTAATTTAGCGTTCATGTCACCCCTTACAATCAAAAAGTCCGAAGATTTCACTTGTTTAATAACTTTATTTAGATCTTCATCGTGTCCGTCTATCGTATCTCTATGATGTTTTAAAGATTTGCTCAGTGTATAGATTGAACAAGCTTGGTGATAGGATGCATCCCTGTCTTACTCCTCTTTTTATATCAATGGGTTTAGAGCTCTCTTTGTTATATTGTATTATTGCTGTTTGCTCTCAGTATAGATTACATATTTGTCGTATGTCCATGTCATCTAGATGTATCTCTTGTAGGCATTCTATAAGTTGTTTGTGGTGTACTCTATCAAAAGCTATGGTGTAGTCTATGAAGCAGTCTTATAAACAAACCAATATATGCCTGTTGCATAGACGACACCATAGCTTTTGATAGAGTACCACAAATGGATATCAAAATTGAAGGAATAGACCTGGAGACAGTTCAGAACTACAGCTACCTTGGATAACTATATCCAGTGATGGAAAATGTACAACTGAAATCAACAAAAGCAAATATGAATGGCAAAAAGTAATTGTAATGCCATGAAGAATATACTAACATCAAAACAAATAACACCAGGCTAAAACTAAGAATAGCAAAATGTTACATCTTCTCAATTTTCCTATATGGTGCAGAAACATGGACATTAGACAAGAAAACAGAACAGAGAATTGAAACCTTTGAAATATGGATATATAGAAGATTAGGTAGAATTGGATGGAAGGAAAAGAAAACGAACGACGAAGTCTTAAAAGAACTAAAAATGAAAAGAGAACTACTAAACAAAATTCAAACAAGACAAATACGATTTTGGGGTCATGTTAAAAGACACAACAACCTACTAAAAATAATCCTGGAGGGGAAAATACACGGTAAAAGAGGCAGAGGCAGACCAAGACTAACATGGACGAGTAACATCAAAAGAACGACAACTCATCCTATGATAACCTGCACCATCAAAGCAAGAGACAGAGCAAAATGGCGCCACATGGTAACCAAACTTCGTTGCGGAAACGACACTCGATGATGATGAGTGTCCCTCTTTTTGTTCTCATGTGCAGTCTTGAGTAGGTGCGTATGTCTGTATTATTGCTATGTTGAATAGTTTTGCTTTCATCGTGAGTAGTTTGATCCTATCATGTCTGTATTATTGCTATGTCGAATGGTTTTGCTTTCATCGTGAGTAGTTTGATCCTATCATGTCTGTATTATTGCTATGTCGAATGGTTTTGCTTTCATCGTGAGTAGTTTGATCCTATCATGTCTGTATTTTTGCTATGTCGAATGGTTTTGCTTTCATCTTGAGTAGTATAATCCTGTCATTGTATGTACAGTAGGTGTTTATATATTTTTGTAGCTCTATTTTTATTAGTATTCCTAACACCCCCCCCCCGCCCCCTTTGATGTTCTCTTGTGTTTCCTATGTATAAAAATGAATATTTTCGTACTCTATATACCACATTCTTCCCATCTGATATGCCTAACATATCTATGTTCATTCGGTCTGCTACTTGAATAAGGTTTTCAAATTCTCTTTCTTGGTTTAGAGTTATAACATTCCATGTACTTATTTTAAGATCTCTCCTCCGACAAAGTTCGAATTTATCCCCAGGTTTTCTCTGCAAAAGTACGTGATGAAGCTCCAACTTCTTTCATGGTGGTCAGCCACATTCGTTTTTCGTGTCCTGAACATGCCTCTTTTGTACCACACACTTTTCTGTTTTCGCTTTCTGGGCCGTTGGTCTTTGCAGATTCTTCCACCCTATCCTTCGTAGCAGATATTTTACAATTCGAAAAGGTCATTTCCCGTCTGCCCGGACCTACAGTGAAAAACAATGACCTATCACCTTTATGCATATCTCGAATGAAAAGAAGATAAATACTCTCTTAAAATCAAGAATTTCCACCGTCCACCAGCCCGTCAGAAGATAAACAACCACAACAGGCATAAGCAGGACATTAAATCCAAGAAGCACACCGCGTGTAACCGTCGTATTTCGAAACAACACACGCTGTAACGGAAAACACTGTCCACATATGGACGCAACGCTAAGATGGTTGAGAAAAATGTATCTTCCACCGATTGCTACATGGTTTCCCTTTGGACACTGATTGACGTTGGCTCGACTGTGTAGTTTATTGCGTTAGAGACAACCTGATATTCCACTTAACGGATTAATACTGGTGCTACTGAACCCGTACGTCTGGCAGCGGTTCTCTTTAGCAAATCCAGTGTTGTAAATGCGACCGTTCCTCGTCGTAGAGTCGATATTCGTTTTGTGTCATGACATTGAAAACAGTTCAATAATCGGTTTTGGATTTGTCCGGTGTCACAGCTCCTTAATACGAATATGTTCTGCCAAGAAGGTTCACTTCGTGGATTCTACGTCATCTTTATGGTATTTCATTTATTTTGCCTACAATCTTTTTTGTTTTTGATCAAGCGCTGTTGACACATCCATGCTGTGAGTGTTATGTCATCATGACATTTAGAGCTGTTCAATAACCGTCTCTTGGTTTATTCATCTCCATTTACTTAAAACTGCAGCTCCTTAATATGGATTGTACAGTCAGGTCAACGAAAGGTGTCGCTTCGGAGATTCTGCGCCATCACTACGGTGTTAAATACGTTTTGGATCTTATCTTTGGAGTGAATCAGGCGTTGTTTGCGCATCCATTGTGTGTGCTACTTAATTACGATGCTCTATCGCTTTCCATAAACCGAACGCACGCTCGTAATGAGGGGCAAAATGATAAGAGTTTTGTTCGAGAATGTGTAGCCCTGGTGTGACTCCCGGTTGTTCATGTTAGTCAGGAGGGATGTTGTCTAGAAGGTTGAGAACTGTGATGTGATCGGAGGAGACTTTACACTAGTTCATTATTTCAATCTGTGGATTTTGCTTGGGATGATAACTTACGCGTATGGACTGTTGTTCGATGTGCGATGAGGATAATCCGACTACTAAACCTTAACAGTTGTGGATATTTTGAAGAGTGACCACTTATGTGTTAAATTAGTACTGCGAATTTGTCACCCTTAATAATAAAATAATTATCAAGAGAGCGCACAAAGGATATGAAAAAACAATGAATTAATTAAATTCAACTTTTATTTGGACAAATGTTAGTTAAATTAATTTACTGGTTAATTAGCAATATTTGTACTGGATGCCAATAAATTTATAACGTTTGTTGAATGATTAATATATTAATGAGATATGATTTATTTTATATTTCAAGTCTCAGTATTGATGTTCGGTTACTAATGCAATTTTCTTCTGCAGGTTCCACAACCGTTCGACTGAGGAGATCCACGCCATCGACAAACAATCGTATGTACTATTCACATTTTTTTTTAGGATACAAAGGTTCAGAGATTTTAAAAGTTAACATTTTGTCGATTGATTGCACATATGTTTTTTTTTCAGCTATAGTAATCTAGAAATACAACGAAAACGATAGCTCTATCAAAGTCCCACATTGTGGAATCCAATTGGGAGTATTACGCGATTTGCCATTTTTGGAATCCCCAGTAGAAAAGAAAAGAGAAAGGGCAAACTATTCTTGGAGAAGACAGGTGGAAGAAGAGATGAAAATGATGGGAAGACATGAACGATCTTAAAAGAGTTGTTAGAAAAACGGCTGAAAAGTATTTGTTGAAGACCTCTACACCACAGTGAGTCGACAAGAAGAAGTGGAATCAAGAGACAATGAAAACATATAAAGATATTGAATATTAGGCAGTTTATGGGATCTGTATGGGTAAATCGATTCCTGTGGAGATTATTTTGTAATCTAACAGAATGAGCAGGGGAGGATACCTTAAATAATTACATGATTTCGTGGGAAAGATTGATTAAGGGTTGAAAAATGATAACTATATAAGAGCAGAAGACTCGTATAAGAAGCATAACAAAAGTACCTTAGCAACAAAAAAAAAGTTACATGCGATTATTTAAATCATTTAAGAGCAGAAACTATTCCAGCAAAATTCACTATTAGAGGATTTCTATAAGATTGGATTAGTGCTGATGAATGTGACATTTACACAATAACGACTACAAAAATAGCCATTGTGATGGTCAAGCGTGTTAAAACGATCACATAAGATAAAATGAGCGATGAAAGTAATGAAAGGATCACATGTTCTGAGTGGAATGGCGCTCGATGGTGGCCAACCTTCAATGCCAAGGGGTGCTCAATGATGATGATGGATGTAAATAAATATATTATACTGAAAGTAGTCGTTTGATGAGATAAATGAAAAAGGAAAGAGTCAGAAACGATGCCTTCAAATAAAGAGGAAATATAAAGAAGAGATGGATAATGTGTGGGATAATAAAAAAAAATTGGACGGCGAATATATTTAAAAGTTAAACACAGATAGATAAAAGACGAAGAAAGTAATGAAAATAGCTAAACACACCCAAAAAAATATAAATTGTGAAAAAACCACTACATATGATACCGGGAATAAAAAAAGAACTCAAAGAAAGCAACAACAACGAATGCATGAATAAACAGAGTTAATGAAAGAACACTGTGGCGATGGCAAAAAATACGCAATGTTCTAAAGGCATGTACATGTGAAAAAGGGGGGGGGGGGAGTAAACGTGGGATAATAGGAGTTTGGAATTTCGAAAATTAGTAAACATTTTATAACATTAGGTTAAGGATGGGTAGTACCAACAAATACCTACTGACTGGCAACTTCCAATAATAATGCCCCTGTTGGAAGAATAAAGGACAACGAAATTTTCAAACCAAAAAAAATTCAACCAAATTTTATTTGGACACATTTTAGTTAAATTAATTTACTGGTTAATTAGCATTATTTGTACTGGATGTCAATACATTTATAACGTTTGTTGAATGATTAATATATTAATGAGATATGATATATTTTATATTGCAAGTCTCAGTATTGATGTTCGGTTACTAATGTAATTTTCTTCTGCAGGTTCCACAACCGTTCGACTGAGTAGATCCACGCCATCGACAAACAATCGTATGTACTATTCACAATTTTTTTGTAGGATACAAAGGTTCGGAGATTTTAAAAGTTAACATTTTGTCTATTGATTGCACATATGTTTTTCAGCTATAATAATCTAGAAATACAACGAAAACGATAGCTCTATCAAGAACACACACTGTGGAATCCAATTGGGAGTATTACGCGATTTGCCATTTTTGGAGACAGTCATTTTCAGACAGAATTCATCTGGAGACAGTCCAGAGCTACAACTACCTGGGACATACTATAACCAGTGATGGAAAATGCAAAACTGAAATAAACAAAAGAATAGGTATGGCAAAAAGTAATTTTAATGTCATGAAAAATATACTAACAACAAAACAAATATCAACAAGGCTGAAACTAAAAATGGCAAAATGTTACATCTTCTCAATATTCCTGTATGGCGCATAAACATGACAAGAAAACAGAACAGAAAATTGAAGCCTTTAAAATGTGGATTTATAGAAGAATAGGTAGAATTGGATGGAAACAAAAGATAGCAAACGATGAAGTTTTAAACAACTGAAAATAAAAAGAGAACTACTAAATACAATTAAGACAAGACAAATTAAATGTTTGGGGCATGTTAAAAGACACAACAGCCTACTAAAAGTTATATTGGAAGGACAAATACAAGGTAAAAGAGGCAGAGGCAGACCAAGACTAACATGGACGAATAACATCAAAAGATGGTCAAGTCAATCTATGACAGCCTGCACCATCAAAGCAAGAAACAGAGTAGAATGGCGATCCATGGTAGCCAACCTTCGTGCGGAGAAGGCACACGATGATGATGATTATGATGATGATGCCCTTTTTGGAATCCCCAGTGGAAAAGAAAAGAGAAAGGGCAAACTATTCTTGGAGAAGACAGGTGGAAGAAGAGATGAAAATGATGGGAAGACATGAATGATCTTAAAAGAGTTGTTAGAAAAACGGCTGAAAAGTATTTGTTGAAGACCTCTACACCACAGTGAGTCGACAAGAAGAAGTGGAATCAAGAGACAATAAAAACAAATAAAGATATTGAATATTAGGCAGTTTATGGGATCTGTATGGGTAAATCGATTCCTGTAGAGATTATTTTGTAATCTAACAGAATGAGCAGGGGAGGATACATAAATAATTAAATGATTTCGTGGGAAAGATTGATGTAGGGTTGAAAAATGATAACTATATAAGAGCAGAAGACTCGTATAAGAAGCATAACAAAACTACCTTAGCAACAAAAAAAAGTTACATGCGATTATTTAAATCATCTAAGAGCAGAACCTATTCTAGCAAAGCTCACTATAAGAGGATTTCTATAAGATTGGATTAGAGTGCTGATGAACGTGACATTTACACAATAACGACTACAAAAATAGCCAGTGTGATGGCCAAGCGTGTTAAAACGATAAAATAAGATGAAATGAGCGATGAAAGTGATGAAAGGATCACATGTTCTTCCGCACTACACATTTGATATTGCAGCGTTTCTTAATTTGGTTTCGTCTGCATAACGTTGGATCTGTATGTTACATCATCTTCCCAGTCAGTTTCAGTAATTCACTGACATTAAGAGAAGTACAGTCTTAATATATTACTTTCACTGCTTTTATTATTATTACATTTCAATGTTCATAGATATCATCTTTTAATAAACAGTCATTTTTTCCTGATAAAACTAATATAATCCGGGCATTGTTATAGTTTTTTATTGAAAAGTGTTATTCAAAACAAACGACGAACTTAGAGAAATCGTCAATCAACCACTAATATCTTCAGTAATCAAGAAAAGATGATGGTCAGATGTTGGCCATGTGATAAGGAGAGATAATAACCGATTAACAAAGCAAGCCTTCATGTGGGAAACAACAGGTAAGAGGAAAAGAGGCCGACCCTGTGAGACACAGTGAAGAACATTGAACTGAGAGGGAAGGGCAGCAGGAATCGGCTCCCTCAATGAGATAGAGTTGCTTGCACAGAGCAGGGACAAATTGCGATATTTGACAAAAGATCTTTACAAGGGTTGTAAACTGCTAGAATAAAAATTTAGATAATAGAAAGAGTTTCTGGGTTTATGCTCTATGGGCCGGCTACAGCTTGAAAGGTCCATAGATAGATTGATAGATCGTTATAAGCGGTATTTGACTCATAGTGTTTATATATATCCCCATCTTCCAGCAATGACTAATCGATCGTTTCTAACGATCACACACATAAAGGCAGTGCAAATCCGGTATCACAGAAAAAAACAACAAAAACAAATGCTCTAGTTGGTTGAGTAGGGTGAGAGGGCTAATGGATTTAAACAACTGCACAACACTAAGAGCACCAACTGATGTCATTTTGACCTTCACGTCGAGAAAGAGTACATTTTGGAAGAATATAGAAGTGAACGATCATTCAAAAATTACTGATTTTCTTTATCCTTACATTTATTTTATTTAAAGGGAATTGATTTTGAAACGTTTTAAGTGGAGCATCGACAAATCCACAGTAAATGTTTCCTGATAATAATTTAATAAGATGGAGGACATATAAGAAGAGAAAATATGGTAAAAAATTGAAAGTTAAAAAAATATAAAATAAGATCAGACGTAGCAGTAAAGTTTTGAATAATTAAAATGATGATTAATATAAACTATTTCTAGAAAAGAACGTGCCAAATAATATAAATAAATTAAAGTAATAAACGAGCAAGAAAGGTGTACTCAAAATAAAATTAAAAAAATAATAATGTAAAGGATTATTTGTGGAAAAAAATGACAGCAAAGAAATCTGGTCTATAAACAGTGAAGATAAAGAGGGGAAATATGAAAGAATATGGGAAATTCGAATTGACAAGACGCTAGTTATATTGACATTAATGATTCTGCTCCAAAACTTGTAATTTGACCATCAGTTTGTCATAGATGTAAAAAAATGAGAGTATGTCAGTAATCACAGAAATCACACAGTAAGCAAGCTAACAAAGTGCCCACAACACCTTAGCTATAGTTCGATGTACCTTGACATTTCTATTGATTTGTTATTATTCTCACCTTCTCTATCATTTTAGAAAGGTTTGTTTAATGTTTTTGTCCAGGTTCTAGAATATTGAAAATGTAATGCCATTAAAACAAATGAAACAACTAAAAATGGAAATAGAACTACTAGACACAATTCAAACAAGACACATGAAATACCTGTGGCATGTTAAATGAAAGCAACCCACTAAAAGTAATATTGGAAGAGAAAATACAAGATAAAAGAGGCAGAGGCAGACCAAGACTAGCTTCGACGAGTAATAACAAAAGATGGACAAGTCAGCCTATTGCAACCTGCATTATAAAAAACAGAGTGGAATGGCGATCGATGGTGGCCAAGACGGTGCTCAATGATGATGATGGATGTAAATAAATATATTATACTGAAAGTAGTCGTTTGATGAGATAAATGAAAAAGGAAAGAGACAGAAACGATGACTTCAAATAAAGAGGAAATATAAAGAAGAGATGGATAATGTGTGGGATAATAAAAAAAAATTGGATGGCGAATATATTTAAAAGTTAAACAGGAATAGATAAAAGACGAAGAAAGTAATGAAAATAGCTAAACACACCCAAAAAAATATAAATTGTGAAAAAACCACTACATATGATACCGAGAATAAAAAAAAAAAGAACTCAAAGAAAGCAACAACGAATGCATGAATTAACATAGTTAATGTAAGAACACTGTGGCGATGGCAACAAATACGCAATGTTCTAAAGGCATGTAAATGTGAAAAGGTGGGGGGGGGGGTAAGAAAACGTGGGATAATAGGAGTTTGGAATTTCGAAAATTAGTAAACATTTTATAACATTAGGTTAAGGATGGGTAGTACCAACAAATACCTACTGACTGGCAACTTGCAATAATAATGCCCCTGTTGGATTAATAAAGGAAACACATGAGAATGTTCACAATAACGTACACATATACTAATGGGCCACGTATGCAAACACAGACCAGCAAACACAGCTCTAGCACAATCAATACCCAAATATCCTACAATGTTTGAACTGGATGTTGAGCCTACTATGAACGAACTTGCTGACGCTATAAATGCCCTCTCAAGAGGAAAAGCTGCAGGAAATGACAACATTCCCACAGATGTACTAAAGGACAACCTAAGCGTACTACTTCCACACCTATACAAACTGCTAATTAAATGCTGGAGAAACGGAGAAATACCTCATGATATGAGAAATGCTAAGATTATAACGCTGTACAAGAATAAAGGAGACAGGGGTGACTGCAACAATTACAGAGGCATTTCTCTCCTTAGCACAACAGGCAAAGCTTTTGCTAGAGTCGTACTTAATCGCCTGCATAGACTTGCAGAACGGGTGCTTCCCGAGTCCCAATGCGGTTTCAGACCCGGGAGATCAACCATAGATATGATCTTCACTCTTAGACAACTGCAGGAAAAATGTCGGGAACAAAATATGCCGCTCTATATTGCCTTTGTGGATCTCACAAAGGCATTCGACACAGTAAACAGAGATGGTCTCTACAAGGTGTTAGAAGGCATAGGCTGCCCTCCTAAATTACTTAGGCTGATAATTTCATTCCATGAAGACATGAATGGCAAAGTCCATTTTGATGGGAGTCCATCAGAGAATTTCAAAGTCAACAAAGGAGTGAAACAGGGATGTGTCCTCGCCCCCACCCTTTTTGGTATATTTTTTGCTGCCCTCCTAAATTACACCTTCGAAAACAGCTCAGGAGATATTTACATTCGCACTAGACCAGATGGCTCACTGTTCAACCTAGCACGACTAAGAGCAAAAACCAAAACAAATGTTGCCCTACTTAAAGAATTTTTATTTGCTGACGATGCAGCCCTAGTCGCTCATAGTGAGGCCACCCTACAGTCGCTGATCAACAACCTGGATAAAGCATGCGACCTTTTTTCACTGTCAATTAATGTTCAGAAGACAGTAATACTAAATCAAGGTGACTTCAAACCTATATCTATTACTCTAAAAGACTGCCCACTAGAATCAGTACAGAAATTTACATATCTTGGATCCACAGTTACGCAAACCATCTCTCTTGATGAAGAAATAAACTGTCGAATTGGTAAGGCAGCTACGACCTCGGCAAACTCACAAAAAGGGCATGGAACAACACGAAACTAACTCAAAAGACTAAACTCTTAATATATCAAACTTGTGTGCTTAGCACACTACTATATGGATCCGAAACCTGGACAACATACTCAAACCAGGAAAAAAGACTAAATGTCTTCCACATGCGATGTCTCCGCAAAATAATGCACATCAAATGGCAGGACAAAATAACCAACTTAACTGTCCTGCAACGTGCTAAGACCCTAACAATCATGTCGATGCTCAGAAGTCGAAGGCTAAGATGGCTGGGGCATGTCCAACGGATGGAAGAAAAACGCATTCCTAGGCAAATACTATATGGCGAGCTAAAACACGGAAAACGACAAATCGGCAGACCTAAACTACGATATAGAGATATCTGCAAATCATCTCTGAAAGACTTCGCCATCTGTGAAAACGACTGGCAACATCTGGCAAGTGATCGCACATCATGGAGAGCACGTATAAGGAACGGTATAACAACATTTGAGACTGTTATAAGACAGGACTTAGAAGAGAAGAGACTCATGAAAAAGGATGGTAAACCCTGTGGACCAGCGAGCCTGACCTGTTCATTATGTGACCGCGTGTGTTTGTCAAACATTGGTAGAATTAGCCACGAGAGAAGCTGTTCGGCAAAAACAATACCTCAAAAAAATACGCAATAACCTCCACTAGACCGTCTGACAAGACGAAAAGGGCCATATATACGTATGCAAAATATATGTCAGCATCTTAGAAATAAGATTTATACCTCTTATTGGACCGCATTTGGCATTAGAAGAGATGCGTTTATTATTTTTAAAATGGAAGCTGCACAAATGTAATGTTTTCACTAAGGCAGATAGTAGAGAAGAAGATATACTATAAAGAAAAAAGAATGTATGCGTAGCATTTGTGGACCAAGAGAAAACTGTCGATAAGGTTTGCAGAAATATAGTATGGCTAACCTTGGCTAACTACGAAGTAAATGACCACGTTATTGCATGAACTTATATAACAGCTGCAGAAATGTTATTTCAAATAAAGAAACATTAAACCCATTCACAGTAACATCTGAAATACGCTTAGGATGCATAGTGTCGCCACTCGTATGTGTCACTTACATTAACTTACCTTAATCGCTTTCATCTTCTTCTTCGAGAAGATGAAAGCGATTAAGGTAAGTTAATGAAGAAGAAAATGGAATAAAGGTGAAGGGAGAGATGAAGAAGAAAAAGGAGAGAAAGTAAGAAAATACAGAAGCTGTTATTATTATTTTACTTGCGATAGCTTGTGATTACGGTTAACTCCCTTGTCCATTGTTATCAAATTAATTGACATAAACGATATTCTATTTTATTGTCTGTAGCAACAGATCGTAATGTAGCATTCTTTGTTGGGGTTGCCAGTGACCTAGTCGTAGCTAATGAAGCGAGAGTTGTGTACGACAAAGTTTTTTCTCAACATCGGCAACGGTTACAACAGCACCACTGGAATATTCACGGCTCCTAAGGTAAAACAATTAAAAACTACTGTATAGTCATAAAATAAACAGAAGACAGAAATGTGGTAGATGGTGTTTGCTCAAACTAAAATATGTTAAATATAGACTTGTATTCGGTAATATCAGTGTTAATAGAATTCCGAAATACGTGAGTGTCGGAGGAATATCAGTCGACGCTTCAAAGATGATCTAACTGATAACGATTGGTCTGAATAAATTTGCTGCTGAAAGAATTAGCCAGAACGTGCAAACTCGTCAACTTAAAATATTATGCCCAAGAACGATGTGGTTTACTAATAATAAACTCCAATACATCATCATTGTGTGTTGCGAATGTATCTCACTTAATTTACTGCCCACTCAGTTAAAATAAAACTATCTGACAATAGGTTCAAATCTCAGTGTATGTTCTTGCAACGGTGTGGCATGTGTAAAAGATGGGTATATGTTTTTTTCACAATATGTTGCACTCTTCGATAATCTATATATTGTCTTTTCGAGCAGAAGACACACATAGGATAGAAATCTAGACTGTTTCCAGCGAATTTGTTTTTTATCACACATCAGACCTTACACATGACCCGGATTGTATCTCTCCAGTTCCCTTTATGATGGGAGAGATCATTCAATTGCGTTTCTAAGATGCGGATCTAGTCCACGTTCTCTCGATCGCTGCATAAAGTGCATTCGATGTCTGATTAATTTCGGTTCTCCATTGCGCTCCTATGCGTTAAAGTCAAGATGTTGATCTACTTATTACATCTGCGCCGATAAAACAATGTCGTACGCCGGAAATATTTCATTTTCGACAAATCAAGTGTTGTGAATGCGACCTTCCATCTTCTAGGCTTACTCTGCGTTTTACGTCACATTGGTGCTGTTCATGACAGTTGTTGGATTTGCCTGACGCAAGTTATTTCCATGTTACTCATTAATGTGAAATGCTTCGTTAGCCGCAGTGTTATCTCTTTAGGGAATTTGCACCGTGTTCTGCTCCTCGTAGGCTGCATTCACTAGAGTAATCAGGATTCTAAATTGCGCATCATTGCAGTGCGTACGGCATTATTATGCGTGCTACGTCATCGTAATGGTTCATTGTAAATCCATAGACCGGCCGTACGCTAATCTTACGGTATGTTGCTTGATGTGCGATGGGGAAAATCTGACGACTAACTGTGTGTTTATATGTTCGAAATTGGAGTCAACAACGATGACCTAACATCATCAAGCGCTATACATTTTTAAAGAAATATGACGGTCATCACTTTCGGGAGGACGTGAATTTCTGGTATATGGTGGATAGACAACAGGAACCATTGCAGGCTATGCATGAAAAGTGTTCCTTGTTGCAGTTTCCTCATATTCCAAGTCCATGGGGGACTGGTTGGACGCCGGCCTCGGGACAGAGAGGTTGTGGGTTCAAATCTCGGCTACACAGGTTGGGATGTTTATTTATGATTTCTCTCTGCGACAGCCACCCCTGGTCTCAGCAGCGAGGCCCGGCTTGAAACGTCAGTTACACGACGGAAAAAAAAAACATGAGTAACTCCGAAGTCGGAGTTATCTGCCTGTGCAGCGAGGGGCCCCTGTGCATACGGCTGCCAGGAAAAATGGATAAACACGCAAAATTCAGTTCCTAGTCTCTAGGGACTTCGTCAGTGTTGAAAGCTGGTGAATGCAACAACAACAACAATCTCAATCTAATAGTAAAACAGTTGGCATTTTGCTTTTATTTATTCTGTCAACGAGCGTCTTTTGATAACGTTGATTTCTTCTTTATATTCAATAAAATAACGTGACGGTACTTGAATGTGGAAAATCATTATGAATTTTACTATCTAGCTGTCAACATTTAAGACCTAGTACACTACTATATATTTAAAAAATGATAATCAGCAAAATATGAGGCAACACCATTGAAGAAAGTCGGCTGAAATTCCATCAATGAATGTGTACCGGAAAAAAGGTACTCCAGGAGTTTAGGAAAACAAGTCCCGATGATCGCTGTTTTTATTTCTCGAGAAATCACGACTACTGTCTTCAGGACTGCGCCTTCCATCAGGAGACAATGCCAAACCATTGACATATAATGTTTAGAAAATTGTACACACAGAACATTATATACTAAGGTAAAAATATACGCTCTACAAAGGACATGCTACTAACTTATATATATATATATATATATATATATATATATATATATATATATATATATATATAAGAAAAAGAGTTCTTAAATGTTACGTAGAGCCAGTCTTAACATACGGATGCGAGTCATGGACAATAGGACAACAGACAAGAAAATCCTGGAGTCTGTAAAATGTGGTTTTACAGAAGAATGTTGAGAATACCATGGACAGCTAGAAGAGTAATGAAGAGGTTCTGAGAGAGGTAAAAGCAAAAAGAGTGCTAATTTCCAATATTAGGAAGAAACAATCATCATTTGTTGGCCATGTAATGAGAAGTGAACAACCTGATTATATTGTAACAATTGGAAAAATTGAGGGACGAAGAGATAGAGGGAAGCAAAGAGACAAAAATAACAGACAGCTTAAGAGAATGGCTTGGCAGAAGGTCAACAACAGAAATGATAAATAGCTGCAGAGATCGAAGGTTGTGGAGAGACATGATCAGTAGGCCTGGTACTTGATGATGATGCTATATATAAACTAAATATGACATGCCATTTTTCTACAAAATTATCTCCATTTTCAAATCTTCATTACTGTTTTCTCATTGTTGTTATAAGTTCCTCATAAAGAAAATTAGTTTGCTTCTACCTACAACCAATAATGGATCACTTATTTCTCTTTGCCGTCAACCCAAATGTTTTTTCTTAAAGAGCCATTCAGGGGC
The DNA here is from genome assembly GCA_032433765.1 of Megaustenia siamemsis. Taxonomy (NCBI): domain Eukaryota; kingdom Metazoa; phylum Mollusca; class Gastropoda; order Stylommatophora; family Ariophantidae; genus Megaustenia; species Megaustenia siamemsis. The sequence continues at coordinate 50,658,349 of JAVIAB010000108.1, forward strand.
TCAGACACATAATAGAAGTAAAAGAGAGATGGATTGCTGCGAAATTACAAATATCACTCTCCGAGTAAAGTGAGCAGTTGCATAGGGCGTGTGAGAGGAAGAAAAGTGTCAGGAAGAAAAGCGTGTGCTAGAAAAACACCGTCTGCGGAAAACACTGCACTGCTTATACAACTTTAGTTTAAGACGGTACTTTATCGGAAACAATGTTATGCCGCATCAAAGGTAGTTAAGATACTGATCAATTTACGATCAATAGAACACATAACCCCAGAGATATCATGAGCGCTGCTGAAATATTTAGTTAAATTAATTGTTAAAATTAAAAGAAATATTTATTACTAGATGAATAGTTCAAACCAATTTCTCTTATTCACTAACATCAAAACAAATAACACCAAGTCTAAAACTAAGAGTAGCAAAATGGTACATCTTTTCAACGTTCCTGTGTGGTGAAGAAACATGGGTATTAAACGAGCAAATAAAACTTACAATTTAAGTTTTTGAAATGTGGAAAAAAGTATAATTGAAAAAATTGAACGGAAAGAAAAGAAAACAAACGATTAATTCTTAAAACAAATTTTAAAAATAACTACTAAACACAATTTAAATAGGATATATGCGATTTTTGGGACATGTTAAAAGACTCAGCAGGCTAAAAAAAAGAATTTTGGAAGGGAAAATTCAAGGTAAAAATGAAAGAAGCAGACCAAGACTAATTCGGATGCGTATTATCAAACATGGACATTTCAGCCTATGACAACTTGCACTATCAAAGCAAGAGATAGAAAGGAATGACGCACCATGGTAGCCAACCTTCGATGCGGAGACAGCACTCAATGATAATGATGAAACACTCTCCCCGTTTTTTTTTCTTTTCTACCAAGTATTAAACATAAACATCCACCAAGAATACACTCAACAATATACGCAGATGATCTAGCGTTATGGGCTCGCGAGAAAAGTATATCGGTGGCTGGACCCAGGATGCAAGATGTCCTAGGTGAACTTGAAAAAATGGACGAACACCTGATTCTTACCAATCAACGAAAAAAACAAAACTACATATACAATTTTCAGCCTGTCAAGAAACACACTCTCTGCAAACTTGAAGTTAAAGACCATACGCTCCCTATTGACAAAAAACCCAACATATCTTGACGTCACCATGAATCGCAGAATGACTTGGAAAAATCAGATAGACAGAGCAAGGAAACAAGCAAGAAAACGACTGGCAGGAATGGACTAGGGAGCAGGCAGCAATATTTTGAAAAGACTATACATAGGAAGAGTCAGACCAGTTCTAGAGTATGGAATCAAAGCCTGGTCTATGGCTTCCAAATCACACCTTAGCAAAATCAACAGAACGCAGAACCAAGCTGCCCGTATCATCACTGGTGCTATGAAATCTACACCTATCAAGACTCTAGAAACAGTAACATGTTTACAGCCCTTAGATGACAGACGGGTCACTAAAGTATTGCAACAAACGGAGAAATATTGAAGGCACCTTAGCCACCCCATGCACCAAAGAATAACAATTCCGGAATTTTACGACTAAAGAGGAACATCTTCGCTGCAATTGCCAATGAACTAACTACTGGAGACCCAGTACTTTCCCAAACAATATCGAAACCCTTGGGCCCATCTGATATGGCTCCTCATGGAAAACATAAAATACCAGAACTTAAGGAAAATATAACAGGAATCATGAAAAAGGCTCCAATCTGACACAGAAATAAAACACGTAGCAGAAAAACACATACATGAAACCTACCCACATGACTCTTGGTCCCACATATACATAGATGGCTCTGTTACAAATGTCACCAATAATGGAGGGGGAAGTATGTTCTTGACACTGAATAATCAGGACGAGATCACCAAGTCAACAGCTACTGGAAAATTCTCAAACAACTTTAAAGCAGAAACAGAGGTCATCACATATGCTGCAACACTGGCTACTCAACACAAAAATAACATGCACAATAAATTGGTGATTCTGACTGATGCAGTGTCAGTAATATCAGCTCTACAAAGCCCCAAGAACAAAGAACTAGATGACTTGAGAACAACCCTCGACCAACTATGTAATAATTCCAGAGAGTAGTCATTCAGTGGAAACCATCACACTGTAATATACACGGGAACGAACGCGCAGACAAATTAGCTAAAGAGGGAGGGAGATTGCCACAAGAGAAACATACACTCAGTTATAATGACGCCAAATTTATCCTCAAAGATCAGTTCCATGAAAAATGGAAACGAGAACACCCAAAGCATAACGAGAGTGACGGATACCACCAACTATCAAGGAGGATCAAGTCATCATACTTCGCCTACGCACTGGCCACAATAGAATGAGAAATCACATGTTCACCAAATCCAAAATAGGTACAATCAGCCTATGTCACTGTACACTAGACAATATGACTACAAAACAAGTTCTACAGTATTGCCCCCAGTACACAGTCTTGAGAAGAGCAATGTGGTCCACACCCACCTTCCTGGAAGAGAAACTATATGGGACAATTGATTCACTTAAACAGACAGCTGACTTCATTGAGAGAGTCTGGAATCCTACTCTGATTGAGTGTTGATCGCAGACAGAGACAGAGAGAAACATAAACATGGTAAACATAATTATTCGTTTTTAAAACAATACAGAAATCTGCTAAATATTTCATAATATATTTTTTTGTCTGATAGTGTCACACAATTCGTCGGTTGATATATTAGAGGTGAATGAGGAGGACATACTAATCAGTGTAGGTCTTGCTAAAACATTTGCCAACACATACACATTTGCCACATCCATACACGTTTCTCAAACTGATTCAGAACGAAGGCTCATTCCATCCGACCCAGAAAACGTCTGTGAAATATGAGCTACTCTCTGTGGCCGTTCACAGTTAAAAACATGTCATTTTATTCGAGCTGCTCCACCAGTCATTGCATGCCATCCACATGTCAGTGCCATCACTATCCACAATGACTCTTATAAGATTTGATAATAACATTAACTGGAAGATGCACTCAGTAAATAAAAAACAGAATATCTCAGGACAAAATAACATCTAAGAAAATGAATAACGTCTTATGCCATAAGTAAATGTCTATAGAATAGAGAAAGAGAGGTCAACGATGTTATATGGAGCCAATTCTGACCTATGAAAGCGAATCATAGACAGTAAAAAAAATGAAAAGACGATTAGAGGCCACAGAGATGGGAGTTCTCAGAATTATGTTGAAAGTTCCCTGGACATCCACAGCAATAGAATATTCAAAGCTAACGTCGACTTCAAACAATTTTGAAGACACATACAAACAGTATATACATTAATTATCAATTATCACTAACATTTTTATTTCTATAAATATTTTACATCATTCGTTGACGATTTTTGCGCCATACATTTCTCTTCAATTTTTCCTGCTTCTTTTTTTCCTCATTCTAATTTTTTGCCGTTCATGTCTTAGCTTCAGCAAACAAAATAACAATTACTTTTCTTTTTCAATTCTTATTATTATTCTCGCTGAAACTCCACCCGTTTTAATTTTATTATTTTTCTTTCTGTATCTAGTGTGGATGTTTTCGTTAGTTTATAACTATGCATGAAAGATGTGTGTGGGTATGTATTTACGTGCATGTCTGCACGCACCCAAAGTACTATAAGATATATAATAATTTCATTGATCAAAAAACCATATTTGTCTGACATGTTGAATTAACTTCATTGCCAAGTTCCTTCGTTTTAGTTCCACACAATTTTGGTGGTCACTGCTTTCACAGGTTGGACTCTACGTGTTCTTCATCAGTGTGTTTAATGAAAAAGGGAGAGAATCTTGGTTTAGGCTCTTCAAAGGTGATGTTCCCATAATCAGCATATTTGCTCGTCAGGCAGGCGACCATTCTGGAGCAGGTGAGCTCATCCACAAAGTTGCCTATTAAACGGAAGTCTCTGTGTGAATTCTCTTATTCATTATTCTACTTTACAATTACTTGTTGCATTACTCGGACTACCGTTTGATAGAGTAAAACACGAGGATTATTGAGGGCATAGTTATAATTCCAATAACATGAGAGTGGTTTTAGTGAGCAGGGGATGTTAGTGAGAATAATAGTGTGCGATACAAGTGGCATACAAGTAATTAACCGGTGGCGTTTTTATTTACATCTTGCTATATTTTATGTTACTGAATGTGTCCATAAGTGCTTTAAATCAGATGGCCAGATTAAAAAAATAGAGTAATGTAATTAATATAAAATATTGATTCATCAATTTGAGGCACTGTGTTTAAGTGTGGATTGTATCACATAGACGAATAAGAAAGTTATACTTTGCATTATTTGACAGTTTCCTTCTTTAGACTTCAGAGAACTAGAACGAAATCTACGATGTGCTGTTTTAGTACATTGACATTCTAAGGTTGAATGTAGATTTGTTTGTCCATTTGTGCTCAACTTTATGACAATTAATGCAGTGTTTTATTTTCAATTGTTACTCCTTATGGCCGGTCCTGAGTTCTTCTGATTTTGTTTAACCATCTCACGTTTTCTCTTTCTTCCCTCGTTGTTATCTATCTTTGTTCATTGTAATCTCAATTTTTCTTTATTTTTTTTTTAAATTCAGCTATATGTTTCTGATTGGCATTTTGGTTTACAAGTCATGACTATCAGTTTTGCACTGTCTTCAAGATTATATTTTACCCCAATTGTGATTACAAAATAGTGACTTCACTATTATATTGCTTTATTGTATTGTGTTTTTCAGATTTTGCTTTTTGTTAAGTTGTCATATTCTTCTGTACACACAGTTTTGTGTAATTATTTTATGCAATACTGTCATCAATATATTTAAAGGTTAATTTAAATATTTTGTCGTGCTATAGTGGTTTCTTATATTATCATGATTACATCTGTTTTTACAATTTATTATGTCATGATTAATCACAAAAAGTATGTTTATTTATAGTTGAAGAAATCGCTGCAGCAACATAATGAAAATTATGAAAAAGACACGATCTTTCTTTGGCACGCAGTAGAATTAAAGATTTAAAATTGTTTTGCTGTAGGCAGACAGATCTTGTGAAGTAGCTCCCATCAATCATGGATTTCAGCACATAAGTTTTTAACACACAAAGTGGAGTTGAAAGAGTGCGGGCCCAACAGAGACCACTAATCAACAGGTTGTCCTGGTGTTGCAATGAGTCGGAAATGTTGCAACAAGTTATGATGGGTTTATTGAAGATTAAACTTCATAGAAGAGTAAGAAGACAGCATTAGTGACACAGCCAAGCACGTGTCCATCAATGTTGTACTGAACCAAAAGAAAATCACATACCATTTACACACGTTAAGTCACAGGTAGACTAATAAAAAAAATATCCGGCATATACATTTGACGCTCATTAAAGGCCTACAGAAATGACGTGATAATGAAGGGAAAGTCATGTAAAGAAATTGCAATAAAAAAGTTGTGAAATGATTTTTAAATGGACTAATTATGTGTATTTCACGATTTATTCATCTGGCCCAAAAATGTATGACCACTTTGACACATTGTGGATTATAATCTTAGATTGTGTCAGATCAATTAAAAGCATGGGTTAGTTATTGAATAGGTTAATATTTCCACATAAGTTATAGAAAACCAAATATGAAACCATATGTTCGTGAGTGATCAATTAGCTGTAAGATTCACATATTTACAACATTAAATCGCTTTTCTGTCGTATTATATTGCTTTATTGTATTGTGTTTTTCAGATTTTGCTTTTTGTTAAGTTGTCATATTCGTATGCTACGTCTATTCGTCTACCTGTACCACGCACCAATACGATTTCTATAACAGGCTAAACGTGCGGCTCACGTTCGCATTTGTTATTTTGTCTCGCCGCCTCATTTCTACAATAATGTATGTTCATGATATTTTTTCCTTTCTTTAACCACTGACATAGATCGTCATTTCAATCGGGTGAATTTTATTTCTTTTTTGTGTTTCTTGTTTTTTTTCATATTAGTGAATGTACATTTTAAACATTTCTTCTCACATTATGGTGTTATTTATTTTTATGTGAGTGTTTTAAACAATTTTAACAAATATACTCACGTACCACACCCTACACTCAAAGCAGGGGGAAAAGGCACATAATTGCAGTGCTGCGGTAAAGCGAATAGCAGGATCAAGTAGCGAGGTGTAACGTACACTAATACAAGGTATGGTGACAGGAGACGCACCAAGATGGCGCCCTGTTGGCTGGCCTATTCATAAGATTCACAGATAAGTGCTCTTTTCCAGTGAAATTTCCTGTTTATTTGTTTGTTTTTATTTATTTTTTGAGGGTTCATGTGAGTGTGCGCGCTTTCTATTTGATGTTAATCACTTTGCTTCTTTTGATTCATTGCATTTTGTTATAATTTCCTTCTTTCATCACTTATTATTGTTGTTACACTATTGAACGCGTCAAAAAATGGCGGTTTGTTTACGCCGGTCTGTTGTCAAGGACGCGTAAGTAATTTAATTTGTAGAAAGCTCACAGTGTTTCCGCGTGCTGCTGAGCAAGTTACTGGAGCTGGCCAGTTTATTACGTGGAACGGGTTCTAGGCCGTGCGACTGAGCAAGTGCACGTGAGTCTAGGCCATCCAAAGCAACAACGTTCAGCGACGTTCATCTTTAAAGACGACGGTAAGAAGTGTAAGTTTTCAGATGCAGCCCAAACTAAATCATCGAAGAAGGAAAACACGACGGGGCAAGAGGGGTGGCACTAAACTATCAAAGTGTGAGAGGCTAGGCCTAAAGTATGTGCGCGTTACTTATTGGAATTGTGGGTCCATTAATCAACGACGGCCCATTCTTGATAAGCTACTGTGCGGCGCCGATATAATGGTTTTGCAAGAACCTCTTCTTGGTGACAGGACAGTAAGTACTCCTGGCTTTCATTGCTTTTACAATAGACGACACCTTGGGCAGGCCATCCTTGTGCGCAACAATATGGTGGCAGCTGAGGTTGATATGTCTGCGTGGAACAATGCAGAATTGCAGGTACATGCGGTTAGGGTGCAGACCCCAGTTCATTTCGTGATTGTTAATGTGTATGCCTGTAATGGGCAGGTGAACACACAACAATGGCAGAATCTCTTCGAGTTCGATGAAGAGAATGTCATTTTCTGCGGAGACTTTAATGCTAGAGGAGACCAGTGGGGCAACATCATAACCAACAAGCAAGGAGAAGACCTAGAGAACGCACTGGTATCGGCCGATTTAGTGTGCTTGAATGATGGAAGGGCAACAAGAATGGCCACTCGAACAGGGGACTCTGATAGTGTCTAGACCTGGCACTGGTGTCTTCCACCTTCGCACCGGTTTGCAGGTGGAGTGCACTGGGGTTCCACGGAAGTGATCACTATCCATGTGTCCTCCTAATTGAGAAAAGCGGAAATAAACGCCAGAGAAGAAAGCTCCACACATTCAACTACGAGAAAACAGACCAGGACGTCATTAGCAAAATCAGACATAGGAAACAGAGCGCCCCTCGTAGGAGGCAGGAGAGATGGACGCAGCCACCCTGGTGGAACGTAGATGTCGAGGAAGCTTGGCGGAGCAAGAGACAAACGGTCAAGACATGGCAGAAAGCCAGAAGGTATGGTAGAACACAACCTGAGCTCTTGAAGCGTCTGAAAGTAGAGGTCGACCAAAAAATGATGCACTTTAAACTATGCGCTAAGCAGGCTAAGGATGCCAAATGGGATGACTTCTGTAAAAAAGTGTGCTCAGAAAAATCGCTAGCCACATTCTGGCGCCTTCATCAGTGCATGAATGGCACACCACGACACAGAGGTATACCAGACTTTCAGAGTACAGACCAGATATGGCACAAATCTGATGAGAGCAAAGGGAAGGCCCTGCTTGCCCGCTACATTGAGCAGACGGACCAAAGAAATGAGGCTGTAAGAATGAGGATACGGGGATCTTGTCAAATTTGTGTGAGGATGTAGGGCTGGAAGAAGATCTCACAATCACAACCGATACCATTCGCGCGACACTTAAAAGGTCACACAACACTGCTCCTGGTCCAGATGGTGTTCGGTATGATGACATAGGCGATTTAGCTGATGACGACTTGACAACACTGGCCAATGAGTTTAATGCCAGTATTCGGAGTGGCCAGATTAAGGAGGAGTGGCTACACAGCTACTTACTACCGCTACCGAAGCCAAACAAGGACCATTCTCAGATCAGTGCCTACAGAATCATCACAATGCAGAATACTGCGGGCAAGCTGCTGGAGAAAATAGTTGCCCGTGTCCTCACGTGTCGCCTTGAACAGAAACGCGTATTCCCATCCACACTCGGAGGTTATAGATATAACAAAGAGACATGGCTCAATGCGGCAGTATTTGCCTATGACGTCTTCGAAGGCTTCCACAGACGAGAGGAGACATGTGCTGCTGCTATAGATCTGGAGGATGCATACAACAGGGTACCATTTGAATATCTCATGCATATGCTTCTCAAACTGGCGGTGAACCCCTTCCTCATAAGATGGATCGCCGCGGCACTGTTTCAGAGGAAGGTGATACTCAGATGTGGAAGTTGGTCTTCCGGCCAACATCCATTTGTCCTGGGCTGCCACAAGGCTCACCATTGTCACCAGTTCTATTTAATGTGTACACAATAACGATCACGGCCCAACAGCTGGATGGGAGGGGAAGAACTATGACTTTTGCTGATGATATTCTGGTATATCGACAGGGAAGAGACAGACGGGGAATCGCCCCACAATGCAAGACGAACTCGATCGCATTTCTTCCTGGTGTGGGGTTTCAGGTGCCTGGTTAATCCTAATAAAGCATCAGTTTCATGGTTCTCCCTTAACAATATATCGTTAATACGACCACACCGGTAGTACGAATGGGAGCTGATGAGGTGACCAGGGACAAGTTGATGACATACCTCGGAGTTAAGTTTGATCGCAGCCTGTGTTTTCGGGACCACGTTGACCATGTGATAACAAAATCCCGCAAAGGATTAGCCGCCTTGAAGGTCATGGCAGCTGCCAACATCGAGCAGAGGCTACTTACTCTTCTGTTCCAGGGATTAGTCCTCGCACCAATCGAGTATGCCCTGGCCATTCTTACTGTCAGTACGACTCAAATTGATAGGCTGGAGAAAATACAAAATGAAGCCATGCGCATTTTCCTGGGATGTACGAGGGACACTCCCTTGTGTGGCAATGAGGTATCTTCTTGACTTTCCAACCATGGATGACAGAATCAAGATCTGGAGAGCACGAGCATACCTGAAGATTAGTACAGATACAGAGCATCCATTGCACCACGTGCTCAACACAGAGAAAGGTACCAGGCTAAAAAGAGGCAAATCATGGGTGGGCCGAGCAGAAGATGTCATCAAACAGGTCTGTGGGCTTACCAATCTCAGCGTTGGTGAGGAGTGGATACCGGTGCCTACGTCATTCAAGGGGACTTTCTCATGTATTGTCACACTCGACAGGAAAAGGAGGGAACATAACCTGGTTAATGCTGAGGTCAACGGTCTCATCTGCGATAACACCGATGAGAAAGATGCAGTCATCTATACAGACGGATCTGTAAGACGACACGAAAAAAAGACGACACGTGCATACGCCATGACCACGAGTAGCATGACAATGGAGGTGATGGCAGTGACCAAGGCATTCAAATGGTTAGAGTCACAAGACTACATCCACGCATGTATACTGAGTGATTCGATGAGCATGATAAAAAAGTGGAGGCGGGCTTTGTACGCATGCAATGGGTAGAGTAGTTGCAGAAATCCAAAATACGTAAGGTCACCTTTGCTATGTCCCTGGACATGCGGTAGTACGGGGAAATGAGAGAGCGGACAGGTTGGCTAGCTGCGCTGTCGTTGAGGACGGGCAACCGATGGATCGGGCGGACGTCATCAATGCACTCCGAGATGTGGGAAGAGCACAGGACTTCGACAAACACAGATCAACGTCGCTTCTTCGGATGATGGAAATGGGAGTTAAGATGGGAACAGCCAGAAATGAGAAACTTGGTGGCCGTGTAAGAAGACTTATCAACCAACATAGAACTGGAGTCGTCAGTCGCTGGACACTGAGGGAATTGCTGAGGAGGGGATCTGAGCACCTATGGACATGTTCGGAGTGCAATGATGATGACCCGCAAATAACTCAATAACTCAATAACTCAAGGTATGGTGACAGCTTTATAAAAAAAGGAACACAATGAAATATTGATGTTTCGTCCTATATGCGACTTTCCTCAGAAAATGAGAACAACGAAATAATGATAAACTACTACATCTAGGATGAGCGGCCGAAGTAAATAAAGGATAAATAAAAAGAGGGATAAGAGATGAAATAACAGAGCCTGTACTAAAACAGCGAATTGTAAAATGTTATGTGTGCACATACATGGTGCTGAAAAAATTGGCTATAAATAATAAATCAGAAGCAAAAAATTCAAAGCCTCTCAAATGTGGATTTATAGAAAAAACTTTGTGAATTGGGTTGAAGGAAAAGGAGACAAGCATTAAGGTATTGAAACAGCTGAAAATGAAACAAAAAATACATAACACAAGGAGGACAAATCATCTAAAATATTAAGAACACGTGAAGAAACGCAATACCTTAATAAAAGTAATATAACAAGGGAATGTACAATTATACGAGACCAAGGCTAAAACGAACTGATAATATCAAAACATGAATAGATGAACATATGGTAAAGACACTATCAAGGCAATAAACAGATTGAAATAGCGCTTCATGGTATCCGATGAATGAATTATGACGTCACTATGTTCAGTGTCGTTATTAATGAATATATTGGCTAAATCTCAAACACAGTATCATATGTAAGGTTGCGGTTCTGCAATTGAACATATTTCGTGCAAGTGTAATGTTGAGGATATGGATAATGGTGAGTCAAAACTTTGAGAAGTATGAGTATTGTGGTTTCTCTATTTATACATTTTGAATGTCTAGGACTTATACACATTTTATTCTGTTTAAATTTTAGCAAACTCTGCTGTTCTGTGGCTGGAAAAAGGAGACACAGCCTATGTGTGGTCATATCGTGATTCGCTTCTGTTCGGCCGAGACTATGACGTATACACAACCTTCTCTGCATATTTGGCCAGAGAATAGCTTACCTCTGTCAGCTCTATCAAGTGGGGTAATGCTTCGCTTGGGACGATACGGGAGTTGATGTAATGCCTGTTTTTTTTCCAAATATAAATTAAACAAAAAATGAAATATGATTCTGTATTTTTTTCATTGAACTTGTCATTGCTACAAATATCAAGTCTTGCACTTGTAATGGCGTACTTTCATATCCAACGCATTATTTATTTATATTTGCTACATGTGTTTGCTTGGTCTTTGCAAATATACATTTTACCTATATCTGAGCTTTATTCTTCTTTCTCCACTTGCTCTTGTACCCGTTAGGGTGTCGGAGGAGATGCAAATGTTCTTTTTCTCGCCCCTTTGGCGGTTTCACTAATTGTCAATTGATGCTGTTGTAAGGTTTCAGTAATGATGTCTATCGATGTTACAGTGGGTCTACCCTGTGCTCTTCTGCCTTTTCCTATTTTAATATTTCCTTAGTATGGTAATGAATCACACGGCATTCTTTCTAGATGCGCACACCAGTTTGTTTGTTGTGTCTGTATGTAGCTTAGAATGGGTTCAATGCCTACTCTTTCTCATATAATGCCATTTCTGATTCTGTCTTTTCTGGTTACTCCAAACGCTGATCCGAACATTTGTTCATAGTTGCATATATATTTTTTTTCAAAATGTGTTGCAATACCGCTGCGCATGTCATTCCCTGATCTCGTCACAAATAAAAATAAAACTGACTGACTTTCACTATATACACTCTCTCACAACCTAACTGCCAACAAATTATGCATTCTATGATCAGCAATAATAATTCACGCATGTTCTGCACGACAAATGCACATAATGTATGTTCATGGAATCACTTTCTCTGCAATCTGATATTCCCTATATCGGCTCTACTCATGTCATAGCTCTCTCAAAGAGTGTTGACGAATTCTTTTGACAAGACTGACTACCAGGCAGTCTATGTAAGTTTTTATAAATATATATATATATATATATATATATATATATATATATATATATATATATATATATATCCAGTGGCGTCTTGACAGGCAGCTGATAGCAAGCAATCATGATTAGGCAGTAGTGTGATACAATATTAGTGTCGTATGCTGAAAGCTATGTTACTGAACCGCTTCTCTCGTGGTACTTTTAATAGATAGACAGATTCGACTGCAGAATGAAGAATGTGCATTGGCTTATCTCGTTTATACTGCTCCTTTTGTCTTCTGACTGTGACATCACCGCTTCTCCGAATTCTGCGGTTCAGATTTATATTGTTTGTTCTCCCAGTGCTACGATCTACAGCCAGTTTCGCAATTTCTTTCGCTAATCAAGAATACACTCAAAGAACTGCTGCAAACACTCTTGTTATGCTCTGGTCTGTCCCATGGTCTCTATCCATCTCTATGTTCACTATACAATAATTGTTTGGAATACGATTGTTTGCCATTTTTCTGACAAGGTCCAGCCACCATAGTCTCCGAATCCTAAGGTTTGACATGATGGATGGAGTGGGACTTGCTGCAAGACGTTAGATCTAGTTAATTTGTTCGGCCTTATGATATTCATTAGCTGGCAAATGCAACGCATATAAACATTGTTTAACCTTTCATCATTCCTGATATAGGTAGTGCAAGTTTCTGATCCATATAAAAGTATATTATGCACAATTAGAATCCTAGTCCTGAGTTAGTTTGAAGAATCCCATCTTTAAGTTTATCAAATCTCGAAGCTGCTTTTTTTTTAAATCGACAATGTATCTCTTCTTCGAGTGACATAGCGGTTTTGACCATGAAAAAAAAACGACAGCGATGATAGGTGGATGTTAAAAATATAATATTCTCTTGCTAAATATTTGCATTCATAAAACACTACTGACTGCCGACAATTTATATTCTTGTTATACTAATTATTCTTAAATAACACTAACATTGAGAAAAATGTATCCCTAGTAACCATTCATGTTATTCATTATTTTGTGATTTCTTGGTAAGTGATTATGTATATGTGAAATAAAGCAACATCCCTGATTTTATGTGATTAACTTGTGATCGAATAGCGTTGTTGTTTTTTTATTTTGTTTTAAAATTCACTCCACCCATTACCACATATAGTTTTTCTTTCTTCTGAAATTATCTGAGGTTCCCGGGTTCTAATCACGTTTGAAAAGATCGAGGGTTGTTTTTATCAGTCACATCTGATGTCAAGCTAATCTTTTGTCTTTTGTTCGGATCGGCGTCTGAGCAGTTATTCCATTATCCGCTGTTTGTCCACTCCAGTAACCATCGAAGTGTTCGTCTACCGACGGTTGTGTCCAGCATTGATTGAACCTGCTGCATTATTTACGACGAAGAAGCTTTTTTTCTTATTTCGCCCTTCATGGTGTCGATCTTAACCATTTCTTTGGCATAATGCTTATCACCACCTAAGCCTCACTGAGAGAGAGGAACACCAGCAAAACATACGGATGATAAATTAAAAAATAAATAAAGGTCCCATCCAGTCCTTGCTAAACGTATAGGGAATATGGTGTTAGCGAGGAGCCATTAGTGGTGTGTAACGTACACTCGTACACGTTATGTGGTGACAGCATTACAACACAGGAACAAGAACAAAATACTGACATTTCAGACTACATGCGGCCTTCTACAGAAAATGAGAACAACGACAACAAACGATGAAGTAAAAATAAATACTACTACATCTAGGATGATTGAGACATGTAAGTTAGGAGTGAGGTGGACAGAGGGTTAAGAGAAGAGGTGATGAAATGAGAGAGACGATCGTTGGAGGATATGTGACATGTGGAAATATGAAATTATAAGTAAATATAGAGAAATAAAAGCATATTAAAATTATGTTGATAGAATCCGACCGCTTACAGTGAAAGATGGCTGTCAATTGCCACAGAAAGGGCCTATCGTATAATCAGTCACGAGATTAGACCAGAGGTCAGACGAGTTGTAAAGCAATCAAGAGTGACACAAGTAAAGACTGGCGACCTATGATGGTGTAAAGGTAAACAAACTGACCCGGCATAACCAAAATCACTAAGCGATAAGTAGGACGTAATGGGGGACATGTACTGATACGAGATATTTATGAATGTCAAAGTAGACGAGCCAGCCAGACATACATTCCTCAGACACAGCAGCGATAAGGGAGACGTGATAGACGATTACAAGATATGTAGTACAGATTTAGAAAATTGCATGATGAAGACATGTCTAGTGGTAGGGGGCCACAATCAAGTGAGAGCAAGTGAGGGAAAAAAGAGAGGAGAGACAGGTGTAAAAAAACGGAGGAAAGGAAGGAGTAAAATTAGGAAAATAAAGGGGGGAAATTAAAAAGAGGGGGAAGAGAGAGGTTACCCGTGAGACAGGGATACAATGATGCCCCGTTTGATGAGGCAACCATACAGGCGATAAGTAAATTTTCTTAAATTGAATTGGCTGTGGGTGTCAGAAGAAAATAACACCAGGCAAGTAACTACGACATCCGCTTTCCCCTGATGGCCCTGAGATCTGAAGTGGAATGCTACCGGGGTGCCTGCATACCGACTGATGCCATTAAGATGTTCACGGCTTTTTTTTTTCCAGAGACGGCGTCCTGATTCGTTTATGTAGGTCAACTTACATTGCTTACATATGATGACCTATATAATATTACACAATATACATGTGAATCCGTCTCTGATCTCAAAAGGACCATTGAGGAAGAGATCCGTATCTGTCCGGAGGACGTGGTTGCAAGTTTAACATATACAGCTAATGCAGTGGGTCGTACCCCGATGGCTGTGAGGGGAGTAGGGAGGCGGCACCAGACAAGCATGTCATGGAAGTTACGATCGCGCTTAAAGGCTTCTAATGGAGGGTCGGGAAAGAGAAGACAGGTTGTGGAGTCGGAACTGATAATAGGGAGATAGCGGTAAATGATTCTGATCAACGCGTAGTGGGAAGGCTGATGGGTGAGGGCGAGCCTTACCCTCTCAGAGGGAGGATGGCTGGAGGGGTTGAGAGCTGCCTGGGGTGCGGAGAACCCGTCGGAGAGCAGAAAGAGCTGATTCAGGATAGATGCATCGGCGGAAGAAGTCGAGCATCGGGTGGGAATTATGTAGGAAATATCTTCATCGTCCTGGCAAAGTCGAGGAAGCCTGAGTTCTGGGAATAGGGAAGCCAGCTCATGCAGAATGTCGGGTGAGAAACGTCGTAGCGGTTGAGAAGAGTTGCAGCGGAGGTAGCAATGGGAGTCAGTAGGTTTGTAGAAGACCGAGGTAAGTAGACCAGAGACTCAAGGTAACCCGTGAAGAGACTAGGGCCCATTTTGGTGCCCATAGTCACACCACTAATCTGGGTGAAGAAGTTGCCATCGAACTCGAAAGAGTTGAGTTCAATGACTAGTTCCACTACACGGAGAAGGGCGTCAGTAGCGATATATCGCTCTCTTCTCTTGTTATTGAAAAAGTTAAAAGCTCGAAGGCCGTCGGTGTGGGTGTACAAGGAGCAGACATCCATGACAAAACTGTAGTTAATGTCAGGAGAAAGGGTAATATAGGCAAACATGTTCACAACGACGTTGTTGGTGTCTTACACATATGAAGAGAGGTACATGATTATATGTTGAAAGACACTGTCAAGGAAGGAAATGCGTACTGGAGGATATGACATAGAAGAGAAAATAGGTCGTCCGTGCGAGTCGTGTTTATGTACATTAGGCAGCATGTAGAGTAATGGACTGCCAAGTCGGGGAGGAATTTACCAGACGAGCTAGCATGAAGTTGTCCTTCCTGAATGGACTTAATAATCGTCCGCCGTATCAGGGCATTGTTCGAGACAGTGGCACCGTCGGAGACGGGTTGATAGAATATGTGATCAGATAATTCTCTATCTCCTTGGCGAATATACAGGTCTTTCCTCCGTACAACCACCGAGCCACCCTTGCTTTGTCTTCAGGATTGATGGCAATGTCATCGCACTGGCGAAGGTCCTGAAGCGCCTGGCATTCCTCAGGGCTGAGATTCGAATGCCGAAGTCTAGGGTGTCTGAGTGTTTTATGTCCCGGGAGGTAGAACTAATAAACAGGTCCAGAACCTGCGATTGGCCTGCGGAAAGAGTCCAGTCGGATTTGCGAGTGAAAAAAAAAAACAGGTGAATTTGTCGTCAGGAGAATGTTGAGAGGAAGAGTTAGGGTGAAGATATTAGTGAACATTGCTTCGTAGTCGTCTGTAGTACTCGTGTACGTCAGTCACGTAAGTCAATAAGATAGTGAGTCGGCCGAGGGGCCGATATAGGGAAAAGGGTGAGACCCTTGCTGAGAAGAGAGCGTTCATGGTCGGAAAGAGGCAAATCAGGGGAATACATACGACGAGGGATTTGGAGTCTGTTGGGAGTGATGGAAGTGGGGAAGGTTGAAGGCGGAGATTCGAGAATTTACGTTTGTGTTGATAGGACAAACAAGTTATAGAGTAATGGGTTGAAGTAGTGGACAATGTGACGGATAAGACGGAAAGCTAAGGGAAAGTGCGTGGTGAGGTGTAGAGTTGGGAAAAAAAAACTATTTATAATTGTTGTCAAGGTGGGATATTAGACGCGAGTGGCTAGAAGCGACAAGACGTACTCGACTAAAGTCATGCTAGTGGTGTTAGCGACCATTTTTTTCTATGACCACAGCACACTTTTGGGTGCTGCTGTAGGTACCCCAACAGACCGATATACTTTCCACACAAAAATTATTGTACCCATTTAAAAGAGACTGGGTTAAGAGAGCCTTTTAGATAAAAAATATACACCCGACACCATTTGGAATTCGAACCCGGGCCCTTCTGTTCAGAAAAGAAACACACTAACCACACATCAACCGAGCCAACAGAATACTATATAACTGCTGTTAAATCATGTGTTATATAATACACTACTAGAGGAACTTCTTATTGTTTCACTTTCAAATTACTTTGAATTATTTTAGCCAAAGAGTTTAATGCCAGCATTCAGAGAGGCCAGATTAAGGAGGAGTGGCTACACAGCAACTTACTACCGCAACCGAAATCAAACAAGGACCATCGAGAAATGTTGGACGCGCAGCGGAGCGGATATGGGGATACCCCGACTGCAGTAAAACTGACTGCATACACGAATAGAATAGAATATCCTTCTTTCTGCACTGCCCTGCACTGTGTTCATCATCACCTATGGAGTAGGGCCCCGTTTCCAGTAAGGGTCCATGCCCGACTGTGTTACAAGTTTCAGGCAGGCCTCGTCGGTCCTGTGAAAGAGAACCGCCATACAACTCGATACAGAGAGGGGTTAAGGCAAAGAAATGTAACTCGCGTATTTTTTTTAGCCCTTCACACGGTCCTGACCTGAGGATATAATTATAGTCACCCGTGTGACTATTTCTTTCCCATTCTGACCACGGTCCGCGACACAGGAAAGTCATTTTTATTTTCTTTAACCAATTTCGATTATTTTTGTTTTGGATGTTTCGTTACTAGTTAGCTATGTAGTATCAGTTTTATTTACTTACATATCTGTGTGCGCGTGTTTTTTGTTTGTTCCTGCTGAAGGCCTATTGAGCCGAAACGTCGTTCAAATCTGTGTTGTCAACTAATCATGTAAAGCTTTTATCATACCATTTTCTCTATTTTTTTCAATTTTCCCTCACATTCAGCTTTACTGCAGCTTCGCATTTTTATGCATTCATTTTCATTTCTTTGACTTAACCCATTACTTTTAGTAGGCTGTTGTGTCTTTTAACATGGCCTAAAAATCGCATTTGTCTTGTTTGAATTGAGTTTAGTAGTTCTCTTTTAATTTTTAGTTGTTTCAAGGCTTCATTATTTGTTTTCTTCTCCATTCGTCCAATTCTACCTATTCTTCTACATATCCACATTTCAAAGGCTTCAATTCTCTGTTCTGTCTTCTTGTCTAATTTCCATGTTTTGTACACCATTTAGAAATGTTGAGTAGACATAACATTTAGCTATTCTTAGTTTTAGCCCTGGTGTTATTTGTTTTAATGTTAGTATGTTCTTCATGCCATTAAAATTACTTTTTGCCATTCCTTTTTTTTTTTGTTTATTTCAGTTTTACATTTTCCATCACTGGTTATAGTATGTCCAAGGTAGTTTTAGTTCTGAACTGTCTCCAGGTCTATTCCTTCTATTTTGATATCCACTTGTGGGTTTTGAGTATTTTCTTTGTTTATGATCACAGTTTTAGTCTTTTTGATATTCATATCTAGTCCATATTGTTTGCTTACCATTTTATTTCATTAAGTAATTGCTGTAGATCTTTAGGATTTTCTGCTAGCAGTACAGTATCATCAGCATATCTTAGGTTATTGATTATCTTTCCATTAATTTGTAGGCCTGGTATCTCTGTGATATTTTTAAAGATTTGCTCAGTGTATAGATTGAACAAGCTTGGTGATAGGATGCATCCCTGTCTTACTCCTCTTTTTATATCAATGGGTGTAGAGTTCTCTTTGTTATATCTTATTATTGCTGTTCGCTCCCAGTATAGACTACATATTAGTCGTGTGTCCATGTCATCTAGATGTATCTCTTTTAGGCATTCTATAAGTTGTTTGTGGAGTACTCTATCAAGAGCATTGGTGTTGTCTATGAAGCAGACATGTATTGATTTGTTTACATCTGTGTACTTTTCGATTTATGTTCTCATGCAGAATATGGCTTCTTTTGTCCCGCTATTTTCCCTAAATCCAAATTGCTGCTCATCTAATTCAGTATTGATGTTATTCTGAATCCTTCCTTGTATAACTTTTGTACCAGAACTTTTAACTAGAATCACAGCTTGAACATAAATAGTAAATGCAACCTTCCAGATGAATGACTGATGAAAGAGTTAGTACCTAAAGAAAAATTACGCAGCACTGAATTAATGACTATTTCCCCTCGATGCTGAGAGGCAGCAGAAGTTAAGGAAATTAAACCTAGATTACAATAAAAGTAGAAGTAAGAGCCCCCGTCACGCCTAGTGGCGTATAAGGAATATGGTGTTGCTGACCATAATTGTTACAGACCTTCAGCACTTGATTTTTGGGGTAATGTGGTCGGTATTACGCCCGTGCCGCTTTACTTTCCCAGAAAAAAAACCCGGTACCCATTTAAGGCTGGGTGAACTCGGAAGACATCGGTTGAGATCGAACACTACCTGTTGTCCTTTGTAGTCCAGTTATATAGCCACTAAGTTATTGCGGCTCCCTTATATTACAATACCAAAGCAAAAATTACCTCATCAAAACACAAATTCTTCAAAATTTGATATTTTACCATGGTCAAACATTACCACTCTCTGTGTATCTTCCTAATTACTACTTATGGTGACCCCTGAGTGTTTAATTTGCTTGGTTACTTGGTTATTTTGTTATGGAAGGTCCCGTTATAACTGCAAACTAATTAAAATCCATAATTGCTCAACCACCCGTGCCATCGTAATAATCCGAATTAATATTTCATCTCCCAAACAAAGAAAGGTAACTGTAGTCCCCATCGTAGCAGTCTAAGGGCACGCCAAATGTCATAAGGCGAAATCGCACCGAAAGTGAACACAGCCAACTGTTCCCTGTCATACGAATTTATCATTCATCGTAAACAATTGGAATATCGAAACATGATCAAAACAGATGAGACACACAGCTCACGGTATGCACAGAGCACTTAACTTAGTAGCTCCTGCAACAAGCCGGACTTGGAATATGAGGAACCCGCAACAAGGTTAATGTGCTTCTATTGATGTAAGATTGTTTTGTTTCCATTTTGTGAGATACATTGTTTGTATTTGCTAAAAATAGATCACCAATTTTCAAGAAATTGGTAGTTTTTTTTTCTTTCTTTTGTTTATTTTGCTGTGACCTTTTTTTTTATTTCCTTTCCCGAGTATCTAGCATATTATCGCCATGTAGTTAGATATGTGTGCACACCCGTATATATTTTTGTGTTGTTGTTTGTTGTTCCAGCTGAAGGCCTACTTATCCGAAACGTCGACTTTTGTTTTGTTAATTACCATTTAAAGCTGTTACCATACCACTTTTTTCTTCTTTTTTAAAAATCGTTATTACCATCAGCTTTACAGCAGCATCACATCTCTATGCATCTTGGTGCCTTTACTCCTTTACGCATTTTTTTCTACAATTGGGCAAATCTATTTATTTATTATTTGCGTATGCAGTTTAGGATTGATTCAAAGCCTTCACTCAATCACTCACTCACTTTCTCTCTCTCTCTCTCTCTCTCTCTCTCTCTCTCTCTCTCTCTTGTAATATTATTTCTGATTCTTTTTGTTCTGGTTACTCCACGTTCTCAGACATCACATCTCTGTGGTGATAAGTTTTATTTTATGATTAGTCGTACCTGACCATGCTTGACATTAGTAGCACAATGTGGGAATGAATAGTATCATCATCAAGTACCGTGCCTGCTGGCGAAGGTGATCATGTCCCTCCACAACTTTCGAGCTCGACAGTTATTTATCATATCCGTTGTTGACCTTCTGCCAAGGCATTCTCTTAAACTGCCTGGTATCTTTTCTCTTAGCTTCCCCCTATCTCTTCGCCCTGGATTATTCCATTTGTTACAATATATTCCAGCTGTTCCTTCTCATTACATGGCCAAACTCCTATCTTTTTTTCTATTAAGACTGAGTCCTTTATTTTTTCTTTCTTTCACTCTAATGTCTAACATTTCTTGTAACTCATTTTCACTCTTAGGGGATTAAGACTGTATCATCAGCCTACAAAAGTAAAGAGCCCCGACACGTCATGTTGCGTATAGGGAATATGGTGTTAGTGCCCATAATTTGTATAGACTTTCGGCACTTGATTTTTGGGGTAATGTAGTCGGTATTACGCCCGTGCCGCTTCACTTTCCCAGAAAAAAAAAAATCAGGTACCCATATAAGGATGGGTGAACCTGAAAGCCGTCGATCAGGATCGAACTCGACCACTTGTACTTTGATGTCCAGTTCACTAACCACTGTACTATCGTGGCTGTATCATCAACATACCTTAGATTATTTATTTTATGGCCTCTGATTACTATTCCAAAACTCATCAGCACAAACACAAAACTTAGACTATTCAAATCAAATGTACTATCAACCCTTACGTATGCGTGTGAAAGCTGGAAAACAACAAGAGATATAGAAACAAAGTTGAACGCATTCGAAAATAAATGTCTAAGGAAAATACTTGGTATAGGGTGGAACGAATTCAAAACAAACGAGGAAATTAGAGAAATCGCCAATCAACCACTAATATCTTCAGTAATAAAGAAAAGACGATGGTCATATGTTGGACATGTGATGAGAAGAGATAATAACCGAATAACAAAGCAAGCCCTCATGTGGGAAACAACAAGTAAGAGAAAAAGATGAAGACCCAGAGAGACACTGAGAAGAACATTGACGAGAGAGGAAAGAGCAGCAGGGATCGGCTCCCTCAATGAGATAGAGCTGCTTGCACAGAACAGAGACAGATGACGAGATTTGATAAAATATATTTAACAGAATTGAAAACTGCTCTCGTTCAACTCGAGGTTCTACTCGAACCAACCTACTCGAACCAACCTACTCGAACCAACCTACTCGAACCAACCTACTCGAACCAACCTACATTTTGTGTGTAAGGACTTGCTGGCCGTTCTTTCTGTTTCAGTATCTGTATAGCAAAATATGTCTGTGTATATCACAAGTTTCCCTGGTCAGTAAGAATTTAAAAGTTCATTTCCTTCTGTCGTATCTGCCACTTATTTATTGTCTCTTTCGTCTTCTGTGTGTAATTTAATGTCCGTGTGTTGTTCCATTGTTTTCTATTTGAAGCTATCTGTGATTTTCGTTCTGAATCTTTACTTGTCTTATGATTGTCAAATGTATTGCCATTAATTCTTGGCTTTTCGCTGCCTTCCGTATTAATACTTGATATTCTGCCTTAATACTTGTTTAGTGAGAGTTTTTTTTCCTTGCCTGCAGTTTTTTCTTTAGTGTGATCTCTATTTAAATGAATTTGTCGGTATTGTCGATTTTCTCTGTGGGCTGTTCTCCTGATTGGCTATGTTGCTCTTGACTCAATATTTTATCACAATTTTCGATTATTTCCGATGTTCTCTTTCAAGTCAAATGACAATGGCTTACCCAGTGCTTTTCTATTTCACAAGTCTCACAAATTGTTGTTCGCCCTGGCAGGGTATCCATCCTTTGTTTTTCATTAGTCTCTTCCTCCCTTAGTATGATATTTACATAATAGGAGATATTCTCTTTCTTATAAAGAAAAGTCCACTTGTCGGTGGAATTTTAATGGGGTAGCAGCGGCGTAGCAGAGTTCGAAACTTGAGGAGGCCAGGACATGAAACCAAACTTTTAAGTTTACTTTTTAAGTCGTATAATTTATGTCATAAACATTGTTGAAATGTGCGCTATGTAATATAGTTACTTCAATTATTGCCTTAATTTAAGATATTTGAAATTACATCATACAATATTAGATATTTGAGATATAAGTTATAAAAATAAAAATATGTTCTTGCTGTAAATTAAAATATCTTACAGTTTTGTTCAGGTATTATATAAAGACGCAGCTGTGTGCTTTCTACAGTGGGCACTAGATAAATTCGTCTTCCCACCCTCGATATGTTAAATAAAAAAAATAAATGTCACCTGATAAGTGGTTCTTTGGTTATCCTTGCAAAGGGGAAATCATTGTTTAAATGGCCTACCTAGTTCTCATACATATCTAATTTACGGACTTCCGGTCAATATGGCGGATAGGCGACAAGCAACCGTTGTGGCTATGTCTGAAAAGTGTTCCTTGTTGCAATTTCCTCATATTACAAGTCCGGCTCGCTGCCGAAGCTAATGAGGTTAGTGTTCTGTGCACACCGTGAGCTGTTTGTTTCATCCTGTTAGTGTGTGTATGTTCAGATTACGTACAATGAATTATGATATTGTATGACGAAGGACAGTTTAGCTACGTTCACTGTTGGTGTTAAATCGACTTAAATCTTTTGATGTGTGCTGTGTTTGTTACGATGGGACTGCAGCTACCATTCTTTGTTTGGATATTTGATGAGACGTTAATTCGGATGATTCCACTAGCAACGGGCGGTTGAGCAGTTACGGATTTTCATTCGCTTACATTGATATCGGGGCCTTAAAATAACTTTGACTATAATCGTAACCATCGCTAGATCTACAATTGCCGTTGCACGGTTATAGAAGGTGTACGACCTTCATAGACACTGCAGTACTATATATATATATATATATATATATATATATATATATATATATATAACACTGTTACACCAGACGACCTTGACGCCATCCAATGTCTCCCACATATGGTAGAGTTTGATATTGAACCAACTGTAGAATAACTTAACAAGGTCATGGTTAGCTTTGC
The DNA here is from genome assembly GCA_032433765.1 of Megaustenia siamemsis. Lineage (NCBI taxonomy): Eukaryota > Metazoa > Mollusca > Gastropoda > Stylommatophora > Ariophantidae > Megaustenia > Megaustenia siamemsis. The sequence continues at coordinate 50,681,925 of JAVIAB010000108.1, forward strand.
CATCGGCATGGCGCTAGGACAAGATCTGATCAAATTCTCAAAAAGTAGTCTGTTACGTCCCCTGCTTGAAGTACTACATCAATGCTGGGAAAAGAAAACCATTCCTCAAAATATGAGAAACTTCGTGATTGTTACTTTCTACCAACAAAATGAGATAGAAGCGACTGCATCAACTCCATATTCAGCACCATTGGTAAGACTTTCGCCAGAATCATCTTTGGAAGACTACAAAAACTCGCAGAATCCGTATATTCTGAAACGCAATGCGGCTTTGGATCCGGAAGATCAACTGCAGTCATGGTTTTCTCTTTACGTCTTCTTGAAGAAAAAATCTCAAGAGCAGAAAAAAGGCTTTCTTCGTCGCTTTTATCAATCTTACAAAGGCCTTTGACCCTGTCAGGAGGCACAGTCTTTTCAAAATACTTTCTAAAATAGGCTGCCCACATACTTTGCTGACGCTAGTCCAATCACTCCATGAGGATATGAAGGGCACCATTCAATACGACGGCAGCACATCACAACCCTTCAACATACGCTTCGGTGTCAAGCAGGGATGGGTTCTTGCTCCAACCTTATTTTAAATCTTCTACGCAGTTCTATTAAAACATACATTCTCAAATGCGAACGAAGGAGCATGTCGTCATATTACATCTGATGGTCGATTCTTCAATCTTTAAAGACAAAAAGCATGATAAAAATAGCAGACACATTACTATTAGAGACATGTTATTTGCTGACGATGCTGAATTTGTCACGGAAAGTCAAGAACGACTCCAGAGCATGGTACATCGTTTTTCTTATGCCTGCAGAAACTTCGGTCTAATAATACGTTTGTTGAAAACTAATATACTCGATCAGGACGTCGAAGGAACACCGTCAATCTCTATCAACAGCTACAAACTCGATGTCGTGTAGCAGTATAATTACCTGAGATCCGCTATCAACTACAAACTATCTCTAGGTACAGAAATTAACACCCGCATTGGTAAAGCTGCTACTACCTTCGCCTGCCTTTCCAGTCATGTTAGGCAAAACAGAACACTGATAATTAAAACAAAGGCCGCAGTTTACAATGCATGCATCATCTGAAACTTCCTTGTATGGCAGCGAACTTTTGACAATATATGCGAAGCAGGATAGAAGGCAAAGTGCATCCCATATGCGATGGCGGCGCCGCATTCATGGTATCAACTGAAATGATACATTGACAAACGTGGAGATCATGACTTGCACAAGCCTCACGAACATCTACACACTGCTCAAACAACGTAGGTTACGCTGGTTTGGTCACGTACACCGTCTGAAAGATGGCGGCATACCAGAAGATATACTCTATAGACAACTAACAGTTGACAAAGAGCTAAATTCCAAAATTCCAGTTATAGACGTGAGTAACGCGACATGAAGACTCTGAACATAAACCCTGCAGCCTGGGAAGAAATAGATGCACACTACAATCTTTAGAAAAACACTATAAAGATCTAGCTGAAACAAGAAGCAGAAAGATGTATAGGAAAAGAGATAAACGATCGAAAAAAAAAAGAAAGGAAATATAACATTTCTAGAGGCACTGATAAATCCATAATCAACTATGACTAAGGAGGCTACCACTTCTAGCATATACACACAAACACAAACACACCCACACAAGCTCGTATATATTTATAGTGGTGTGTATCTGCTTGAGTTTGCAGAGTACTCGACTCTAACTGGTCTTTGCCTATTCCTCTATCCGATATTGATGACAGCTTAACGCAGTGACGCCGCTTTAATTACACAGCCTGTGTAGTATATGGGTTAACATCCCACATGCGGCATCAGGGAAATGTTTGTGCTCCAGTTCTAATGTGGGTGTTATGTTGGGCGTAGAATGTGTCACCAGCCCACCTCGTGCATATTGTATACTTCCCACGCATGACTTTGGTTATATTACAGTTTGATGTAGTCAAATACATAAGGGGCGGACGATGAAGATGAATAATCATCGAACAAACGCAGAAGCCAAAACAGAATTCCCTGTTTTTAATCATCAAAAAGTGTAGTTTTTATTGTTCTTGTTATGGCTGCGTTAAGTTTGATAAAGAAAAAAAATTCCTACCATCCATTACAATAATGTATAAGTTTTTCTTTTCTTTTCTGAAACAAACAAAAGTTTCCGGGTTCTAATAACATGAAATTATTGAGTTGTATTTTCACTCACATCTGATGTCAAGCTAATCTTTAGTCTTTAAATCGGATAATCGATAATTACGAAACATTTGTGGGTGACGTGGTCAGTATCACGTCAGACCGATTTAACTTCCCAAAAATCTCTGGTGCCCATTTTTAGAGACTGGGTTAAGAGAGTCTTGTCGGTCCGAATATACATCCACTACTTTTGGGATTCGAACCCGGACTTTTGTGATCAGAAAGCAAGCACACAAACCACACAACCACCGAGGCTTTCAGAATCTAATATACCTAATGTTAATTAATGAGTTACATTCTACACTACTAAATGCCCCTTGTTCCTGTTCCTCGTTTAAATTACTTTGTATCAAAATGCTTTAAGACATACGCTCCACAAGTGTGGTATCATTGTCTTAAGATCGATGCATGTTTTTCCCATCTAATTCTTCTCAACCTCCACCTGTCTACACCAAGGTTATTTTGGCATCCCTCTTTGTCTCTTCTAGTGGGGGTATTGTAGATGAATGAATATTGAGAGTTAGCTTCCCTAATGTGCCTCCTATCCAGAGCTTTTCACTTTTTTGCATATCCGTTTCCACTGTAATTTGCCTGCTACTTTCTTATATCTCAATGTTATACTTTTGACATGACATTTTCACTTTCTTTTTCCATTACAATCTATGAGTGGAAGTCACTATCCATAAAAGTATATAACTACACAATAGTCCAAAATGTATCTTATCAGTTAACTCTTTCCGTACGTTTCTACTCACCATGCGCCATGCCGATTTCGGTCATGTACGTTTAGCCGCACAGTGCGTCACTCTCGATTTGATTAGTGTAAACTGCCATCAACCCATATTCTTTTTTATAAGTCTTGTATCATCTTGGAATTGGTGAAATATAATTCTTTATTTATTTATCTTATATTATTATCGTATATTATCGTATGTACATATTATATTATTCATATATAATTATCACATAAATCATATGTTGTCACGAAGATTCGCGGATGCTGATGTTGAAGCACTGTGCTAACGTATTTGGGCAGTATCAGAATTCGAAACTGTCTTCTTCAAGCTTGTCGACAACGGCACATCGACGTTACTCCGATATTGTGAGTATAGCATTGCAAGTCAGTCTTAATTTTTTTTTCTCCAACAGTGCATTCTTTGGAAAGCAAATCATATCCTCACAATCTGAAATCGCTACTCGCTAAGCACCCGGAACGATCACAGTCCCTGTTCTGTGCCTAAGTGACTACCAGCGAACAATCTTGAATCAGCTGGGGGAAAGTTTCCCGGATTACTCTTCGACAACAGGTAACGGTACGTCTTTCATTTTGCAAATTCAAACTATAGCACAGATTGCTTATTATATTGTTTAAGTGCACTTGTGTTGAAAAAAGAAAGAATTAGAATTTAAAAAAAACACCGCATTTTGGTCACACATTAGCCACGTAACATCAGGAATATCGGCTTATTTCACATATACAACATCACTTACCAAGAACCATCTCACCTTCATCAGAGGACACCATACACACACTCGATATGTCCGTTAGTGTGGTACCTATCGCCATTGATTACTCATACCCTACATCTGAATGCATTAACTTGTCAATGAAGACGATGTTGATCCGTAACACATCCCAATTTACGTTCTGGTAGACACATCATATCACATTTGGCAACACGCGTCTACAATCCCATATATATATATATATATATATATATATATATATATATATCGCTCCAGACAGGTCAGTTCACACCCTAATCTAATCTACACCCTTATTATTAACACAATTGTACACATGCAAAGAAAGATATAGTGGACAGGAGAAGTGATGCAGTGTGGACTAGTAGAGGAGAGACGTGAATTACATAGCATGTTTATATAATAATGTGTTCAAACTTGAGCAACAGAGAATATGCAATAGGGAAGGACAGCCACTGGGACAGTATGTGTAAGAGTGTGATGCCTCGCGGGGTCAGCGAACCCATTTAGACTATATTACGATTCTCCAAAGCAAACAAACTGTGGTCGCTGCAGTGGTAGAGGTCAATATCAGTGTTCATCATCATGTGCCATACCGGTTGGCGTAGGCGATCATGTCCCTCCACAATCTTCTATCTACAGTGCATCGTATCAGTTCTGTTTTCCATGCCATGACACAAAGCTATCCAGTATTTTCTCTCTCTGTCGTCCGCGATCTCTCTTTCCTTTTATTTTGCTTGTTGTAACCAAGTATTCCAACTTTCCTCTTCTCATGATGTGCCCAAAAAATGTTGATTGCTTCTTTCTGATGTCTTTTAAGAGCTCCCTTTTTGTGCTGGCCTCTTTGAGAACTTCCTCATTGGTCTTTTTAGCTGTCCAGAGAACTTTCAACATTCTTCTGAGAAATCACATCTATGTGGCCTCTAATCGTCTTTTCATTTGTTTGTCTACTGTCCATGATTCGCTTCCATAGGTCAGAATTGGTTCTATATAGCACCGATGAACTCTCTTTCTCATTTGTATTGACATAGATTTGTTGCATAAGATATTTTTCATTTTCTGAAATGCTATTTTCGCCTGAGCTATTCTGGTTTTTATTTCTGGGGTGCATCTAACATCTGATGTTATTAATTGTCCCCAAGTATTTGTAACGTTGCACTTGTTTCAGATTTGTCTCGTTTATTTTTATGCTGCATGATGGTTGTGATTGTTTCTTCGATATACCCATTACTTCTGCTTTCTTCCTATTCAGACTGAGACCTTTCTTGTTGCTTTATTTTACTATTATGTCTATCATTTTTTGTTGTTCATTCTCTGTCTCTGCTATTAAGACTGTGTCATCCGCATTTATTATTTATGTTGAGACCGTTGACTTCAATTCCTTGTCTGTCTACTATTGGTCTCATAATATATTCGCTGTAAAGTGAAAACAAATCCGGTGACAGAACACAGCCTTGTCTGACTCCTTGCTTTATATATTGGAATTGTCCTGTTTGGTTGTTAATTCACATAGCTGCTGTTTGTTGCCACTACATGTTGTTAATGATTCGCAGATCCTTGCCATCAATGTTTAATTTCTCCAGCATATTGATTATTTCCACATGCTTTACTTTGTCAAATGCTTTCGTGTAGTCTATAAAACACATATATAGATATTTCTTTACCACTAAAAATCTTTCTATCAATGTTCTTGATATGTATATTGCATTATTGGTGCCTTTTCCTTCCACAAATCCACATTGTTCCTCACTTATTTCTGGTTTTATTTTGTTACACGTCTCATGATTATTCTTAGTAATATTTAGTCATATGGCTCATGAGATTAACAATGCGATGGTTTTCACAATCAGTGGCTCCTGACTTCTTCGGTATGACTACAACAATAGATTTTAGTAGATCTTCGACCTCAACAGAGCTGAAAGTTGTCAGTGACTATTAGCTAGTTGTTTTCGTCAGGATCGTTGAACCACAAATACTTAGATTATGCTCCACCTCTTCGCTGTGTCCCAAGTAACAGACTAATCTGCAAATCATTGCAGAGGAGACGAATGTTACAATACCCGAAAAAAGTCAAGGGTAATCAACAGGAGAAAAAAAAAACAAAGAACAATAGACAACCCGAAGCAGAAGCGAGCCTATGGTTCTCGATACAGGGTATTCCAACAAGAGACCTGTGCTAGACCACACGGCCAACTAATCAACCTAATAAAGTTGCTATCCTTGGCGAATGTCGTTCCACTTGTGTACTTACGCCATGAGCAGAGGATTACGAACACAATACAGTTATATGACGAAGCAACAGGAATAATATTTTCCAGCGGTTTAGACCGGAGACAACAGAATAATAAATGAATATTATTATTGAGGGAAACTTCCATCAGCAAATCATTTAAGGGGAAGATGTAAGTTTACAACACTTGAAATAAAAATCAACATGAAAAAACAAAGAACAATAGACACGCGAAAGCAGGATCGAGCCTATAGTTCTCGACACAGCGGCGTGCCCCGAGAAATATGTGCAGAACACACGACAAACTAAGCAACCTAAAGCAGTTGTTCTCATTGGCGATGTCTTCACGCATGTATACTCATGACTATAGCCTAGGGTTACTAACACAATTTGGAACCAATTGTAAAACTGTATTTTCCTAAACATAGCCAATTATAGTAACTTTTTTTTAGGTCTAGTCTGGCTAAATGCGTACTCATTGAGATGGAAGATTCTGCTGTTGACCATCCTCCCAAGCCATTCTCTTAAGCTGTCTGGTATCTTTTTCTTTGGTTCCTCTATTTCTTAGTCCCTCAATTTTCCCAGTTATTACAATGTATCCCAGCTTTTCCCTTCTCACAACACGAACAAAAAAAAATGATGATTACAATCATCACATTTGCATAACTAACGGATTAGCTATCACTTAACGTCATAATGAGGACAAATGGACACAAGGTGTAACTAATCCGCTAGCCATCGTTTAAACAACAATTATTATATATCTGGCGTGCGCGCCTTTTTTTAATTAATAAAGTAAGACTAACATACCAGCATAGTTATTACCTCACTTTACTGCAGCGAAAGATATTATCAGTTTTTACAAGTAACAGTTTGCGGCTGCATAATATAATCAAGCAATGTGTTGCAGAAATGTAACGTCGATACACTCACGGAGTGAGGCACAAATACAATATTATGCAAGACACCTGAAATTTGGATGAAACGTTGAAAAGTAAATATACAATTATAAATGACAGCTTTACTAACTATCAGACTATACAAATTATAAACGTTTCGGCCACATATATTCATCAGCATGACAAGACATCAAAACACACACCGTATTATTACATTGATAGATTTCTACTTAGCTTCAGTTAAAGTCTATTGAATTTATCACCACAAAGACCTCAGAGGAAGTGTATACAATTCTATATTTACTTTGTTCCGTTCTCCATGCACGAACTAGCTGGACAAGCACAGCTCAGAGATACATTGCCTACTGTGCTCCGAACTCGTGCATGGAGACTAGATAAAGATCACTAATAGTGTAATCATCATTGTAGTCATTATACAAGTAGTAAGTGGAATTTAATGAACCAGCTTTTAAGACCAACTTCATCTGAAACTCATAAATCTATAGAGATATTGCTTTCTCACATATCGGCCAGGTTTATGGTCACTAACAAACGACATGAAACTTATCAAAACATCGAATATTGAAAAATAAATCTTTTCTTCAAATAAAATTGCTATCATAGGACACCATACAACAAAAAGCCGTTTGATGATAATATATATTTTGGGTCGCCACGGTCCTGTAAAATGTTGAGTTTGAGAGATTCAAATCCTCTTGCGGAATGTCCAGTCTTCACTTCAAAGGACTACATCATTTCCATTCTAATAGCTGAGTTAATAACAATGCCAAAGTGAAGTCCTGAAAGTGCCTCACACTCAGCAAAATGAAGATTATATAGCAAATCGTACCTGTAAGTGGTTCAATAAATATTGGGATAATTTGTCACAGGATGTGACGACATGAAGGAAGGGTAAAGTTAGAGGTAGTAATAGTAATGATATAGATAGTGATTTAGTAGTGATATAGACAGTGATTTAGTAGTGATATAGATTTTGATTTATACCGATGTAGATAGTGATTTAATAGTGATATAAATAGAAATTTGGAAGTGATAAAATGGTTATTTAGTAGTGATATAGATAGTTATTTTGTGGTGATATAGATATTGATTTATTTGTGATATTGATAGTGATTTAGTAATTGTATAGATTGCCACTTATTAGTTTATAGATATCGATATGGCAGTGATATAGATATTGATTTAGTAGTAACATACATAATGAATAACCTCTACTGAAATGAAATGTGTTAAACGAATGACAGGAAACAGTTCGAGAAAGAAGATCAGAAATGAGAACTAAGAAAAAAGTTAGGGATAACCCCCGAGATATAATATATAAAGAAACAACAGATAAAATGGTTTGGCCACGTGACAAGACAGAAAGATAAAAACACAATACAATGAACGTTGTGAGAATACTAGACCCAATGGTCGACGATGAAAAAGATGAATGGGTTGAATATTAGAAGTACTAGGAAACAGCAACAGAGGCAACAGAAGAGCAAAAGACCGCAAATTACATCTCCCTCAACGCTGAAAGGCAAATGAGGAAGGATAGAAGAAGAAGGAGAAGAGGAAGAAAATGAAGATAGATAGTGATTTATTAGTGTTATAGATAGTTATTTGTTAGTGAAAACGATATTGATTGATCACTGATTTACAGATTGAGATTTTTTTCTAGATATAGATAGTGATTTAGTAGTATTGCAAATATTACTGTATAGTGATATAGATAGTGATTTAGTTGTTAATTATATAGTGATTTAGAAGGATATACATACTGATTTAGTAGTGATTTAGTATTGTTTATAAACTGATTTAATAGATTCATAACCAGGAAGAAAGCTAGGTAGCTACCTATATGTTTATGGTTATGGAAGGCCCCGGTATCACTGCAAGTGAATTAAAACCCATAATTGTTCAACGCCTGTGCCAGTGGAATCATCCGAATTACTATCTCATCTCCCAATGGAAGAAAGATAGCTGTCGTCCCCTTCATTGCAGTCTCAGCACACGTCAAAGGACATAAGGGGAAACCGCACAGAAAGTGAACACAGCCATCGTTCGCCAAGATACGATATCACCCTTCATCGTAAACAATCGAAATACCGAAACACGATCAAAACGGATAAAACGCAATGCTCACAGCTTGCACAAAGGACTTACTCAGCATCTCCTGCAACAAGCCGGACTTGGAATATGAGGAAACTGCAACAAGGAGATCTTTGCAGACATAGCCTTTAAATGTTTCCTGCTGCCTATCCACCAAATTGACCGGAAGTTCACGTTTCTTCTAAAATGGTGATCGTCATACTTTTTTTATGTATAGCGCTTGATGATGCGATTGATGATTTGCAGTCACAATATCAAACACTAGAAAAAAAAATAGAAATACATTAAATATAGAAAATCATTGGAAACAGGTAAAAAATAATGGAAAGAGACATGCGAAGAAACACTGGGTAAAAGAGAACGCCAGAACAAGGCATGTCTGACAGCAGAGACCCTAGGCAAAATTTAAGAAAGAAAGCAGACATAAATAAAGCAAAAGAGAAGTAATAAAGCCAAGACACATGAAGCTTACACAGGTGAACAAAGAATTGAGAAGATGCATTAAAAGGGATAAGTGGAAATATATAGATGAATTAGATAAAGAGGCAGAAGAAGCAGCAAAAAAGGGAACATGAAAGAACTGTACAACAGCACAAAGAAATTAGTGGAAAATACAAACAGATAAATGCCTTTATTAAAGATAAGAAAGGAAATCTGCTTAGTAATATAAGGGAACAAATGGAGAGATGGAAAGATCACTTTAAATAACTTTTGAACAGACCCGCTCAATAATCCTCCAGTATACTCCAGCAGTAGAAGAGTTACACGTTAAGTGTGGAAAACCTAGCAAAGAAGAAATAATGAAAGCCATCGAACTATTAAAAAATGTAAAGCCACAGGACCAGATGAAATTCATTCGGAAGCCATCAGAGCAGATATTAGCACCTCTACCAAGATGCTACATAATCTATTAGATATAATTTGGGAGAGGAAGAAATACCTAGAGATTGGAAAGAAGGTTATATGATCAAACTACCAAAGAAAGGAAATATACAGTGCACAAATTATAGGGGAATGATACTAATATGAGTGCCTGGAAAAATATTAAGCAGAATCATTCTGGAGAGAATACAAGAGACCATATAGAAACATTTGAGAGATGAACAAGCAGGTTTTAGGAAGCGAGATCATGTGCATTAAAATAACTACTCTACGAATATAATAGTTGAACTGAGTATAGAACTAAAATCTCCACTTTATATTGGATTCAACGAAAAGGCATTTGGTAGTCTAGACAGAAGAATGCTTTGGAAGTTGCTGAATCATTACGGAATCCCCATAAAGTTTATTAACCTGATAAAAACAATGTATAAAGGAACGAAATGTAGTGTGGTGCATGAAGGACAGCTTACGGAAGCATTTGAAATAAGAACAGGAGTAAGGCAGGGATGCCTTCTCCTGTCTCCATTTCTCTTTCTACTGGCCATAGATTGGATTATGAAAATAACTCAAACAACAGAAATGGAATCCAGTGGTCACTGACCAAACAACTTGACGATTTAGACTTTGCTGATGACATAGCTCTCCTATCACACAGCCATCAACAGATGCAGGATAAAGTGAGCATACTTGATGAGAGATCACAACAGCTAGAACTGAAGATTAATAGAGATAAGACCAAAATTATGAGAATTAATATAGTTGGCAATAACCAAATAAAACTAGGAGAAATACCTATATTAGATGTACAATCTTACATATATCTGGGCAGCAATATCGATAAAGAGTAGGAACAGAAAATGATACCAAAATAAGGATATCAAAAGCAAGAAGAGCTTTCCTGGCACTGGGAAACATGGAAATCCAAAGAAATTAGGTTAATACAACAATACACATTTCAACTCAAATGTTAAGGCGGTCCTATTATATTGCTGTGAAACATGGAGAACAACAAAATTGACAATCACGAAAATACAGACTTTCATTAATGGATGCTTACGCAGAATAAAAGGATGGGAATGGCAGAACAAAATCACTAACATAGAATTATAGAAATGTACCAGTCAAATACCATTGGATAAAGAGATACCACGAAGACGATGGCGCTGGATAGGACATACACTACGGAAGCCAACTGAAAGTATTACACAACATAACCTTTTTGGAATCCCCAGGGGAAAAGACAAAGAGAGACCAAGGAATTCTTGGAGAAGACAGATAGAAGCAGAGATGAAGATGATGGGGAAAACATGGAATGCTCTTAAAAGAATGGCAAAAAACAGAACCACTGGAAAGTGTATGTTGAAGACCTATGCTCCACTGGGAGCTAAAAAGTAGAAGTAGAAGAAGTTTGACATCTTGACACCAAATCCAAACATATGAAACACAAATAGTCTTCGGACTATTCCCCTCGCACATCAAGGGAGCAGTTCTGGCCAGAGTGGAGTATGCTCATGTATTGCTTCACTGCATGAAAACTATTGAAGATATCTATATGAAATTTGGTGAAGTTATTCAGAAGTGGTTGCTCTATATACTACACATTTCATTTCATGGAATATATGAAAGAATTTTTTTTAAAAGTATTTTTGATTAAAAGACATTTTTTTTTCTCTTAACAAATGTATATGCTGATTTGGGCACAAAATCTGACATAAGAATCATAATTTTCACTGCAAATTTGGCCATTAGACTTATTTTATGTTAAAGTGGGTCCTCAAGCAGCAGCAAGGTCATATATATTTTTTTCATAAAAATAGTTTTAACTTTTTGGTAACAAAATATATAGACACAATTCCTGAAAATGAACAGTATAAAATGTGTTACATTAAGAAGATCCAATTAAAAATGCTTCAGGACCCAGATATACATAACACCTTCATCCATGCAAAATTTAATGCCTCTAGCTTTATAAATGTAAAAGTTACAACATACAAACCAAAAAAATATGGCGTTTTTCGGAGAAAATCGCACCGCTAAAAATGAAATTTACTTACATAAAAAAATTCAGTGGCCTCCTGCTACGTAAGGGAAACCTTCCAGTTCTTGTTGCTGCTCATTCCTCTGAAGTCTCTTCAATCTCCTCTTTGTCTAGATTCTTTTGTAGCTTGTTTAACTTGTTTTTGGGCTGTCAGGATCCGGTAAGTGTCTTTGTTTCGAATAAAACTTTGTGTAAATTCACCTACCTCAATCTTCAACTCTTTCAGCATTGACCCACCACAGTGGCACCATCATTAAAAATGCAAACTGCAATTGCTACTGCTGTATTGACAGTTATCAACCCATGGTTTTTCTTTTAGGACAAAATGTCCACACAAGATTGTTTATACTCTCATTAGCATTCTGTGTGTATCCTTCTACACATTTTTTAAGTAATTCTGTTCTTGCAAGGTCCTTCACAATTGGCTTTATCTCTAGCATAACTGATTCTGGAAGATTACTCTTGTGCTTGTAATCAGCCAATGTTCCTGCAGCTTCTGCTTGCTTATAAGAACACCATTCAGTGAACAAAAGTTGTGTGTTGGACTTCGGTCACTGGACAGTTTGTGAAAATATATTGCCCAGACTGCTTCCTCATCCGTACTAAATTATTTTTGTTTCCCCTAATAGCATTTCCATAGAAAGTTTGTAATTTGTTAATCTCTACATCTGTGAGTCTTCCTTTTCCTCCAATTGGTTTTCCATCAGTTAATTATTTTCCTTTTAGGTTCTTTTTCAGATTACGAAGTCTTGTTCCCATTCGCTTTTGAACATGACCAACGCATTCAATTTCTCAATCCGCATATCGGTCCATATGGCTTTGAATCAATACTTTTTTAAAACTGCTAGTATCACCATCACCAATGAATCTAGCATATCTGAGGCTATACAGATCTACAGAACGTGAAAATATCTCAGTTGCAATACCTGCTTCCATAGACCCTGATGATCCTTCATGTGAGATTGTGCATATATTTTTGTGTGATGCTTGCCACTGTCTATATCTCTCACCATAATGTCTTGTTTCCTCCAATAGTCACAAGATTTACACACTTTGCTCTTTGCTCCACAATCTAACACTTTACCTGTCTGTAAGCCTATTGCTGTAACAACACCTATGTTTGATAAATGACCCCTGGTCATATATGTTCCATCTATTGAAACATCAATATCTCTCACAATGTTTTCTGTTTTCTCAGCAAGACTATACTCTATTCTGGAAGCTGCTGTCATACACTGCTTCTGAACAGTAACACTTGCCTTTTCCAATGTTCTGTTTATAATATTGAATGTACTTTTGCTCACAGGATTAGGTAAATTCATTATTCCACAGAATGTCTGCAGTTCCGAGCGATCACCACCAATGCAACGCATGGCAAAGGCAGACTGGCGGTTGACAGAATAAACAGAAGCATTATTTACAGGAATCATGGAGCAAGAGAAAAATGGCACTTGTCCATGACAATGTCTATTACTACAACAGAAAATAAATTTGCTGCCTAAACCTTTTCTCTCCTGTTCAAGTAATGTCACTGTCCCATGACAATATTGACACACAACTTGTGACTTGATGTTTTGATTCAGAATAGCTAAATCAATCAATCTGCGACCACTGACATTCAAATCTCTGTTATTGTTATCCAGTTCATCATCACCATAGCTGTCAATATCATTAGAATCACTACTGCTACTATCGTTATCATCAGTATCAGAAGAGCTGGAGAGCAATTCATAAAGGTTATGAAGTTTTAACTCTGTCTTAGAAGGTGTATAAGTGGGCGTGGCACTCTCAGCAATATTTTGGATCTTATCATTTGTTGTTTGAGTAAGACCACACACTGCACCATGAGAATTAGCATCATTATTATTACACAATGAAGTATCAGTATCAGCACATTCACGATGTGTTTTGTTAGCTTTTGTAAACTGATTTCCACAAAAACGTCGCTTTTTTTCTCCGATTACCACATAATTTTTTATCAGAAGGCATTTTCAACAAAACACAATTCAAAATACTTCACAAACTATGAACAAAATTAAATATTTTACTAATTATCCACACAATTCAACATGGCATATGAATACAAACACATTGATTGACCGGACGGAAGTACTCGTATTTAAACGGCTATTTGCAAGGTAGCTGTAAACAAAGGAGAGAAACATCAATACCCTTACGTTCACAATTTCGAACATTTTTAATTTTTTTTATAGAAATTGGTTTCATATCAGGCATACAAAAAGTGTCATAACTTCAAAACTACTTATCACAAACACAATTTAAACAGCATTAGAAAATATAATGTTTGAACTATATTATAATTATAATATAAAGTTAACGTTTAAAAAACGTTATCCGACAAAATAGTGGGGTAGAGCTGGTCCCTCAAACAACAGACTGTAATACCTCCCTCCAATGTGAATTTGTGAAATTATGAATCCCTCCTAACATGAACCACCGCGAGTCACCCCGGTGCTGCAAAGTCATGTACGAAACTCCATTCCGTCTTTTACTATAAGCGTACGGCCGTTTTAGGGATATACAATCAGCCATTGTGATGACGTAACACCTATTTGTTGGTAAGTAGAACAGTAGGTAGGTTATTAGAAGGGCTAGTGAGTAGGTAGGTGGATAAATATGTCGGTGAATAGCTAGTTATATAAATAGCATCATCATCATCAAGTACCGGCCCTGCTGGCGTAGGTGACACGTCTCTCCACAACTTTCGATCTCGGCAGCTATTTATCATTTCTGTTGTTGACCTTCTGCCAATATATATCTATACATATAAATATATATGTATGAAGTTAGCATGTCGAGTTATAGATAGCTATGCGGGTACCTAATTTGGTTTGCAAGGATTCCTGGTTTTCACCCAGGTGGCCCAGGTTCGATCCCCGGCACGGGAATAATATTTTAAGATGTAGGGCTCGATCCCAACCAACGGCTCCCGGTAATGGGTACCGATTTTTTTTCTAGGAAAGTAAAGCGGCACGGGCGTAATACCGACCACATTACCCCAAAAATCATATGCCGAAGGTCTGTAAAATGTATGGTCGCTAACACCATATTCCCTATACGCTACTTGGCGTGACGGGGGTACTTTACTTTTTTTTTTACAATATGTCTTTTTTTTTTAGAATGGTGACCTCATACCGTGCCTAAATTAAACACTGTTGTCAATGAATCTACAACTCTGCATTTTGGTTTGTGCATTCTTACAGGCTAATAGTCCATCCATTAGTGTTACTCCCCCATGGCAGCAGGTGTTGCTCTACTGTTAATTTATCTTTAATTCATCTCTTCCCTATAGCTCAGTATTTATTCTTTATTTCTCTCAGCCTTTCTCTTCTTCTTCTCCACATTTTCCTCCGCTTCTGCTTAACTCTTGTCATAATGCTGTAGAGTTTCCTTGATACTGTTTCTATTATTTAATGTGTTCTATCCCAAGCTCTGCGCTATTTCTCCATGGTGTTACATCATGTTTCTCTTGATCTACTCAGAACTCTGCGCGCATCGTCTCTTTTTTTCAAATGTCGTGTAGGATAAACAAGATTGTAACACATTCTCTCCAGATGGAATAATCGTTTTCAGTTTCATGTTTGCTTCACTATTGATTATTTCTCTTACAGTCTAAATGTATAACTTGCTGCCACTCCGTTGTTTTCCAAAAGACGTATACTTTCAGTGTTGATTATTTAATTCTTTTGTTTTTCTGTCGTGCCATAAATGACTGTGTTCTCTATGGTAGCGTAGTGTGTATGACGATGCTTTCTAAACACTGTCCTATACCTAAGTTTATTATTCACAATTTCTTGTGCAGCGTTGTAACCCATGTTGAATGGTATAGCTATTCCATCAGTTGTGTGTGGCTCGACCTGTTCATGGATTCAATGCTCCAACTGTGATTTCACTCTCTCAACTATCACCCTAGGTATCACTTATTTTCCATGTTAATTCTTTTTAGCTATACGTTTCTTCTCCCCATGACACAACAATTATCTCCAACCGAACCCTAATTCATCAGTAGATTTAAGAAGGTTTCCCACTCTTTGACATCAACAAACAAATTGGTACACTTCCATTTTACAAGTCAATAACTGGGCAACGGTCATATACGAGCTATTGCTCAGCTGCGTACAGTTTCATAGTTACCACACTATATTAAGGTTGCCAAGATGCCATTTTGTACCCTGAAACAAGGCGTTTCGTTGTTCATATTTTTGTTGCACAATTAGACTTACGTTTTTGTTATTTCACCTTTTTTCTTTTGTATAGTGCTTTTTTCTAACTCATACGAGCGGTTTTTGTTTTATCAAAGGGTCTAAATTAGAAAAATACGTTTACCTTATTGTACAATGTGTTTATGTTCAATGTCAATTTACTAATTCACATAATATTGTTCTTTCTAGCAGCCCACAGTGCTAATGTTCATTATGTAACATTATGAAGACATATTTCCCCACGTTAAAGGGCGTAGTTATCTGGAAAGAGCAGCAATGTAAGTAATGATCCCATGGTAATAAATCAGGGGTAGAATGTGATTTCAAGACATATAAGAAACTTTGAACTTGACAACAAAGGGAGTGGACGATCAGGCATGAGATATATATCTCAGATTTACTGTGATAACATTATCGTTCATTGAGTTATTGAGTTATTTGCGGGAAATAATGATTACACTCTGAACATGTTCATAGTGTTCAGATACCCTCCTCAGCAAGTCGCGCAGCTGACGACTCCAGTTCTGTGTTGGTTGATTAGACTTCTGACACCCTCACTAAGTTGCTCGTTTCTGGCCGTGCCCATCTTAGCTTCCATCTCTTTCATTAGAAAATGTGACGTGGAATTCAAGGAGTGACGTGGACTCATGGTTGTCGAAGTCATGTGTCCTTCCCACTTCACGGAGTACATTGATAATGTCAACGTGATTCATTGGTTGATCGTCCTCAACAATAGTGCAGCTAGCCAACCTGTCCGCTCTTTCATTTTCAGTTACTCATGCATGTCCTGGAACGTAGACAAAGGTGACCTACGTATTTTTTATTTCTACAACGACTCTACCCGTTGCATACGACGTACAGAGCTCAATTCCACTTTTCTTAACATGCTTTTCGAATCACTCAGTTTAATCGGGTATAGTTCTGTGACTCTAACCAGATGAATGCTTTGGTCACTGCCATTATCTTTATCGTCATGCTGCTCGTGGCCACAACGTATACATCACTGTCTTCCTTGACTTTTCTGCATGCCGAGCGTGCTGTAAATGCCCATGCACTCCACTGGTGTCGTATTACAGATCGGTCTGTATAGATGACTTAATCGTTCTCATCAGTGTTATCCCAGATGTGACCCTTGATCTCCACATTGATCACGACTGGGTTTTGTTCCCTACATTTCCTGTCGAGTGTAACAATACCCGAGAATGTCCAACTGAATGACGTAGGCACCGGTATCTACGCCTCGCCAGCGTTGATATTGGTAAGCCCAAAAACCTGTTTGATGACATCTTTACTCGATCCACCCATGATTTGCCTCCTTGTAGCCGGACACCCCTCCCTGTCTTGAGCTCATGATGCAATGACGCTCTTTATCTGCACGTATCATCAAGTATGCTCGTACTTTGAGAGCCGCGATTGATCAGTAGTTATTGACTGGACTACAAAGGACAAGAGGAAGGGTTCGATCCCAACCGACGGCTTCCAGTCTCACACAGCCTTAAATGACTACCGGATTTTCTCTGGGAAAGTAAAGCGGCACGGGCGTATACCGACCACATTACCCCCAAAAATCATGTGCTGAAGGTCTGTAAAATATATGGTCACTAACACCATATTCCCTATACGCCATTTGGCGTGACGGTGGCTCTTTACTTTACTTTTTTATGCTCGTGCTTTCCAGATCTTGATTTTGTCATCCATGGTTTGAAAGTCAAGGAGATACATCTTTGATACTCAGGGAGTGTCCCTTGTACATCCCAAAATTAAACGCAGAGCTTCCTTCTGTATTTTCTCCAGCCAGTCAATTTGTGTCTTATGACAGTAAGAATTTCCAGTGCATACTCGATTGGTGCGAGGACTAGTCCCTGAAACAGAAGGTTAAGTAGCATTTGCTCGATGTTGGCAGCTGCCATGACCTTCAAGATGGCTAATCCCTTGCGGGATTTTGTTATCACATGGTCGACGTGGTCCTGAAAACACAGGCTGCGATCTAAATTAACTCCGAGTTATGTCATTACCCAGCCCCTGGTCACCTCATGATCTCCCATTCGTACCACAGGTGTTTCCGTGTTAACGATATCATTGTTCAGTGAGAACCATGCAACTGATTTAGAATAACCAATGCACCCGATACTCCACACCAGCAAGATATGCGATCGAACTAGTTTTGTATTGTGGAGGCCATCTTACTTCTGTCTCTTTCCTGTCGGTATACCAGAATCATCATCATGTACCATAACGTTGGCGTAGGCGATCATGTACTTCCACAATCTTCTATCTACAGTGCATCGTATCAGTTCTAGTTGTTGACTGCTTTCCATGTCATGACACCAAGCTATGCAGTAATTTCTCTCTTTGTCGTCCGCGATCTCTCTTTCCTTTTATTTGACAATTGTAACCAAGTATTCCAACTTTACTCTTCGTTTGATGTGCCCGAAAAATGTTGATTGTTTTCTTTCTGATTTTTTTTCCGAGCTGCCTTTTAGTGTTGTCCTCTTTGTGAACTTCCTCATTGGTCGTTTTAGTTGTCCAGGAAACTTTCAACATTCTTCTGAGAAATCCCATCTCTGTGGCCTCTAATCGTCTTTTCAATTGTTTGTCTACTGTCCATGATTCGCTTACATAGGTCTGAATTGGGTCGATATAGCACCGATGAACTCTCTTTCTAATTTCTAATGACATATATTTGTTGCATAAGATATTGTTCATTTTCTGAAATGCTATTTTGGCCTGAGCTATTCTACATTTTTATTTCCGTGGTGCTTCTTCCATCCGATGTTGTTATTGTCCCCAAGTATTTGACGCGTTGCACTAGTTTCACATTTGTCCTGGTTTATTTTTATGCTGCATGCTGGTGATGATTGTTTCTTCGATATGATTATTTCTTCTGTTTTCTTACTATTCAGACTGAGACCTTTCTTGATGCTTTCTTTTACTAGTATGTCAATCATTTCTTGTAGTTCATTCTCTGTCTCTGCTATTAAGACTGTGTCATCCGCATATCGCAAATTATTTATGTTGTGACCACTGACTTCAATTCCTTTTTTGTCTACTATTCATCTCATGCTATATTCGCTGTAAAGTGAAAACAAATCCGGTGACAGAACACAGCCTTGTCTGACTCCTTGTTTTATAAGTTGAAATTGTCCTGTTCGGTTGTTAATTCGTAGATCCTTGCCATCAATGTTTAATTCTCCAGCATATTGATTATTTCCACATGCTTTACATTGTCAAATGCTTTCGTGTAGTCTATAAAGCACATATATAGATCTTTCTTTACCTCTATAGATCTTTCTATCAATGTTCTTGAGATGTATATTGCATTAGTGGTGCCCTTTCCTTGCACAAATCCATATTGTTCCTCACTTATTTCTGGCTTTATTTTGTTTCTTACATGTCGCTTGATGATTCTCAGTAATATTTTCGTCATATGGCTCATGAGACTAATAGTGCGATGGTCGTCACAATCAGTGGCTGACTTCTTCGGTATGGCTACAAAGATAGATTTTAGTAGATCTTCTGGTATGTGTCCAGGGTTATATATGTCATTGAGTAATTTTGTTATGACTTGTACTCCCAGCTCTCCTAATGCATTTATCTCTTAATTGTTATATTGTCAGGACCTGGAGCTTTGCCTCTTTTCATGTGTTGAATTGTGTTCTTCACTTCACTCTGCATAATTGATGGTCCTGTCTCTTTGTTTGAATTGTTTAACTCTGGTCTTTCATCATCATAGAGTTGACTGATATATTATGTCCATCTTTCTATTGTCTTCTCCAGTCCCATAATTATATTTCCTTCCTTTGACTTTACTCATCCTGAAACTTTGACTTCTTTCCTTCCTGTTAATTCATTTAACTGATTGTGCATAAATTTTGAGTCTTTCTTTTGTTGTTTTCCACTTCTTCACATTTCTGTTTTAAAAAAATCCTTCCTTTGCTTCTCTGCATTTGTTCTGGATCTCTTTGTGCAATATTTGTATGTCCGTTCTTCTTTCTTATTTTTTTCTTCTTTCATCCATTAGTTGTAATATTTCTTCTGTCATCCATTTCTTTTTGTTGATTCTTTTGGTCACTGGTATAACTTCTTTTGATGTTTGTTGAATCGACGATTGTTTGAGCATTTCCCACTGCTCCTCGATGTCCTGTATTATCTCAATAGCATTATATCTATTTTACACTATCGTGCCATACAGTCATCGCTCATCTGTTTATCTACTCTAAGTATATCTAGTTATAATTTTATATTTCTAGGGGATTTCTGTGCCTTCCGCAGTTTTATTCTTATCTTTCCATGTACTTGTACATAGTCACTATTGTAATCTGCTCCTGGCCTTGTTTTAACTGATGTT
The DNA here is from genome assembly GCA_032433765.1 of Megaustenia siamemsis. Lineage (NCBI taxonomy): Eukaryota > Metazoa > Mollusca > Gastropoda > Stylommatophora > Ariophantidae > Megaustenia > Megaustenia siamemsis. The sequence goes on from JAVIAB010000108.1 coordinate 50,702,332, forward strand.
AGCCCATTCCTGAATTTTCTCTGTACCAGTATACAATCAATTTGATTGTGCACTTTTTTTGTCTGGTCTTTCCCATGTCCTTAGTCGCCTAGGGTGTTGTTTGAACCAGGTGTTTCCTATAATCATTTCATGTGTCTTTGCCCAATCTATCAATCTATCCCCTCTGTCATTCGTCTCTCCATGCTTCAAGTCACATTTTGCACTTGTCTCTATACATGAGATCCTCTGCCTGCAATCGCGGTGTGGGGACCATAACCGGCACTACTTGTCGGCTGCTACCACAACACCATCCACCACCTGCTCCAATGCCTTCACATAACACCCTGATAGGGGGACTAAACGGGAGCTCCACCTTGCCCAAGGGTGTCCCGAAGACTAGCGGAGGAAAGCAGACGTCTTACTCCTCCTTTGGTAGGGCAGAACTCTACCCCGCTAACCCAATACCATAATATCATCAGCAAAAGTCATAGGTTTTTCCCGTTCCGTCCAGCAGTTGTTCTGAGATTGTTACTGTGTACACGTTAAATCGAACTGGTGACAAAGGTAAGCCTTGTGGCAGCCCTGGACAAATGGATGTTGTCTTGGATGATCAAATTCTACATCAGAGTATTACCTTCCACTTAAACAGTTATGCAGCGATGTATCTAATGAGGAAGGGGTGGCATTTTTAGGAGCATGTGCATGAGGTATTAAAATGGTACACTGGTGTATCTTTCCTCTAGATCTATAGCAGCAGTGCATGTCTTCTCTCGTTAGTGGAAGCCTTCGAAAACGAACGTTATAATAGACGTGTTGCATCAAGTATTACCTATAATCATTACATGTGTCTTTGCCCAATCTATCAATCTATCCCCTCTGTCATTCGTCTCTCCAAGGCCAAATCTTCAAGTCACATTTTGCACTTTTGCTGTTCCTACCTTTGCATTTAAATTCCCTAATATAATAGTTTTTTCTTGGGATTTACTCTGTTCCATGGTCATCTCTAGCTCGTTGTAAAAAGTGTCAATACCTTCTTCTTTGCTATTACTTGTTGATGAATAAGCTTGAATTATGTTGATATCCACCTCTCAATTTTACTAGCAGAAATCTATCTGATACTGGTCAAAATCCTTTTACTGTTTTGCGTATTTCTCTATCTAACATTATGCTTGCTCCTCTTTCGTATGCTGTTCCTCTAGACTACATTACATTTCCGCTGTCGCGTTGTAATAATCCTGTTACTCTCCTTCTCATTTCACATAGTCTCAAGATGTTCATTTTCGTTCTCTTTATTTCTTGACTGATGTTTTCTAGTTTACCAACCTGGAAGTCTATTCTAATGTTCCAAGTTCCTATTGTTAGTGTATCTTTATTTGTCATCTCGCATACAGTAGCTTGATGACGATCGGGTGTCACCTATAGCAAATGGCGATCCCCACCGGACGAGGTAGCTGTGGAGTTTCTATTAATGTCGTTAGCTGTAGAGTTTAAATTGTATTTTTACATAATTTTACTTGGCAATATTAGTAGGTAGTTTGACTTTCCTTTCCTTCTTGGCAGTGACTGTACTAGTCGGAGATCGCAGCCATTGTCTCTATACATGAGATCCTCTGGCTGCCATCGCGGAGTGGAGACCATAACCGGCACTACTTGTCGGCCGTTTCCATAACACCATCCATCGCCTGCTCCAATGGCTTCACATAACCCTGATATGGGAGCTAAAGGGGAGATCCACCCTGCCCAAGGGTGTACCGAAGACTAGCAGAGAAAAGGAGACGTCATACTCCTCCTTCGTTAAGGCAGAACTCTACCTCGTTAATAATGTATGCCACAGTTATTGTGGGAACAATCATGCGATCACGCTAAACAATCATCCACGCTCAGCGGCAGCTTTAAAATAAACGTCACAATCAGTGCTGTTGTTGCTTGTGTTTTCCAGGTAATGTATTTGACACCTGTTCACATGTGTAGTTTTAACGTTTACACGTTAAATGATGAATCATGCTATATTAATATGTTTCAAATAGAGTCACGTTTGCTATATTATGCTTTTTCGTTGAACATATGTGTAGTCAAGAATCCTAATTAAATAGTTACAATCTGAATATGTGCATTTGTGTGTGTGTTTTCTATGTTTCCGTGCGTGTGTTAGAAATATGGATGCCCCAATCTGTTGTTAAACATTTACAATGACTACATCTCGTAAATCCATCCGAAATGGTCAAAATCAACGAGCACCTTCGCAGACAACTAAGCATTGATACACAAATAGAAGACAAGGCAGAACACTTAGACATACATAATAGTGTCGGAAAACAACCTTTTAAGAATGCCAACATAAACAAGACATAAGTAAAGACGATATCAAAAGAAACACAAGGCACCAACATAAAGATAGATGACATTGTCCTAAAAGAAGTGAAAAAAAAATTAGACAGCATCAGACCAGACATATAATAACATGAAATCCTAAGGAATAGACTCAAGATGTATCAAAGTTTGACAAATTATTGGACAGATTTCACCACTACTGTCTAGCGAAAAAGTAATATTAGAACCGAAGAGAGCTGTTTATAAGACTATATTTAACCCAACCTTGAGCTACATGTGCACAACATGGACTTTAGATTCAAGAACTATTACAAAAATAACCACCACAGAAATGAAAGGCGGCAGATTCATGACATGAAATAGCTTGAGCGACAAGATATGAAATTAATAGTTACGAAAACGACTAGGAGTGGAAGCAGCCACTAAATACATAAAGCGACCAAAGATCAAGTGGTTCGAAGACATACACACATATATATATATATAATCATCGTTGTCCGTGCGCTGCAGGGGTCCGGAAGGGTAGTAAAGAATTGAAGCGCTGTTCCTACCCGGCATGTTCGTGAAGGGCGACTAAAGGAGATTTGGACATGGGACTGTATCATGTACTCTAAAAAACCAAATAAGCCCCAAAACTGGACAAACATGAACAAGTCAAAAAAAAGGTAAATCCGCCACCCAGGACAGATAAGCGCTCTCTGTCTAAGAGATGGATGACGCAATCCGGAGAAAGCCGCAAGGAATCCAGTAGATAACTCACCTTGTATGTACCAGGAAATCCTCCAGAATTGGCACATCCGATGCACATACTCTAAATGAATAAGGAAAAGCTGCACAACTAGCAGTTAAAATGACAAATTACACAATAGATATTCTAGAAATGTGCGAAACAAAATGTTTAGGGACAGAAAAAAAAAAAAAAATTAAACACAGTAAAGATGATTTTGTCATCAGGACGCCAGGAACCTAGAGCACAAAATAGTGAAGGCGTAGCTAAGATGTTGTCAAGGGAAGTACAGGAAACTGATCGAATAGAAGCATCTGGGCGAAGACTAATAAGAGCAACATTCAAAACAACAGAAAAAAAACATAATAAAAATACATATTGTCCAATGCTATGCACCAGCCAATAATAAGGACGATTTAGTTACAGATGAATTATATAATTAAATGTCAGATGGGTGGAAGACGAGCCAAAGATATACTCTTGATGGGAGATCTAAATGCAAAAGCAGGATCAGCCAACAAAGGCTTCGAAGAGACTTGGAGAAATTAATGATATTAGAAAAAGATGTTCGTGAACCTCTGTGCTCTTAATCAAATGAACTTAGGAGAAAAAATAGTTCAACATAAAGGAATACATAAAGCTACGTGACTGTCACCAGATCATAGAACGGAGAATCAAATTAGCGGCATATGTATTAATAACAAGATTAAGTCATCCTTACATGATGTAAAAGTATATAGAGAAGCGGATGTGGCTTCAGATCATCATCTTCTGCTAAGTGAGTTTAAAATTAAACTGAAAAGCTATGCTGCAACATATAAGGGTACACAATATTCCAATGTAGGGTTTCGCAAAGAGCAATGAATTTAAGATACATTTGCAGTCACTCTAACAACTAGAAAATACAATAAATATAGCAGAGAAATGGAACCACTGTAATGGATATCTGGAAGGAGACATGTGAAGAAACCCTAGGGACAAAAAAGAATGCCAAAATAAGACAGGACGACAGCAGAGAACCTGTTGAAAATTAAAGAAAGAAATAATAAGAAAATATACATGAATAAAATCACAATGAGAAATACTAAAGTAAAGATACAGGGAACTTACACAGAGGTGAACAAGTAAGTGAGAAGATGCATTAAAAGGGATACGATGAACTATATATATGAACTAGATGAGTGGGCAGTGGAGGCAGCCAAAAAAGGAAATATGAAAGAATTGTAAAGGATCACAAACAAATTAAGCGGAGCATACCAACAGATCAATGCCTTTATTAGATATAAGAAAGGAAACCTGCTTTGTAATTTAAGGAATAAATGAAGCGATGGAAGGAACACTTTGAAGATCTGTTGAACAGACCCGACCCAAATAACTCTCTAGGTATACTACCAGCAGAAGAAGAGTTACATGTTAACCGTGGAAAGTCAAGCAAGGAAGAAACAATTAAAGCCATCAAGCTATTAACAATGGTAAAATCACAGGACCAGATGAAATTCCTACAGAAGCCATCAAAGCAAATATTACCACCTCTACCATGATATTACATAATCTACTAGAAAAAAAATATGGGAAGAGGAAGAAAAGATTGGAAAGAAGGTTTTATGATCAAATTTCTAGAAAAAAAGGTAAATTTACATAAGTGCACAAACTATAGGGAAATTATGCTACTATGTGCCAGGAAAAATACTAAGCAGAATCATTTTGGGAGACTAAAAAGGTCATAGAGAAACATTTGAGAGATGAACAAGTAGGTTTTATGAAAAACAGATTATGTACTGATCAAATAACTACTTTACGTAAAATAGGTGAACAAAGCTTAGAACTACAGTCCCTACTTGATATCAAATCCATAGAATCCGAAAAGACATTTTATAATTTGGACAGAGTAATGATTTGGAATTTTCATTACGCAATCTCCATAAAGTTTATTTCACTGATAATAACAATGTATGAAGGAATGAAATGTAATTTGGTGCATGAAGGGTAGCTTACAGAAGCATTCGAAATAAGAACAACAGTAAGTCAGGGATGTCTTCTATCACCATTTCTCTTTCTACTGACCATAGATTGGATTATGAAAATAACTCAGAACAACAGAAATGAAATCCAGTGGTGTCTGTTCAATCAACTTAATGAACTTATACTTTGCTGATGACATAGCTCACATATCACATAATCACCAACATATGCGAGATAAAGTGAACATGTTTGATGAGAGATTGCAACAGATTGAAAATAATTAGAGATAATACAAACAATATGAGAATTAATACAGTTAGCTATATCCAAATAATAGGAAACTACCTCTACTAGAAGTAAAATGTTACATATATCTGGGCAGTAATATAGACAAAGAGGGATAAACAGATAAAGATTTCAAAATAAAGTTACCAAAAGCAAGTGGAGCAGGTTGTTGCACTGTCAACTATATATATAAATCCAAATAAATTAGGTTAAATACAACTATTTTAAAAAATCAAGTCCAATGTTTAGTCATACCTATTGTATATATGTGAAACAAGGAGAACAACAACAATGCCATTCATGAAGATACATACCTTTATTAACGGATTCTTGCGCAAAATAAAAGGATGGAAATTGCCGAATAAAATCGCTAGCATAGAATTATGGAAAGTACCATCCAAATACCAATGGATAAAGTAATACAGTGATGACGATGGCGCTAGATAGTACACACATTACGGAAGCGAACTGCGAATAGTACGCAAATGGCCTTGTTTGGAATCCCCACCCCCACCCCAAAAAAAAAACAACAACAAATAAGAAGAGCATACATTTCATGGAGAAGACAAGTGGAAACAGAGATGGTGATAATGATACTGGAGAAGTCACGGAATGGTCTTAAAAGATTGGCAAGTAACAGAACGGTTTGGGAAGTGTTTGTTGAAGACCTATGCTCCACAGGAAGTTTAAAGGTAGAAGAAGATATAATGATCATGATAGTTTGTTTTACCAAAATTCGAGATTACTGATAAACCCCCATATGTTATTCTACCATTACAGAACAATGATATATGACACATGATATACGAATGGTAAGGCAATATCGTTAATTATAATCGCGGCCTTGTTGACAGTTAGCCAAAGAGGCGCCTAAAATGAAAGTTAGTTTTAGTCGCACACTTATGGTAATAATGCGGTAACAAGATGACTATTTTTTCTTTCAGAAAATAAAAATGCCGGGTCGGAGTTTTTTCCTAATTCGGGGAAGAGGTGGGTAAAACACTTAAAGAAAAGAAGAAATCTTCAAAATAAATCCTACTACTGTGATTCAGTAAACTATTCCCAAGCTAATTTCTTAGTAAAGCCATTATTTTCTTCATATTGCTAAATGAAATTTCAACAGTGACTGTTGATAATGGAATAGTCAATGTTCTTGCACTAATATTTTTCAATTCGTTATAACTAATGTAAGTTTGGAGAAGATTTTTTAGTGAGGATAAATTATCGTTCAGACATTAGCAAAATATTTAAAAGACTTACTGACCGCTGGCAAATAATCTTGGTCTATTTCATGCATATAATAACACAGAGTGTTAACATCTACCTCTTTATCTGATGAATGTGAGAAATGATTAAAAAAAATGAACATGCTGAAATTAAGTTATAGGCTTGCCTACTAAATATTTCGTCCATTTCAATTATTACATCATCTATGAATTCAGTAATTGTCTGCAAATACCTTTTATCATCAGAGACAATTATTTTTATTGTTCGGATGTTTGGCACCATATCTTTGAATTCTCTATATTGCAGTAAAATAACTATGTTCGTGTTTTTCTGATTTCAATATAAATGCAGGTATTGATTTTAAATGTAACGATGTACTCGAAATTAACTTTGGTAGAATTGCAATCTTACACCCCAGCTTTGCAAGCATTTGCTTACTTTAGAAAGTTTCTCTATCTCCACCAACAGACACATTATTAATATGAAAGTATATTTTTCTTTTTCAAAAAGTAATCCTTCAGTCAACTAAGCTGGGTCTGCTCAGTTCTTATGTAAATATTCATAAATCAGCAAGGTTGACCCATCACCTATCTTAATGAATGTGAATGGTGTTATAATGATAGCCAGTGCACATATGTAGGCTATGGAATTCTCAGCATAAGATCTAGTAACAATTTTAGAATGTCCCGGTGAACTGTTTCTCCGTTTTGTTGATTGGTGGAACGGTTTATGTCTCTGACTAAATAAAAACCTTTACACGAACGATAACTGGTCTCTTGCACTTGTCACAGAAAGTTACAATACATGTTATGAGTCCTACAGAGTAAGTAAAATGAAGAGCCCGTCACGCCAAGTGGCGCATCTGGAATATGGTGTTAGTGACCATGTAGGGAATAATCCTTCCTGATTTATCAAACATCCTTTTGTGAACGCAGGAGCTATTGCCTTAAAAAAAAATTAGAACCTTCATCAAATCCACAAACAATAAGATTAACATATGACATACCTAGTTTACTTATATCACTTTCAATGCAGTTTGTGGTGGTTTCAGCTTGTGTATGTTTAAGTGGAATTATTAATAAAATGTTTTGTCTCGAATTTATCAACAGTCGGTCACATATTTCCCACACATAGACTAGTTTCAGAATTGTTGGCAGTGTTTGTGGATTCATCAGCCATTAAAGCAAATGGTCTCCACGTAATTCCAGTAGCAAACTGTTCAGCATGGACCTCTCACATAGACTGTGGCATGTCACAAACTGTCTCTTTAAGTGCAATATGTAGCTCTTTCACCCGTTATGAAGCCAGTCACTTAAACTCTTATTAACACACGGTGTCATCACATTTCTCGCTATATGTTCATATTTGGTAGTGTGGGCTACTTTCTCTTTAATTAGAAAATATAAAGGTCACATCACATCAAAATAATTATGCCATACCCATTTTCTTCAAAATAGCTTTGCATTATCGATGGTGCATAGCGTGAATAAGTCTCTTTTCGTGCAATATGTGGGTATTTTTTTTCTCGATTCCATTTTTATAGTATCCAGAGGAATTATGTGTTTTCCACTTCCTTTTTTTCCACTTTCATGTTGCTTTTTAAATAATTAATGAGATGGTACATTAATAAAGACATCTTTAGTTCGTGAAATATGTTTGCGTGGTTCAGATAGTTTCTACAACAAACACGACAAGAAAACACCGTCTCGATCTTTATCTTTTAAGCTAATTATACTTATTCCTCAAATAAAACAGGCTTATAGCTTGCTTCTCTCGAAGTATTACCAGATGAACGAACAATAGTATATGCACTAAATCGCTAGAAAATATTGCTATGATTGTTGTGGCTTTTTCACTTCATTTGTTTCGTAGAAAATATGACAACTTTCATTATAAAAGTCTGGTATCTCAGTTCTCGAATATGAGTTCGCTTTCTAATAAAAGAAAAAAAAAACACAACCTCCAGAAAGGAAAACCTTCTTGGTTTGAAAATAAATAATATATATATATATATATATATATATATATATATATAAAGCCGTACATGCAAAATTCGCATGCGTTGTTAAACCAAACTCTGCTACCTGTCACAACTTTGATATAATATAAAGGTTTAATAAATAAATAAATAAATATGTGTGTATATATATATATATATATATATATATATATATATATATACATATATATATAATTATATGAACCATGAACATTACACAATAATACATAAATGAAAATTGAAGCCTTTGAAACTGTGTTTATAGAGGGATAGAAAGATTTGCATGGACAAAAAAGAAGAAAAAATACGATTAAGTCTTAAAAAAACTAAAATTGAAAAGTAAACTACGAAACATAATTCAAACAAGACAAATGATATGCTTGTGGCACTATCATGTTATTTCTTCTCGATGTTTCCATCATCGTAGGCAGAATACAAATGTCCCAAGCACATGGCTATCTTCGAGTCACTACCTATGTACAACATCCTCTACAGCAGGGATGGCCAATTGCTTTCAAATGGCGGGCCACTTTTATATTATGTTTTTTTGTAGCGGGTCACACATATAGCAACATCAATACACACAAACTTGGCATTTGTTTTAAAGTAAAATTTTGTTAATTATCGGCATTATTTGCTTACATAACTCATTTTGTTGCTACAGAGTTAAAAATGCCTAGATGATTTATAAAATGAATAAAAGTTGCTATTTATATTGGTTAACAAACATGTTTTAGTTAGGTCATTCTAAAGTTGACATGTACCAAACCTTAATGAGAACAATGTGGAGGTTCATGTGCAGCAACAAGTTCATCAAAGTCAATGTGTAAAGATGATGATGATATTCGTAATAAATCCTGAAGGTGGCCATCAGTGAGTCGGTTTCTTTGTGACGATTTATTCGACTACATTCTTGAAAAAGTACATTCACATATATATGTGCTTCCGAACATAGAAGTAATTTTCAAAATAAAATCACTCAATGCGGACATTTTCCCATGACACAAAATTCCAAAAGTCAATTCTTATCTCCATACTTGATTGGAGAAAGGAGTCACTTTGGAGGTTACATAACTCCAACTGAAAAGTGTCACGTTGTAGGAAAACGTCACGCTTCATAGGGTTGTTAAACAATGCCAGTTCTGGTTGTATACCACTGAAGTCAGAAAATCCTTAATTGAATTGCTCAAATAGTTTGTCTAACATTAATACAGAAAATTTGAAATCAGTGACATTGCCCTTCTCTATCAATTCTTTGCACAAAGTAAAATGAATGAAGATTTCATTGGCCAAGGTAAATCTAACAGCTTTTAGTTGACTTATAAATCCATCTAGGTGTCCTACCAAATCTGAGACTGTTTGGGAACGTCCCTATAGCTCCACGTTGAGTTCATTCATGTACTGAAAATATCAGTTAAAAAGGCCAATAACCTGTTAAAATGTGGATCAGACATTTTTCTGATCAGTTCTTTGTTGGTATCATGTTTCTCTAAAAACTGCCTTATCTAGTTTCTCAAAACAAAAAACCGCCTCAAACAATTCCCTCTGCTTAGCCAGCGTACTTGTGTGTAGAGCACTAAATCGCCATATTCCGCCACAACTTCTGATAGAAAATGTATAAACTGTCGTTTGTCAAAGACCGATTCCCGCCTTTTATTAAATTCACACACTTTATTACAGTTTTTATAACATCATTCACGTCTGGAATCTTGCCGCACAGCGCCTCCTGGTGTATAATGCAATGTAATGATGGGCAATGGATTTCAGCCTTCCTTAATAATCTAACTAAACCTGTTTGAGTACCACACATTGACTTAGCGCCATCTGTCACTATTGCTGAAAATCTGTTTATGTCACCGATACCGTTAACAACTTTCATAACTGAGTCATAAATATCTTGACCTTCGGTCGTATTATGCAATTAATCTAAAGTAAGTAGCTCTTCATTGATAATAAAGTCTTTTGAAACAGTTCTTATGAAAATTAAATGTTGTGCTGTCTGATATGTCAGTAGATTCATCCAAAGCCAGAGAAAAGTAAGCGGAATTTGTAACGACACTCTTTAATTTACTAGATATATGAAAACTTATTTCCTCAACCCTTCTAGTGACTGTCTGTTTTGATAGTGGAACGCTCTCAAAATGATTGGCAATTTTTTCGTCCCCAAATGCACGCGCCATGTTAATAGAACAACGCTTTACGAAGTCACCGTCACATAACGATTTTTTTTTTTATTTCGCTATCTCTGCGCTTACAACAAACGATGCCATTAAGGAACGTGCTTGTTTTGTTGTTAATGTAGTAAAACATATTTCTGAGCACTAAACTTTTCTTCAAATCGCACACGTGTAGAACGTATTGTACCAATGTAGTCCTTGTATTTACCGGCGTGGTGCTGGGTGTAAAGCCGTTTAAGATTATACTCTTTATTTACAGCCAACACTTGCAAATACACAAGGCACTGCGGTTTGCTATCCTTATTGTTGATAAATAAAAAAATCATGTTCCCATTTCTCATGAAAAAATCTGATTTTTTCATTTACAAGACGTTTATTGCTCATATTATACCAACACCGACGCAATAGACAATGAAAACATAGATTACAACAAAAGCACTGCTTCCAGTTAAAAATGGAAATGTTCACTATAACTCGGCAAAATCATGGTGGGGAGAAGGAGGTGGGTGACTGACAGTATTTCTTGTCGGAAACTGTTTGAGCTCGCCGAACCGAGTGTCGGTTCTAGAACCAATCGTTGGCTTCTTCTTTTGCTTCAGTCGATCGCTGGATGATCAAACAGAAAAAAGGATGGGTCGGAAATGTCGGGAAGGTGACGTTAAACTAACTACTAGAATGTTCCGAGTGTTTGACATAGGTTTACTTCTACTATTATTCTTCTTTGGTTTACCTCGGATGTTTCCACCAATAATTATACTTTATTTTAAACAAACTATGATGGAATATTTGAGTTAGCTTTCTCCACGGAAGAAATTAATGTAACACATTTTAAATAAATTTTACCCAGGACATTTGGTTTAATGCAACCTGATTTTCATTTTTTGTCCGCCACGGGCCAAAACTACGACGTCGCACTTGTGGCCCGTCGGCACCGTATTGGCCATCCCTGCTCTACACAATGAGACTAGCAGTAAAAATGGCTGCAGGGTTAACAGAGGCAAATCATAGATATCATGGGCTGAGAACATCGTTGAAGACATTTATCTGCTTGGTGACAACGAACTCGGGAAGAGTGGATACATAAGCCAGCAGGGTGTTCTATTCATTTGTGTTTGCATTACAGTGATTAGAGAATGCAGAAAACAAATCTATGTCATTGTGGCGAAAAAGGTGTATTCCTTGATCTAATGAAATTGACCTGAGTGTGAGGTAGTCATTTATATTGATGGAATTGTTGTTCGGCACAATCGAAGCCCAAGAGTTTACACAGTACAGATCAATGGAAGAAAAGTAAAGGAGAGAGCAGTGCTTTCGCGACAACTAACCGTTGTTTGCCCATGGAGATTATGGCAGCTGCTAAAGCAAAGGACTAGCTATGAACTCAACATTTTATTCACGTGTGCTTCCTGAGTGACAGGATGAAAATGTTCACAAAGAACGAAGGAGGCACAAATGTAATGGCTGGTGTTACAACAAAAAAATAGGCCCGTCGGAAACGGTTACATTACGTAACTCTATTTATGATCATGAATCTACATCAATGAACAGATTACACTAATATCTGATAAAACTGGTGGTATTAGTGCATGTTCACTGCAAAATAGCAATTAAACATAGAACCGGAGTTGCCAGTCTTCACTCATGGATTGTTCCAGTATTCATTTTGGCATCTTCTTGCTTCGCGTTGCAGAGTGGCTTGTGCATGTTTCACCTGGTCCCTGGTGGTTTACTGAGGTTGTTTTTGAAGTTCAGTAATGCCTTTTTCTTTTTAACTATTAGTGGGTCTAGTTTTGTTGCACTTTTTTCCGACACAGTCGTTTTCTGAGAAATATTTGTGGCCGTAGGTAGAAAGTGCGCAATTATCATCATCATCATCAAGTACCGGGCGTACTGGCGTAGGTGATTATATCTCTCCACAACTTTCGATCTCGACAGTTCTTTATCATATCTGTTGTTGACCTTCTGCCAAGCCATTTTCTTAAGCTGTCTGGTATTTTCCCTCTTTGATACCCTCTATCTCTTCGTCCTTCAATGTATTCAGTTGTTACAATATATTCCAGTTGTTCTCTTCTCATTACATGGCCACAAAATTATGATTGTTTCTTCCTAATATTGGAAATTAGCTCTCTTTTTGCTTTGACCTCTTTCAGAAGATTTTCATTACTCTTCTTAGCTGTCCATGATATTCTCAACATTCTTCTGCAAAACCACATTACTACAGACTCCAGTGATTTTCGTGTCTGTTGTCCAATTGTCCATGATTCACGTCCGTATATTAAGCCTGGCTCTACATAACATTTAAGAACTCTTTTCTTGTTTCTATTGTCAAAAATGGATTGCATAGTATATTCCTCATTTTTTTGAAAAGCTGCTTTTGCCTGAGCCATTCTGCATCGCACCTCTCTTGTGCATCTTCCTTCCGAGGTTAACAAAGTTTCCAAATATTTAAATTCATTTGCCTCTTTTAATATTGTTCCACTTGTCTTTATTATGCACTCATGTGTTGTCTTTTTCTTTGTTGTTACCATTACTTCTGTCTTTTTGCTATTAAGGCTGAGTCCCTTATTTTTGCTTTCCTTCACTATAATGTCCAACATTTATGGTTAGATCAGGTAAGTTTACCTGCTACTGTATGCAGTAAACAGTACAACCTGTGGCTGCCCTGATGCCTTGCAGGTAAGCTCGGGGGAGTAAAAGGCTAAGGGAGGGTACCCCGAAGTAAAACAACCCCACTGCCTTGTGGGTGAGACTTTTTAGTCAAAGGCTAGCGGAGCCAACCGTAAACAAACCGACGGAAGGCAACAGAAAACCACCGTTGTAACTTCTTTGTACAATCATGAATCGCACAATTATAGATGTGTGTTTTCTGAGAGTGCCAGTTGTCATACACACTTGATCAATCTTCAGAATTCCTCTACGAGTTCTTCAAACTTAGATCTAAAGATGTCTTTTTTCTATGACATTTTAGTCGCTGTGATGTTGATCTTGGTCGCTGAAGACACTCTTGATTTGTAAATGCGACTACTTCTAGCTTTGATCTTACTGATGACGAGAGCGTGATTTGTATTGCAGCCTGCACTGTGATATACTCGTGGTATTCTGATGTTATTTATAGACTGCCTACGTGTAAGAACTAGATCTAGTTGGTGCCAGTGACCATATTTAGCATGACGCCATGTTGGTTTATGATTATGTTTTACATTAAATTAGATATTAGTTACACATAGATGATGATTATTTTAACAGAATTCTAGTAATCTTTGGCCATTTTCGTTGATTTTTCCAATGCGGTGATGGCCTAGGCATGTTGGCCAAGATTGTTGATCACATCCTGTGCGTGCATTGAAAACGCCAATTATATATAATAACACTTCCTTCAGAAGTGAGTCTATGATCACTTGAAGTTGTTGGTAGAAATCGTCTTTCTCTTCGCCTGATGCAGCCAACGTTGGCGTATACTAATGATGTTGATTAATCCCTTCTTTGCATGCCTCTGAAGCAACATTGAGCGTTCGGACTCTCCTTTTATGTGGTTATGGTGTTTAAATGTTTGTTATGTACAGCGAAGCTTACACCATGTAGACGCGGCTTTTCAGGACTTAGACCTTGCCAGAAAAAAAAGTATTATTTTTCTTCCTTTACAGAACCACAGTCCGAGAATCGTGTTTCTTGGAGAGCAGCAATATCAATTTGTAGACTATTTAGTTCTTTATCTATGAGGGATGTTGTTCTAATTTGTCCTTCTTTCAGTGTTTTTTTAAACAAGTCCTTACGTTCCTTTTGCCAAGTTTAAACATTGATGCTTTCTCCCTTTTCACTTTATCTACTCTGCCTGGGCACAGACTAAGGAGATAGTGCTTTACCCAGTCGTACTATCCCCTTCTCGGTTGGACGCATTCCATATGTTCGGAATTGAAAGAAGGTGCAGGGGATGCCAGAGAGATGGTTAAAGCTGTCTACTGTATTAGGGTCCCTCCCTTCAGATTTTTACTCTGGGTGTACTCCAATAACAATCCATTCTAACTATAATCTAGTCCACAGGGTAGAGGAGGATTTTGTAGTCGAAGTTTCTCTTCTTCTAGACGGGTCACTAGCGAAGGTTTACGAGCCCCGTCTACCCAGATCGATATCTAAAGAAACCTAAAGATATTTCAGGCACAGGTGACCGGATATATATATATATATATATATATATATATATATATATATATATATATATGTATGTAATTAGCGGTGAACTGTGTGGTTCTGTTGGAGGTAAAGGAACGAGCACTGCCATATATATCATACGATCTTTAGTAGAAAGAGCCATAGAGGTGAAAACAGATCTATACCTATGTTTCATAGGTTATACCAACGCATTTGACAAAGTAAAGCACCAAGAAATAATCAAAATTTTAGAAAGCATAAACATAGACAGCAAAGATCTAAGAATAATGAAGAACATGTTCTGACAACAAACAGCGGACATAAGAAGTGGAAACCAATTGGGGATGTTTCAACAAATAAAACATGGTGTTAGACAAGGTTGTGTGCTGTCACCAGATTTGTTTAATATTTATAGTGAGATTATTTTAAGATCCATAAGGGGCATGCCTTGAATAACAATTGGATGTCATAATATAAATAATCTAAGGTATGCTGATGATACAGTATTAATCGCTAAGAGTGAAAATGAGTTACAAGAAATGTTGGACATTATGGTGAAGGAAAGCAGAAATAAGGGACTCAGCCTTAATAGCAAAAATACATAAGTAATGGTAACAACAAAGAGAAAGACATCAGCTCAGTGCAAAATAAGACACGTGGAACAATATTAAAACAGGTAAACGAATTTAAATATTTGGGAACTTTGTTAACCTCAGACGGAAGATGTACAAAAGAGGTGAGATGCAGAATGGCTCAGGCAAAATCAGCTTTCCAAAAAATGAGGAAGATACAATGGAATCCATTTTTGACAATATAAACAAGAAAAAGAGTTCTTAAATGTTATGTAGAGCCAGTCTTGACATATGGATGTGAATTATGGACAATAGGACAACAGACAAGAAAATCACTGGAGTCTGTAGACTTGTGATTTTACAGAAGAATGTTGAGAATACCATAGACAGCTAAGAAGAGTAATGAAAATGTTCTGAAAGAGGTCAAAACAAAAAGAGAGCTCATTTCCAATATTAGGAAGAAACAATCATCATTTTTTGGCCATGTAATGAGAAGAGAAACAACTGGAATATATTGTGACAACTGGAAAAGTTGAAGGACGAAGAGATAGAGGGAAGCAAAGAGAGAAAATACCAGAGAGCTTAATAAAATGGCTTGGCAGAAGGTCAACAACAGAAACGTTAAAGTACTGTCGAGATCGAAACTTGTGGAGAGACAAGATCACCTACGCCAGTAGGCCAGTACTTGATGATTATATATATATATATGCACATACATATTTTTTTCTTTTTATTTTACTATAGAAAGTAGTTATTATTTTGTTTCTGCTTCTCTAGTCTATGTTTGACTGTCTAATTAAAATATGTCAAATATTCTGATTCCATGATTACTTTGTTGAGTCATTTATTACAGTGAAAATGGCACAAAATGGGTTAGTACTATACCTAAATTAATGCAGATTGAATTGTTATCTTTCTATTTTCTGCAACCCGATATTAATTTTAATCAAGTAAAGGAACATTATAAAATGCTCATATTTTGACAACACGTCGCACACTTCTCCAGACAAAGTATTGGTAAGTGATTACTGTGCTGCATGTTAAATTCATTCATGTATTGGGTGCCGTCTTCACATCTAATGTTGGCTATCATGTAGCATTATTTTAATATGTCTCTTGCCTTGAGAGAGCACATTGTTATATATTCATCCGTCCATATTTTATATCACCAGTCCACTATTGTGGCAGAAATAGACTGAAGCTATAAGAAAGCGTGTACATAAGGACCAGCTATAACCACTGATGTCCAAAAAAACAAATACCACTGGAAGCAACACTGTCACTCTATAACACATTCTTCATCCTTATCGTCTGCTACGAATGCACGACCTGGACACTAGACTCAAGATTAACATGAGCAATATCCACTGCCGAGATTAAATGCATTACACTAATGACAAGAAACAGCCAGAGAGACAAGATCATACATGATTAAACTGAGGAGAAAATGTTTACAAAAAGCATAACTCCTGTCATTGTCTGCATAAAGAAACAACATTTAACATTGTTTGATCTGGTGATTAGACAGAACGCTCAAAACACACTACAACAAGCCTTTAGCTTTTTTACACAAAAACTAGTTTGATGGTAGGCGACCAAAATGATGGATTGATCGAATGTAAGAAACACTAGGATACATAACAGCAGCAGCGCCTAACAGAAGAGCTATGCAATGCAAAGTTTATCTCCCCTCGACGTTTAAAGGCACTTGAGGATAGAAATATAAGTCCATTTTAGTCTTGGTCTGCCTCTGTCTCGTCTACCATGCACTTTCTCCTACAAGATAACTTTTAGTAGGGTAGTGAAATTTTCCAAAAAAAATGTCAGTTGTCTTGTGTTAAGTAGTTATGTCTTTTATTTTCAGGTGAATCAAAACTTCACTGTTTTTGTTTTCTTTTCCTTCCAATCAATTCTCTCCACTGTCCTATACATTTGAAAGCCTTCGACTTTTTGCTGTTTTCTTTTTAATGCCTATGTTTTTTACTATTTGTGAATAGTCAGTAGATATACTATATTACTATTCGTAGTTTTAGTACTGGTGTTATTTGCTTGAATGTCGGTATATTATGCATTTTGTTAAAATTGCTTTCATCACTTATACTATTTTATTACTTGTGTCTTAATTTTCATCACATGCCATAGCATGCAAAAGAACAATATTCTTGAACTCATTCAAGGTTCTATGTATCTACTTGATATCCTCACATTTCTTCTGAAATTTGTGTCTCGGATGACCAACTTCCACATCTGAGTATCACCTTCCTCTGAAACAGTGCTACAGAGATGCATCTAATAGGAAGGATTGCACCGCCATTTTGAGTAGCACGTGCATAATGTATTAAAATGGTATCTGTTGCATGCAACCTCCTTAAATATAGCAGCAACACATGTCTCCTCTCGTTTGTGAAAGCCTTCTAAGGTGACATGTGAGTACACGGGCAACTATTTTCTCCAGTAGCTTGCCCGCAGTGTTCTTCATACTGATGATACTGTAGCACTGATCTGAGAATAGTCCTTGTTTGGCTTCCTTTAGTGGTACTAAGTAGATGTGTACCGATTCCTCTTTAATCGGGCCGCTCTAAATTCTGGTAATAAACCCTTTGGTCAGATTGTTCAAGTCGTCGTCAGCTAAATCGTCTATGTGGTCATGATCTGGTGCATAAGGTAATCCATGAAGAGAGAAGCGAAGCGAGGACCCATTTTGGTGCCCATCGCTACACCAATAAAATCACCATAATGGGTGAATAAGTTGTCATCCAACTCGAAAGAGTTTAAGGACTAGTTCCGCTAGAGAGAACCAACCTTCTATCGCCACTGACATCATCCTCCGTCTAGCGGAACTAATCCATAATCTTAACGATCTTTCGAGATGGATGTCAACTTTGTCACCCAGATTAGTGGTGTGGCGATGGGAATACATAGGAAATTTTTCTTAACTTGTGATGTAACTGATATGCGATTTCGTTCTGGTTCCGTACCACATTGATGGCAATAGAAGGATGACCAGCTGATTAGTGGTCTCAGTTGGCCCCGTATTTTTTCAGCTGCGCTTTGGATGTTTGAAACCTAATGAATTGAAACACGTGATTGGTGGGAGCTACATCTTAAGATCTGGCTGCCTACAACAACACAGTTTGAAGTGTTTACTTTTACTGAGTATCAAAGAAAGACGGTGTCTTTTTCATAATGTGCATTACGGTGCTGGAGTAATTTCTTGTGATTAATCACGAAATAATAAATTGCAAAAAAGATCAATAATCTTGCTAATATTATATACTAATAAACACGAGAAATTGACTTTGGAAATGTAATGGTGATAGTGTTGCAGAAAATAATTGCATGACATGTATGTAGACGAATTTTATAACACAGCAAAAATCAACCATTGAAAGAAATACATTACAATAAAGCAGCACAAATGTACTAGTGGATGCACTACTTTATAATCGCAATTGGGGTAAAATTAATCTTGAAGACAGTGCGAAACTGATAACCGTGTCTCGTAAAAAAATGTCTTTGAAAAACATAAAGCTGAAGGAAAAGAAATGAAGAACAATTGAGCGTGTAATGAACAGAGAGAACAAACAAAAAGGAAGAAAGAGAGAATATTTGATGGTAAAACAAAGTCAGAAGACCTCAATACCGACCATAAAGAGTAACAATTAAAAAAAAACAACGCATTAGATGTCATAACTTTAAAGATATATTGACTTGGAAATGTACATTCAACCTTAGAAAACAAATGTAACAAAATAGACCATCATACTTTTCGTTCTAGTTCGCTGGTATCAAATTCTGCTGAAGGAAACTATCAGATAATGCAAACTATATGTACATTATTTGATGTAGGGAATCACCTTATTATTCTTGTCTGTGATACGATCCACACTTAAACACAGTGTCAAATACTAAAAAATCTATATTGATTTTAATTACATTAATTTCTATTTTAAATCATGTATGGGTACATTCTACATGTCCCTGAGTTTTTTTTTTTCAAAATGATTGATAAATAGAATATGTAAGATCATAATAACATTATTTACTTTATAATTTTTGATGCGAATATTCGCCGAGTAAGTCCTTGTTGAAGCAACTGGAAATCAAGGAGACTTTATTGGGTGACAATGAAGCATGTGGTTCTCAAATATCAGAGGAAAAGATTGAGAATGTGAGTGACCGACTACTAGTCCCTCCCAAGAAGTCAATACGGCGACTTACACGAGAATCAGGGTAGCACAGTAGCACCTGTCCGCGTGCTGCAATACAAGCTTTATTATGTTACTGTATCTCGATATTAACAACTAAAAAGAGTTATACCGTGTAAAATGGGTTGTACGCTGTCCATCAATGGTTTAAGCCACTTCTTCGGGGTGATTCTCTAAGGAGGTGAGGTAGTGTCGTGATATTTTAATATCAACATTTATGTATTTTGAATATTAAAAATACCAGCGTGACACATGAAGAAATGCTTCATTCATTTGTTTGATGTAACGGTGGTACATAACTGGACCACTCTTATTCCATACAAACATGAAATCTACTGCGTATACAGAAATCGTAAAACACCTTTATAAATCAAGCATACATTGATTATGAACTCTCAACAGGATATTTCCAGCACGATGAAGTGACATCCTACACTTCTAATCCCAGCATGGGCGGAATTCAGTTTTGTGTCAGTTTTTTTTTAATTGTGTTTTATATATAGCAAGTTAGACAATCGCCTCTCCAGTGAAGACTGATACATTTTATAGCTATCGTGTTTGAATTTACATGTACACACTTACACGCTCACGAACTACAACCGTAGTGTGTAGGAACCCCAGGAAATTGAAAGAGAAATCAGTAGAGAGGCGCTACCCACTGGCAGAAACAACCAGGACTGTCGTACAAATTATGCGTGAAATAAACACCTATAGAGCTATGCCGTTTTCATTTCTCTAAAATGTAGTACTATTCTTACAATTTCGTTTTAATATCTCTAATTTGGGTGACGATCTCTGACGAAGTCCCTAGAGACTAGGAACTGAATTTTGCATGAATATAAACATATAAAAATAATTATGTGATTATTAAATGAATATATTTTGCGTGAAATAAACAAAAATATATTCACTGGAATAACAATTGGAGGTCATAATATAAATAATCTAAGGTATGCTGATTATACAGTCTTAATCGCTTAGAGTGAAAATGAGTTACAAGAAATGTTGGACATTATAGTGAAAGAAAGCAAAAATAAAGGACTCAGCCTTAATAGCAAAAAGACAGAGGTAATGGTAACAACAAAGGAAAAGATATCACCCTTGTGCAAAATAAAGACAAGTGGAACAATATTAAAACAGGTAAATGAATTTAAATATTTGGGAACTTTTTTAACCTCAGACGGAAAATGTACAAAAGAGGTGAGATGCAGAATGGCTCAGGCAAAAGCAGCTTTCCAAAAAATTAGGAAGATACTATGCAATCCATTTTTGACAATAGGAACAAGAAAAAAGAGTTCTTAAATGTTATGTAGAGCCAGGCTTAAAATATGGATGCGAATCATGGACAATAGTACACCAGTCAAGAAAATCACTGGAGTCTGTAGAAATGTGGTTTTACAGAAGAATGTTGAGAGTACCATGGACAGCTAAGAAGAGTAATGAAGATGTTCTGAGAGAGGTCAAGGCAAAAAGAGAGCTAATTTCCAATATTATGAAGAAACAATCATCATTTTTTGGCCATGTAATGAGAAGAGAACAACTGGAATATATTGTAACAGCTGGAAAAAAATGAGGGACGAAGAGATAGAGGGAAGCAAAGAGAAAAAAAAAACAACAGGCAGCTTAAGAGAATGCCTTGGCAGAAGGTCAACAACAGAAATGATAAATAGCTGCCGAGATCGAAAGTTGTTGAGATACATGATCACCTACGCTAGTAGGCCCGGTACTTGATGATGATCTCTAATTTATGTTACAATCTTTCAGGAAATGTCGATTCCTATATCGAGCGAACGAGTGAGGCACACTAAAAACAATAATGATAATTATTAAATAAAAACAAAAACAAAACAAAAAACTGACAAGTACTAGGTGTGCTCAAATTCCGTGCAGGCTGAAACAGAAAGTAGAAAAATGAATGAAAATACACTTCCATTTTATGTTGAAATATTTACATTTTTATAACAGGAAATCGCCGTCATGACTGTGGCAGCTACCTTTATATTGGCTTTTCTGACTGTGGTATGCAGCCTTGAATATGGTAAGTCATGACTTTACTACATTCATACAGTGATATTATATATTATATATCATAGATATGTTCATAGATATGTTCTCATCGAGACAGAGAGGTTGTGGGTTCAAATCTCGGCTACACCGGTTGGTATTTTTATTTATTATTTCTCTCTGCGGCAACCACCCCTGGTCTCAGCAGTGAGACCCGGCTTGAAACGTCAGTTACTCATCGATGGAAAAAAAAAAACATGAGTACCTCCGAAGTCGGAGTTATCTACCTGTGCAACGAGGGACCTCTGTGCACACGGCTGCCAGGGAAAAATGGATTGACATGCACAATTCAGTTCCTAGTCTCTAGGGACTTCGTCAGAGATGAAAGCTGGCGAACGCAACAATAACAACGAGATATGTTAAAAAAATAAAAACCATATTAAAGATTTATCATAACTAAAATCGCAACAGTTGTCATCACCACTGAGTATTTATCGAAACATTATAAATTAAATATATCGTTATCTAACAAGGATCGATAGTAAATTAAAGAGGGAAATAATGTTATAGTTTTGTTTTTATTATGTGAGCGTAGGGCCTCCGTTTATTGGATCCATAGCAGACGGATAACGTTGTCTCATCGGTATATGTGTGCCAACCAAGGGTTTTGTACAGACGCAGGCAGAAACAATGGAATTAAGACAACGACCTCAGGATAGTTTAGTAGATTATACAACATCAATGAAAAACAATAACGTTCAATATAAATCATAAAACACAGAAATATTGTTTTTTTTTCTATTACTATCTCAATAGATATATAACATAACACAGCGTACATTGGATATTATATAACATAACATTAGTTACAATATTTAGTACACTGAGTAAATATATAGTATAAATAGAAAATATATAACATACTACATATAAAATACTTAATAGTAAATATATAGTATAAGGATAAAAATTATTTCTAGCTATGTGGATGGATGTCTGCCTAGCTCCATTAAATTAAAAAAAGACATAAGGGGTGAGACTAATAGAGATCACAGGTAGGTCGAAGCTGGTAGTGTAAATAGTTAAATATCTAGAGGCGTAGTTCAGACGTTTTCATCAGCTACCTTTCTTTTTATACAGGAAAAGGAAAGAGTATTTCTTGTTTGACTGTAGGAAAATATGGAATTATTTATTTTATGAAACCTACAATTTTCCAACCCTTGCCCTTTTGCGTGCCGAGAACCTCTAAAAACATATATTTATCTAGTGTGTTGTGTTGCTTACTTTGCCCTTTACAACAGATTTTATAGTAATACCCACCACAATGGTACGTCTTACTACATAAGCTAACAAGGGCTGTCTCTTCGTACTCTAATTTTAAAAGACCAGGCGTTCGTTTGGTGTATGCTTTAACACCATTACATCTTATACAGTCTGTCTCGCTAACATGCTCATCGCAAAACTCGGCGGGAAACCAGTCTTTATATACTCCATTAAACTCATCCCTCAGACCAGACTTAACTATGTCCTCTAACTTAGGTGCGCTTAAAGCCAAGTGTAGCTATCGGTATCTGTTTCACATAACTGAAAGTCAGCCCTATCTGATTGTTATATTTGATCTATCAATTTCAAAAAAGATCCTCCCCCATTTCAGACATCTTTTTTAATCCGGGAATTATTTATCATTTTCGATATCTCATCACCCTGAACGTACAAGACATCGCTATGATTGGCCTTATTGGTTAGAGTCTTCCAATAGGCCGAGTTTCACAGGGGATTCATCGTATCGCAGACTATAGATTGATTTTCGTCTAAATCCACGACCCTTCTAGCGTCAGAAACCATTTCTCCAAACTTTTTAAAACAACTAGACGGTTGATATTCTATGGCTTGATAATTTTTTGTTACCTCTAGCCAGCCCATGATCTAAATACCATGTTAACAGTGGTGTAAAAAATAAAGTAAGTAAAGTACCCCCGTCACGCCAAGTGGCGTATAGGGAAATATGGTTTTAGTGACCCTATATTTTACAGACCTTCAGCACATGATTTTTTGGGGTAATGTGGTCAGTATTACGCCCGTGCTGCTTTACTTTCCCAGAAAAAAATCCGGTACCCATTTAAGGCTGGGTGAACCCGGAGCCGTCGGTTGGGATCGAACCCTACCCCTTGTCCGTGGTAGTCCAGTTCACTAACCACTGAGCTATCGCGGCTCCCTTTAACAGTGGTGTGGCCAACATTATTTCTTCCTCGACATAACTACCGATTAGGTGCGACGAGGGGTCGATAACAAGTTATATTTCATGGCATAATCCTCAATAAACTCTTCAATATCGTCACGCGTGGCATCAATACTTTTGAAAAGTCGTGTCATCTCACTGAAATGTGCCTTCAGTCGATTGAGGTTAGAATTTATTAAAACTTTTTGCACATGATAGTAGTTTTGCCTGTCTAAATAAAGAATGAAAATATTTCTACACCGTTAAAAAAAAATTACACAATAAATAACACCACATTGAAAGATTAAACTAAAAGATAACACCCCTGTCATTACTCTACTAAAATAATGTACTTCGAAGCATGAAAGCTACGCCCTGTTATAACCCCATAAAAAGAAAATCAAACCTACAGTGCATGAAAGTTGCGCATCTGTTATAACCCTACTTAAAAAGAAAATGTTAATACAAAAAAATGAAGTACAAAACTGTCATAACCATACTAAACGAAAGCAGCCGGACGAGAACGGATGGAATTCACTGGTAGAAACGTTTATAAAGGTCATTAATCAAAACCTTCTTTGCTCCTGAAACCAAAGTGCCTAATTTATTTTGACGTCACAGCAGCAGAAAAAAATATGTTTTCTATCAAATTCTCATTGTTTTTTATCATATGAGTTCTCAAGTATAACATCGTCTCATTGTCTACATTAACCGGTATACAAAATATAATACTTTAGTTTGTTGGCACATGATTATTCATAACTTGAGAATAAACACGTGATCACGGTTATTTAATAATGTTAAATGAACGAAGAAAATACAGGAGTGACAGTAACTGACTAATCACAACGGTGCATCTAAAAAAAAATAAGAACAACTGTTAACAGACGACACAGAACTATGATTATCTAGAAATGAAGAGTGTGCTATACAAATAAATAGGTAAAAAAAACGTCGTAAAAAAATCAGTTCCTCAAAATCAGTTCTCACGTTAATTAGGAGAAAGAAGAAGCCCCGAAGAAATAAAACAACAAATATCCTACACAACTTGTCAACACATTTCCACTATCATCAAGATATCAATCTTGACAGTGACCAGAAGCCAACAATCAAACCGACCGATAAATAATTTACCTTACGACGTATCCTCCTCCACAAGAAAACGCGTTAACATTCAACGACAGCACACCTTTGAATTGAAGTCCCGTGTGTAGATTACGTTTAGATGTGGATGTTTTGAAGACCGATCACACGAATGTTAAATTAGTGCTATAAATTTTTACCGAATAACAATAAACTATCAAGAGAGCGCGTAAATGATCGCATTATTATATTTCTATTATATGCATGGAAATGGTTTCTTATTCTGCAATGGGGCAACCATCGTGAGGAGTCCGATTATTGCGTATTTGGCAAAAGCGTTTAATATGAACCTTAGGATCAAAATCCGGGCCACAAAAACAAAACCCAGCATCATTATTATTCTCACTTATTTAGGCTGAGGTCTTCTCAATACTGAATTATGATTTAATGAAATTATGGGCAATCTGGCAATTGTTGGATACACTAGAGATACATATATCTGTTCAATGAGATAATTAATTGACTTAACAAGCGGAAATGAAAACAATGAACATATAATTAAACTAAAACACCAATACGGAGACAATTATGGGTTATTTTAAATTGCTTTTTAATTAGAAAATATTTTATAAATGTGTTCAAATTTATTATAGATCGGTATATATGAATCACAACTATATTAATTAAGGCGATAATACATATTTTTTTTTTAGGTTATCTAATTTTAGTTAATAATATGAATTTATTCTCCAGATGCTACCAATGGAAATTACCTCCGGGCACCGAGTTGTGTTGGTATGTACTAATAACAGTTTCTTTGCTTTTTCGGAAAGGCTCAACGATTATGACTATTACTTAAATGTTGACTGATTGCTCATAGTAGAAAAATACAATAAATATAGAAGATCAATGGAAAGAGATAAAGGATATAAGGGAGGAGACATGCGACGAAACTCTGGAGAAAAGAGAAAGACATACAAAGTCATGGATGACAGCAGAGACACTGGTGATAAATTAAAGAACTATTAAGGAAGCCAAGACGCGGTAAACTTACACAGAGGTGAGGAAAAACATAAGAAGATGCATTAAAGGAGATAAGAGGAAATTATGAACTAGCTAAATGGGCAGGGGAAGCAGCAAATAAAGGGAATATGAACGAAATTTACAGCAACACATAGAAATAAGCGGAACATTCAGACATATCAATGCATTCTTTAAAGATAAGAAGGGAGCTCTGCTTAGTATCATAAGGGAAAAAAATGAAGATATGGAAAGAGTATTTTGAAGAACTCCTGAACAGACCAGACCCTAATAACCCTCTGGATATACTACCAGCAGAAAAAGAATTAATCGTTAACTGTTGAAAGCCAACCAAGGAAGAAATAATGAATGTCATCAAATCTTTTAAACACTGGTAAAGCCACATGATCAGATGACATTCTTTCAGAAGCCATGAAAGCAAATATTAATGCCTCAATTATGACATTACATAATCTACTAGTAAAAAATATGGTAAGAGGAAGAAATACATGACGACTGGAAAGAAGGTTTTATGATCAAACTACTAAACAAGATAAGTTTACAGCAGTGCACTGATTATAGGGGAATTATGCTTTTATCAGGGCCAGGTAAAAAACAAAGCAAAATCATTCTGGAGAGACGAAAAGAAGCCATAGAAAACATTTCAGAAATGAACAAGCAGGTTTTAGGAAAAACAGATTATGTGTTGGTCAACTAACTACTATATGTAAACTAGTTTAACACATCTTAGAATTGCAGTTCCCACATTCATTGAATTCATAGATTACGAAAAGACATTTGATAGTTTAGACAGAGGAATGCTTTGGAAGTTACTGCGTCATTACATAATCCTTATATGATATATGTATATATATATATATATATATATATATATATATATATATATATATATATATATAATCATCAGCATGTGCCATACCGGTTGGCGAAGATGTCCTTCCACATTCCACAATCTTCTATCTACAGTGATCTCATCAGTTCTGTTGTTGACTGTTTTCCGTGCCATGAAACCAAGCTATCCAGTATTTTCTCTCTTTGTCGTCCGCGATCTCTCTTTCCTTTTATTTTACCAGTTGTAACCAAGATTTCCAAATTTCATCTTCTCACAATGTGCCCGAAAAATGTTGATTGTTTCTTTCTGATGTTTTTGTTAGGAGCTGATTTTTTTTGTGTTGGCCTCTATGAGAACTTCCTCATTGGTCTTTTTAGCTCTCCAGGGAACTTTCAACATTCTTCTAAGAAATCCAATCTCTGTGGCCTCTAATCATCTTTTAATTTGTTTTTCTACTGTCCATGATTCGCTTCCATAGGTCTGAATTGTTTATATATATATAGCACCAATGAATTCTCTTTCTAATTTCTACTGGCATAGATTTGTTGCATAAGATATTTTTCATTTTCTGAAATGCTATTATGGCCTGAGCTATTCTGCTTTTTATTTATGTGGTGCTTCTTCCATCCGATGTTATTATTGTGCCCAAGTATTTGACGCGTTGAACTTGTTTCAAATGTGTCCTTTTTATTTGTATGCTGCATGCTAGTGATGATTGTTTTTTTCGATATTACCATTACTTCTGTTTTCTTGATAATATTCAGACTGAAACATTTCTTATTACTTTCTTTTACTATGATGTCCATCATTTCCTGTAGTTCATTCTCTGTCTCTGCTATTAAGACTGTGTCATCTACACATCGCAAATTATTTATTTTGTGATCATTGACTTAAATTCCTTTTGGTCTACTATTGATCTCATAATATGTTCGCTGTAAAGTGAAAATAAATCCGGCGACAGAACACAGTTTTGTCTGACTCCTTGTTTTCAAGTTGAAATTTTCCTGTTTGGTTGTTAATTCGTATGGCTGTAGTTTGGTGCCAGTACATGTTTTTTTATGATTCGCAGATCCTGGCCATCAATTTTTAATTTCTCCAGCATGCTTATTTCCACATGCTTTACTTTTTCAAATGCTTTTATGTAATCTATAAAACACATATGTAGATCTTTCTTTACCTCTATAGATCTTTCTATCAATGTTCTGTAGATATATATTGCATTATTGTTGCCCTTTCCTTCCACAAATCCACATTGTTCCTCATTTATTTCTGGTTTTATTTTGTTTCTTACACGTCTCATGGTGATTCTTAGTAATATTTTCGTCATATGACTCATGAGACTAATAGTGCGATGGTTTTCACAATCAGTGAAGCCTGACTTCTTCGGAATGGCTACTAAGATAGATTTTAGTAGATCTTCGGATATGTGTCCATTGTTATATATGTCATTGAGTAGTTTTGTTATGACCTAATGCATTTATCTCTTCGAATGTTATATTGTCAGAACCTGGAGCTTTTCATCTTTTCATGTGTTGAATTGTTTCTTCCACTTCACTCTGCATAATTGGTGGTCCTGTGTCTTCATTTGAATTGTTTAACTCTGGTTTTTCATCATCATCATAGAGTTGACTGATATATTCTGTCCATCTTACTGTTGTCTTTTCCTGTCACATTATTATATTTCCTTTCTTTGATTTAACACATCCTGAAACTTTGACTTCTTTTCTTCCTATTAATTTATTTAACTGATTGTGCATACATTTTGAGTCTTTCTTTTATTGTATTTCCATTTCTTCACATTTCTGTTTTAACCATCCTTCCTTTGCTTCTCTGCATTTGTTCTGGATCTCTTAGTGCAGTATTTTGTATGTCCGTTCTTCTTTCTTATGTTTTCTTCTTTCATCCATTAGATGTAATATTTCTTCTGTCATCAACTCTTTTTCTTGATTCTTTTGGTAACTGGTATTACTTCCTTAGTTGTTTGTTGAATCGATTGTTTGAGCATTTCCCACTGCTCCTCAATGTGCTGTATTTTCTCACTAGCATTATATCTATTTTGTACTATCGTGCTGTATTTATTACTCATCTGTTTATCTGCTCTAAGTATATCTAGTTCTAATTTTATATTCCATGGGCATTTTTGTGCTTTCCGCAGTTTATTCTTATCTTTTCAACTACAGGTGCATGGTCACTATTTCAATCTGCTCCTGAACTTGTTTTAACAGACGTTAGCCCATTCCTAAATCTTCTCTGTTCGAGTATAAAATCAATTTGATTGTGTACTTTTTTGTTTGGGCTTTTCCATGTCTATAGTCACATAGGGTGTTGTTTGAACCAGGTGTTTCATGTCATCATTTCATGTGTCTGTGCCCAATCTATCAATCTATCCCCTCTGTCATTCGTCTCTCCAAGGCCATGTCCCCCAGTCACATTTTGCTCTATATATTATATACTTATATATATATATATATATATATATATATATATATATATATATCCTAATCTATCTGTTCAATGAGATACTTAATTGAATTACCAAGCGTAAATGAAAACGATGAAAGTATAATTAAACTAAAACACCGTTATTCAGAGACAATTGTGGGTTATTTTAATTTACTTGTTAATTAGAAAATATTTGTAAATATGTTCAAGGATTGATACAGATCGGTATATATGAAAGACTACTATATTAAAGGGATATTATATATTTTAAAACAATCATCACCATCATGCAGATTAACAATAAACAGGACAAATCTGAAATAAGTGAAACGTTTAAAATACTTGAGCCAATAATACAATTAGATGGAAGATGCACTATAGAAATAAAAAGCAGAATAGCTCAGCACAAAATAGCATTTAAGAAAATGAAAAATATCATACTCAACGAATCCATGTCATTATAAGTGAGAAAAAGAGTACATCGGTGCTACATAGAACCATATCTGACCTATGGAATCAAATCATTAACAGTAGGCAAACAAAAGAAAAGATGATTAGAGGCCACAGAGATGGGATTTCACAAAGAATGTTAAAGTTCCCTGAATAGCTCAAAATACTAAAGAGGAAATACTCAAAGAGACCAACACTAAAAGGGAGCTACAAGAAAAAAAAAAAACATCAGAAAGAAACAATCAAAATCTTACTGGCACATCATGATTAGGGGAAAGTTGGAATACTTGGTTACAACTGGCAAAATAATAGGAACGAGAGATCACGGACGAAAAGAGAGAAAATACTGGATGCTTGGTATCGTGGCATGGAAAATGGTCAACAAAAGAATTAATATGATGCAAGGTAGATAGAATATTGTGGAATTACATGATCGCCTACGCCAACCGGTATGACTCATGATGATGATGATATATTTTATTTTTTTAGGTCTCACTATCGATTTCTAGTTAATAATAATAATTTACTCTCCAGATTTCATCGCTCCAAACGCCCCGCAGGTCCCGAGTTTTGATGGTATGTACTAAAAACAATTTATTTGCTGTGTCGCAAATATTCAAACATTATGGCTGTTAATTAAATAATTGTTACTGTTGATTGATTGATCATAGGAGGAAAGTACAATAAATATAGAACATCTATAGAAACATGTAAAAGATATAATTGAGGAGGCATGTGAAGTAACACTGAAGAAAAGAGAAGGACATAATAAGGCATGGATGACAGCAGAGACCCTGGAGAAAATTACAGAAATTTTAAGGAAGCAGACATAAATAAAAGCAAAACGAGAAGTAAAAAAAAACCAAGACACTGGAAACTAAATAAATATAATAAATAGGTGAACAAAGACATGAGACGTCTATCCTAAACCTATTTAGCCAGGAAAGTATTGAGCTCACTGATGCGATTGAGGCGAAACCTCTGGTCAGGTTGTCTGACTGTATTTTGGGATACGGCATATCACGTCTCGTTGGGCTATACCCTGGTCAGGAAACAGTACCGTCGGCAATATAAATGCAATATCTACTGTATATACTACTTTCTAAGTAGGAGATTGTTGCTTTGCAGATTTCTGGGGAGGAAATATTTTGGTCGTTACCCACCTTTCCAGTTGAGCCTCAATACGTTCATCTCTCGCCATGCGAATATCTAACGAGGTGTTCGAGGAGGGCAAACCAGAGAATAGTAGACTTACTAGCCTCACGTTAGGGTTGAGGTTTATACTTGCAAGGGAGACAGTTAGTTTGTCTATTATTACCTGCACTTCCCGAGTCGATGACATCTTCAAGATCAACTAGGCGCCAGCGTTCGTCAATGAATGCGCGACTATAGAAACCCTCGGGTTTTAGTTTTTGCCCATAAACAGTACTCTTACCCGGCTCTTTCCAACCAATAGTATCTCCGAGATCAGCAAGTCTTAAAGACAAGCAGGCTCATGGCCAACCATTGTTGGTACAATAAATGTGGCGCCGTCTAACCGCCAACACACAACTGAGGCATACAAACCTCACCAGTTGGCTGTTCATATTGAGAACTATGATTTTAATATTGTACATGGTCCCAGCCGCTAAACGTTTGAAATTCAGCCTGGAGAATATTTCAACGCGGCCAGAGTTGCTCTCCTCCTATTTTACAGCTATGGCTCTTATAAGCGTCGATGGAAAATGTTTGTGACGGTTCAGGTGGGTAGAAAGCTCATCTAGGTGGACGAAAAGCTACTTGTCAACGACCAATTTGGGGAAGGTGACAGCAGTAGCAACTACATTATCGACAGGTATTACACATTAGCATAGCCTAGGGTTGATCGTAGGTTACCACGATCGATATACGTCTTGATATTATAAATGGACACCAGGCTCGTGACTGAATTTAGCGCAAGCTTGAGTTTAAGAGGAGCGAAGACTTTCTCATCCAATGCTCACACGCCATAATACTCATCGAGAATGGTTAATTTATCCTTTCCAACATGTAGGTAGTTGTTGCTGAGTGAAGTAGCGAAATTTACACATGAAAGATAATAGATAACTTCCCATGAGAGCGACCTCCATGTCTCCTTCTCTATTTTCAATTATAGCAATCAATGGGCTACATCCACCATTCTGAATATTGGACAAAGTAATGCAACACATGCTCCAGCTCTAAGTAATAATTCTATACGCCGGGATATAGTTCTCACCATGGTAGACCTAGCTTATTCCTTTAACAAGGCCACAAAATATAAAGCCGGTGATCTCTATGACGCTTCCACGTCTCGTGGCAGTGCGGGCACGCTACAGATTTACATCAATGACTCAGAATCTATTGAACAGAAATTCTTCACTGCGCGAATTCCAAAAAGTTTTAATGGTTACAAAGTACCTCTCGTCAAAAACTACCACGTTGTGGACGAATGGAACTTGAGGCCAATGCAGTTTGGGCAGATTCAATTCAACTTCGACATCTGGTGTGCCAAGACAGGTTTTGGAGTTTCTACCAAGGACCACCTCGCGTCCCCGCGGAATCTTATCAGTGTGTTGTACCAGTTCCACGTGTACTAACAAACTAGAAGGATAGAGCTCAATGAGGCTTTACCACAGGACTCGAGTTCGAATGCTTTTGATAACATCTACGATCGCAGAGCATACGAACGGCTCTGTGGCGAGTTTGATGTGTCCCCAAACACCGACTGACGAGTTAAAGGCTTTACCCATGGCTTGGGACGGGCTTACAATTACTGGCTACAACGGCTATCGCCCCGTACCTGACTTTCCTTGGGGTGCTGACTACAACCCGGGTCCAATGTCTTCCACAAAAGAGACTACCAACGTGAGCCTTCACATAGACTATCTGGAACAGGACAGGTCCCCGTTCATCCTGGATCCTGGAAGTTCGTCCGAGTTCTAGCCGTGGTGTATACAATGCTGATCTTGAACATCGCGCTGTCTGTTGTCACAGCGAGTTGGCGGATTGTTAGAATTGTAACCACGGGTTTGAAATAATTGTTTGTGCACATTTCGTTAACCACCGCTGTGGATCAAGTCTTTATTCTGCTGGCTTTGTTTGCGACATTGCAGCTAATGACCTAACTGCCTAACTTGTGTAGATGGTTGGTTCGGGGCAAATTGTGCGTTGCAGTGTCACTGCTAAAATCGCTCAGTTTGTGACAGGGCTACAGGGACATGCACAAACGGTGACAGTTGTCGGCGAGAGCGTTTCGGACCCCAGTATCAGTACTTTGATCTAGTTTGCAAATACGCCTAGGGATCTGGACCTACAGATCCGGACAGTTTCATGGTCTAATCAACAAGTTACGGATTGAAGGGGCGATAGTTGCAAATATCTGCTCCATCTACATTGGCGGGGGTCGGAATGTGACTCTCAAACAGAACGCAAACCAGACCGACACATTTAATGCTTGATATACAGTGGACGGATGTGGACCAGAGGCCGAAGTTAATGGCAAAACAAAGACCAATCTTTATGACAATGACTGCACACGCACACACACAATTGAGAAGTGGAACCAATTCTGTTTACTGGTATCTGAACTTTGACACGTCCCTGAAGACTCACACCATTCGAATTTATCATCGAGCTAGCACTATGATTCGGGTAAAGAATGACACTCCAAAGGCTTTCTCTGACAGTGGCGGCATAGTGTTCCAGGATAATGATATATCATACCCAAATATTTCTGTGAACACTATTGTAGTCACCATACAAGCGACAATGGCACACAGTAAGTTTGAGTTCTCACCGACCTTTTCGCAGGACGAGAGTGCACTGACGGTGTGTGAGGTGCAAACATTTACAGACACCTATTGTCTGGACGGGCATTCTTGGTCGTTTTGTACAGTGTGTGGTGGGAGTAGCAAAGGCTGCACCGTCATCATCGGTACGTGTCACTGCAACTGTTCACATGGGATCTATGGATACGACTGCTCCGGGTCTTGTCTTAGTGTCAGTTCTTTATGCGAGGAAAATCCAGAAAATGCCAACATTGCAAACATCCTGGCTATACCTGTGATGACACTTGTCCTGATGGAAATTTTGGGCTACAGTGCGAACAGACGTGTTCTGATGGCTGTGACATCATATGTGACACAGAAAGAGCAGACTGTACGCGCAAGGAAGCGTACTACGGGCCAGACTGCACTCTCAAATGTCCTGACCACTGTTTCAACGACACCTGTGAACAGTCAACCGGTATCTGTTCATGCAAGGGAACGTTCTACGGGTCAGACTGCACTCTCAAATCTCCGTACAACTGTTTGGACGATATCTGTTAACAGTTCATGGGGGTCAGCGTCTCGTATGTCGATGATTCCCACGTTAAGAAGAGTCTGCCGACTACAACAAACCCACGCATATGGATACCTTAATGTGTCCTGGATATTTTCTTTCTGTGCTGGACATGGTTCATTTCTTGGTGTGTTTCATTGCTAGCCAAGGCTCATATCTTGGCTTGTGTGTGTGTGTGCTGACCATGGCTCATATCTTGGTGTGTGTCATGTTAGTCATATCTCATATCTTGGAGTGACCGTGTTAATCATGTCTCATATCTTTAAGTGTGTATGTGTTTAATCATATCTCATACCTTAGTGTGTGTGTATGTGTTTAGTCATATCTCATATCTTAGTGTGTATCTGTGTTAGTCATGTGTCATATCTTTGTGTGTGCATGTTTGGACTAGTGATATCTCATATCTCTGTGTGTATGTTTATGTTAGTCATATCTCATATCTTTGTGCGTGCATGTCTGTGTATGTCACATCTCATATCCTTGTGTTTGCATGGCTATGCCAGTTACATCTCATATCATTGTGTGTGCCTATCTATGTTGGTCATATCTCATATCTTTGTGTGCATGTCCATGTTAGACATGTGTAATTTCTTTGTGGGTGCATGTCTATGTCAGTCATATCTCATGTCTTTATGTGCATGATTATGTTAGTCATGTGTCATATATCTTGATGTATGTCAGTGTTAGTCATGCCTCGTATCGCTATGTGCATGTCTGTGTTTGTCACATATCATATCTTTGTGTGTGTATGTCTGTGTTAGTCACCTCTTGTGACTCGGGCAGATGGTGCTCGTAAACCTGGGAGGGCCGACCATCTAAGGGCAGAATCCCCCTACAGAAAAGATCACCTGCTGCCTTGCAGGAAGATTGGGGACAATCAAAGGCTAGGGAAAGCAAACCTGAATAAAATGCTGGCTGAAATCGGATGCACTGGGCCACTGGAGCAGAACACAGTGCAACGTTTTTAACGGGTGTTCAATCAGAGTGGATCTGGCAGACTCTAATTGTGATGTTCTGTTTGTAACACACCTAACCTGACAGCTGAGTTCATGTGAGGAGCTGGATTCCTACTCTGATTGGGTCCTGATCGCAGAGAGAGAGAGAGAGAGAGAGAGAGAGATCCTGGATCAATCACAAGGGTTCTCACAACTGGTGCGAAACGACTTTTCTTTCTTCTTCTTTTCTCTTTCACTGATACCTAAAAGGTGTCGTGGTTTATATCATTTGTCGTTCTTGTGCTGTTCGAATTGTCTGAATTAGTGATTTTCCTTTGTTGTTACATGTCTCTGTCACTGCATCTATCCATCTTCTTCTGGGTCTTCCTCTTGGTCTTTTTCCATGCATTCTCGAGAAGAACGCCCTTGATGGTGATTGGTGAGGATTCATTCTGACCAGGTGGCCAAACCATTTAAGTTGTTGTTGTTCTATATATTCTTGGCAGGGTTTTGTTCCTACCATTTTTCTTATGGTTTCATTTGGTATTCTATCTCTTCTTGTGTTGTTTGTTACTTTTCTCAAGCATCGCATCTCACATGTATTGATCTTTCTTAAATGTGATTTAGAAAGGGTCCATGTTTGACTTTCATAGCACAAAGTTGGTATGAAGATGCTATTTATCATTTGTTGTTTAGCTGGCATAGAAATGTTTGGATGTCTTAACAATGGTGAAAGCTGGTATGTGACAGCATTTGCTTTTTGTATTCTCATGTCAATTTCTCTGTCTAATTTTCCATCTTCTGTGAACATTGTGCCTAAATACTTGAATTCCTCTACTTGTTTTATATCTTTGTCTTTGATCTTGATGTTTAATGGGTGTCTTAATTTGCTTATTCTTATAGCCTCTGTTTTTGCTGTGTTAATTTTCATACTGTAGTTTGTGCAGCTTTTATCTAGAGATGTTAAATGCTGTTGTAGCAGGTTTTCATCCTCGTATATTAGGCATTGGTCATCTGCGAAGAGTAGCTCATTGATGTTGGAGTTTTCTACCTCTATGTTATTATTTGATTTGTCCTTGTTGTTGGTTGTTTCCTGATTTATTTTGTCCATATATATGATGAAGAGGAGTGGTGAGAGGACACATCCTTGTCTTACTCCTGTTGTAACCTGAAACCATTCTGACAGACCTTCCGATGTTCTGACGGCACTTTGACTGTTTTTATATAGTGCTATTATATTTTCTAGTAGTTGTCCTGCTACCCCGTATGTTTCTAAAGTTTGCCAAAGTTTGTTCCTGCCCACACGATCAAACGCTTTTTCCTGATCTATAAACACTATATTTAGGTTTCTGTCATATTCTATTGTTTTTTCACATAGTTGTCTCAATGTAAATATAGCATCAGTACAGCTTTTGCCTTTTCTGAATCCGAATTGATTATTACTTAATTGAGGTTCTATTATGTATCTTACTCTCCTCTCTAATATTTTAGCAAACGTTTTACCAACTTGACTCAATAGGGATATTCCTCTGTACATTTCACACTCCCTTTTACTTCCTTTATTCTTCCAAAATGGGACAATGATAGCTTTTTGCCAGTCGTCTGGGACTTTTCTTTCTTCGAAACGACTGAACGATAATATTCAGACGGTCCTAGTGTAACAAGTACAGACGACTACTCGCATTATTGGGAACGCTACATCGTTCGACGCGCAGAAGCAGTTTAGGGCAAACATGGAAGATGCTATCTCCTCTCCGGTGGATGTGCCCTCAGCCATGAAATGGTACCAAGATGACCTCTCAAATGCAAATAGCAAAGTTGATTATACCATCGGGATCGGGCTTTACATGGCTCCGAGAGATTTGCTGCGCATAGGGCAAGTGAGTGCATACACCAACCTGATCGTTATTGCCACTCCGGGTCAAAAGCTGGGCCTGAATCCAGATGTCAACTACATGCCTCCTGCCTTTTGCACATGGGGACATCTGCTTGAATCTTAGAAAGATTATACCGACCCCATGCAACCACCAGCGCCAACAAAATCAGCAGCAGATCTTGCAGCAGCGGAGCATCACCAGAATGAGAAAACCGCTTTGATCGTGGGTGGTATCGCAGTGGGTCTATTCTTTCTTTGGGCGCGAGGTCGCTAGTTTCATTGTCATGTAATCGCGAGCCGTTAGGTCGACCATTCCAGCGATGCCAATCACAAAACCCCATACATTTTCTACAAGCTATCCACCGCTTTCTGAGCTGTGGAGAGGAGCCATGATACAATACTTCCGATGACTCCGGTGAGTACGGCAGCAGCTTTGTCTGCGAGTTTAGCCAGCAGCCGCCCAAGGTCTTGAAGCCGCTGCTTTACCCACTCTTTCACGCCGCCTTTGTCTGATGGCGGTATAGAAGTGACAGAACCACCTCCACCAGTGATAGCCATGACAAGGGTGCTGATTGTCATACTTAATGTTGTGAGGATACTAACTATGGTAATGCCCTGCCCCCGAAACAACGTGCGAATCCTCTCGCCCAGAGTTGTGTCCACATTAAGGATCTTATCTAGGGTCGCACCAATCCGGTCGATCTGGAAGCGCTGGTGATCGCGGCTCTCGGCTGCCTGCACTAAGAGACTCTCTGTCGCTTTCTAATTTTTCTAAAATCGTTTCCTCATGTCTCATGCTAGCCTCATCCAGATTCTGCGATTGCTCAACTTTCTTACTTTCATGCGCAATCTCTTGGTCGTGCTCGTCGAGTCTGGCGGCATTTAAACAGTGTATGCCTCTGTAGATGTAAAAGAAACTTATACAGTAAAAGTAAAGAACACATATCAGAAGCTGCTAGAAGAAGGGATTGAGTAGTACAATTAAGAAAATCCTGAATAAAAAGTCACAACCAAATGGCAATGCATTAAAAAACAGCATACAAGAATCCTGTGACACCTTACCCAAAAAGGTAAAAACAAAAATGAATAAATGACATCTTAGAACAAATAAGACAAACGAAGAACGCCAGATACAAGGAAATTGATAATGATATAAGCAGAATGTGCAAAAATGCAAAAGAAGACTGACACAACCAAAGATGTCTAGAAGGCGAAACTATGGAAAGTAAACACAATTTAAGAGGGATGCACACATAAATGAAGAGAATAACTAAGAAAAACAAACAGCTACAGGAAGCGGATGTATTGCAAACAAAGAGCGAAGAATGCTAATAGACAACAACGATATAATCGATAGATGACAGGAATATAAAACATAATGGCTATTGAACGTGTGAAAAAATGGCGGCTAGTTTTCGCCAGTCTGTAGCTAAGGACGCTAAATTCGTAAAAGGCTCACAGTGTATCCGCGTGCTGCAGAGCGATTTACTGGAGTTGGCCAGTCTATAACATGGAAACGGGTTCTGGATCGTGCGACTGAGTGAGTGAACGTGAATCTAGACCATCCACAGCATCGACATGCAGCGACAACATCAACTATGACGTCGATAAGTATTCAAATGCAGCCCAAACGACAACATCGAAGAAGGAAAACAAGACAAGGTAAGAGAGGTGGCGTCAAATTGTCGAAGTGTGAAAGTCTAGACCTAAAGTATGTGCGCGATACATTTTGGAATTGCGGGTCCATAAATCAACGACGACCCATTCTTGATAAGTTACTATGCGGCTTTGCATTTAACTCAAAAGCATATGTGCTTTTTAATCAAAGACCTTTTTTGGGGGGACTCAATGAAGATATCCCCGATGGAAGAATAAATTGTACTATTAGTCCCATAAATGATTCGATTCCAGAGGTTTATGATGTAAGCAAAGCAGTTTTGTCATTGCAAGTGAATAATGTCCACACCTATAATTGGTCAGGATTGTGTAGCAGCAGCAGCTTTATAGCGAACACAGAAAACATCATAGGATTGTGCTGTTCTGAAACAGCTATGCCATGCTACCCTAGAATTGCCTTTAATGGGATTACTGTGACCACAAACCACTCTCCATGTGTGTGCCACATATTTACACCCCAGAAAGAAACACTGAATATAACAACATCATGTGCCGTATGTGATATTAATGACCACAGACCAGGAGCCTCCAGTATGATTGATACAACTGTTGCACCACGAATTTCAAAAGCAGAGCCATATCTATGGAATGTTAATCTGACATTGTTCTTGAATGATGTCCAAGTTAATGAGACATCAGAAGCGTGTGGCGGCAGCTACAAGAAGGGAGCGGAGACCATCAAGTTCTGATGCTATAAAGGAGACTTGCCTTGCTATCCCATAATTGCCTTAATTGGGATCACTGTAGTTGAAAACGTCTCCTCTTGTGTAAACTACACATTCACATATAAGAGTGAATCAGTGAAGGTCACAAAATCATATTCTCTCTGTGGTTTTACTAACTACAGGTCATGTGGCTTCTGTTGGATTGGAAATGATAACTTACCACCACTGTGTGTCTATATGTTTGGAATTGGAGTCATCAATGATTGCCTACCATCATCAAGTGCTATAACGATCATCATTTTCGGGAGGACGTGAACTTCCATGGTATATGGTGGATAGGCGGCAGGAACCATTGAAGGCGATGTCTGAAAAGTGTTCCTCCTTGCAGTTTCCTCATATTCCAAGTCCGGCTTGTTGCAGGAGCTACTGAGTTAAGTGCTCTGTGCACACCGTGAGCTGTGTGTCTCGTCCGTTTTGATCCTGCTTCGATATCCCGCTTGTTTACGATGAATGATGATATCGTATGACAGGGAACAGTTGGCTGTGTTCACTTTCTGCGCGGTTTCACTTTATGTCTTTTGGCGTGTGCTGAGACTGCTACGATGGGGACTACAGTTACCTTTCTTTGTTTGGGAGATGAGTTAGTAATTCGGATGATTCCACTGGCACGGGCGGTTGAGCAATTATGGATTTTAACTCGTTTGCTGTGATACCGAGGCCTTCCATAACCAATAACCAATACTATGCGGCGCCGATATAATGATTTTGCAAGAAACACTTTTTTGTAATAGGACAGTTAGTACTCCTGGATTTCATTGTTTCTACAAAAGAAGACACCTTGGGCAGGCCATCCTTGTGCGCAACTGTATGGTGGCAGCTGAGGTTGATTTGTCTGCGTTGGACAATGCAGAATTGCAGGTACACGTGGTTAGGGTGCAGACCCCGGTTCATTTCGTGGTTATAAATGTGTATGCCTGTAATGGGAAGGTGGACATAAACAATGGCAGAATCTCTTCGAGTTCGAGGAAGAGAACGTCATTTTCTACGGGGACGTTAATGCTAGAGGCAGCCAGTGGGGTAACGTCATAACCAATAAGCAGGTAGAAGACCTAGAGAACGCACTAGTGTCAGTCGATTTAGTGTGCTTGAATGATGGAAGGGCAACACGATTGGTCACCCGAAAAGATGGTGGATCTAGGTCACATTCTCTCGATCGCTGCAGAAAGTGCATTCGGGATCTGATTAATTTCGCTTCTCCATTGCACTTTTCTGAATTACAGTAAAAATGATGATCCACTTATTACATCTGCGTCGCTAGAGCGAAGTCGTAAGCCGGCAAATGTCCCTTTTTGACAGATCAAGTGTTGTGAATGAGACCTTAAACCGTGTAGACTTGATCTGCGCTTTATGTCATTTTGGTGCTGTTCATGACCGTTGTTGGAATTCTTGGACGCATGTTATTTCCATGTTACTTATTAATGTAAACTACTTCGCCAGCTGCAGTTTTACCTTTTTATGAATTGCACCGTGTTTTGTTTGTCGTAGGCTGCTTTCACTAGAGTAATCAGGAATCTGAAAGGAGCGAAATTGTTGTGAGTACGACATTTTTGTTATCTACATCATCGTAATGGCTCATCGTACATCCCTAGACCGGTCGTACGCTAATCGTACGGCCTGTTGTTTGATGTGCAAAGGGGATAATCTGACGATGAACTGTGTGGCTATATGTTCGGATTTGCGGTCAACAACAATGGCCTAACATCATCAAGCCTTATACATTTTAAAAAGTACGACGATCATCATTTTCAAGAGGACGTGATCTTCCATGGTATATTGTGAGCAGGCGACGGGAACAATTGAAGGCTATGCATGAAAAGTGTTCCTTGTTGCAGTTTCTGCATATTCCAAGTCCGGCCTTTTTGCAGGAGCTACTGAGTTAGGTGCTCTGTGCACACCGTGATCTGTGTGTCTCATCCGTTTTGATCATATTTCGATATTCAAATTGTTTACGATGAGTGATGATATCGTATGGCAAGGAACAGTTGGCTGTGTTCACTTTCTGCGCGGTTTCGCCTTATGTCTTTTGGCGTGTTTTGAGACTACTACGATGATGACTACAGTTACCTTTCTTTGTTTGGGAGATGAGATATTAATTTGGATGATTAAGCAGGTACGGGCGGTTGGGCAATTATGGATGTTAATTCGTTTGCAGTGATATCTGGGCCTTCCATAACCAAATAACCAAAGGGAACTCTGATAGTGTCATAGATCTGGCAATGGTGTCTTCCACCTTCGCACCGATTTGCAAGACGAGTGCACGGGGATTCCACGGAAGTGATCACTATCCATGTGTCCTCCTAAGTGAGAAAAGCAGAAATAGAAGCCAGAAAAGAAAGCTCCACACAATCCATTAGGAGAAAATAGACCAGGACGTCATTAGCAAAATCAGACATAGAAAGCAGAGCGCTCCTCGTAGGAGACATCAGAGATGGACGCAGCCACCCCCCTGGAACGTAGAAGTCGAGGAAGTTTGGCGGAACAAGAGACAAACGACCAAGACATGGCAGAGAGCCAGAAAGAATGGAAGAACACAACCTGAGCTCTGGAAGCGACTGAAAGAAGAGGTCGACCAAAAAATGATGCACTTTAAACTATGTGTTAAGCAGGCGAAGGATAGAAATGGAATGGCTTATGTAAAAAAGTGTGCTCAGAAAATCGCTAGCCACATTCTGGCGCCTTCATCAGAGCATGAATGACACAACACGACACAGACGCATACCAGAGCACTGGCCGGATAGGCCACATAACTGATGAAAGCAAAGGGCAGTCCCTGCTTGCTCGCTAAATTGAGCAGACGGACCAAATAAATGATTTGTAAGAATGAGGATACGGGGGTCGCTGTCAAAATTATGTAAGGATGTTGTGCTAGGAGAAGATTTCACAACTACAACTGATACCATTCGCACAAAATTTAAAAGGTCACAAAACACTGCTCCGTGTTCTGTACGACGACATATGCGATTTAGCTGACGACGACTTGACAAAACTGGCCAATGAGTTTAATGCCAGCATTCGCAGTGGCCAGATTAAGGAGGAGTGGCTACTCGGATATTATTACCGCTAACGAATCCAAACAACTACCATTCTCAGATAAGTGCCTACATAATCATCACGATGCAGAACACAACGAGCAAGCTGCTGGAGAAAATAGTTGCCCGTGTCCTCAACTGTCACCTTGAAAGGAAAAAACGCACATTCCCACCTGCTCTCAGAAATTATAGTTCTAACAAAGAGACATGGCTCAATGCGGCAGTCTTTGCCTACGACGTCTTCGAACGCTTCCACAAACGAGAGGAGACATGTGCTGCTGCTATAGATCTGGAGGATGCATACAACAGGGTACTATTTTAATATCACATGCACATGCTCCTCAAACAGGCGGGCAACACATTCCTCATTAGATGGATAGTCGCTGCAGTATTTCAAAGGAAGGTGATACTCAAATGTGGAAGGTTGTCTTCTGAACCAATATCCATTTGTCCAGGGCTGCCACAAGATTAACCATTGT
Source organism: Megaustenia siamemsis (assembly GCA_032433765.1). Lineage (NCBI taxonomy): Eukaryota > Metazoa > Mollusca > Gastropoda > Stylommatophora > Ariophantidae > Megaustenia > Megaustenia siamemsis. Next base: position 50,745,080 of record JAVIAB010000108.1, read on the forward strand.
CACCAGTTCTATTTAACGTGTACATAATGCGATCACGGAACAACAACTGGATGGGAGGGGAAGAACTCTGACTTTTGCTGATGATATTCTGGTATATCGACAGGGAAGAGGCAGACGGGAAATCGCCTCCACAATGCAAGTCGAACTCGATCGCATTTCTTCATGGTGTGGGTTTCAGATGCCATGGATAATCCTAAAAAAGTATCACTTGCATGGTTCTCCCTTAACAATCATATTGTTAACAGAGACACACCTGTAGTAATAAATGGGAGCTGATGAGGTGACCAGGGACAAGTTGATGACATACCTCGGAGTTAAGTTTGATCGCAGCCTGTGTTTTCGGGACCATGTTGACCATGTGATAGCAAAATCCCACAAAGGATTATCCGCCTTGAAGGTCATGGCAGCTGACCAACATCGAGCAGAGGCTACTTACTTGTCTGTTCCCGGGATTAGTCCTCGCACCAATCGAGTATGTCATGGCATTTCTTACTGTCAGTACGTCTCAAATTGATAGGCTGGAGAAAATACAGAATGAAGCCATGCGGATTATCTTGGGATGTACAAGGGACACTCCCTGTGTAGCAATGAGGTATCTTCTTGACTTTCCAACAATGGATGACAGAAACAAGATTTGGAGAGCACGAGCATAACTGAAGATTAGTACATATACAGAGCATCCATTGCACCACAAGCTCAACACAGGGAAAGGTGCCAGGCTAAAAAGAGGCAAATCATGGGTGGGCGGGGCAGAAGATGTCATCAAACAGGTCTGTGGGCTTACCAATATCAATGTTGGTGAGGAGTTGATAGCGGTGCCTACATCATTCAAGGGGACTTTCTCGTGTATTGTCACACTCGACAGGAAAAGTAGGGAACCGAACCCGGTCGAGGTAAATGCTGAGGTCAACGGTCTCATCAGCGATAACACCGATGAGAAATATCTAGTCATCTATACAGACGGATCTGTAATACGATACCAATGAAGTGCATGGGCATTTACAGCACGCTCGGCAGGCAGAATCGTCAAAGAAGACAGTGGTGCATATGTCATGACCGCGAGTAGCATGACAATAGAGGTGATGGCAGTGACTAATGCATTCAAATGGTTAGAGTCCCAAGATTACACCCACGCCTGTATAGTGGGTGATTCGATGAGCAGGATAAAAAAGGTGGAGTCAGGCTCTGGACGCATGCAATGGTTAAAGTCATTGCTGAAGTCTATTTATTCTGTCAGATCGGTAGCACTGGTATCCCCTAATCTTCAAGGCTATGTCGTTGTTTAGATGGGTTTCCTGCAAACAGCATATGCTTATTTGTTCTTCATGCAGGATATTTTCTAATTCTATCTTTTTAATGTACCCATCTCTTTTGCTGTTGATGCCTTCAGCATTCCAGTGCATTATTTTTAGTGGTCTTATCCAAATTAAAAATGAAAAAGTCACCAGGCAATGATGGAGTGTCCAATGAAATGATTAAGAACTTGGGAACTGCAGCTAAAGCAAAACTACTGCAGATCTACAACATTTGCTGGATCACAGGTAGAGTGCCACAGGCATGGAGAGAAGCAATTATGATACCATTACTAAAGCCAGGAAAAGATGGTTCAATGACATCCAGCTATAGACCAATCAGCCTTACAAGCTGTTTGTGTAAAACAATGGAACGTATAATCAATCTCAGACTGCAGTGGTACCTGGAAAGTGAAAATCTCCTTGTCCCACAACAAGCAGGCTTTAGACAGTGTTACTCTACCGAAGATCAAGCAACCTATCTTTCCCAGGAAATTGAAGATGCGTTTCAAGAAAAGAAACTGGTACTAGCAGCATGGATAGACCTAAAGAAAGCATTTGATAAGGTATGGAAGGAAGGGCTTTTGAAGAAACTGAGAAATTATGGAGTAAATGGCAGGATGTACAAATGGGTCAAACATACCTGCATAACATGAGAGCCAGAGTGCAACTGGATGGTCTTAAGAGTAAGAAGGTCTTATTGCGCCAGGGCGTTCCACAAGGAGGGTACTATCTCCAACACTTTTTCTGATCTACATCAATGACCTAGTTACTGAACTACCACATGGCATCAAAGTGGCAATGTATGCAGATGACTTGGTAATGTGGTGCACAGAGGAGTATGCAACAGTGGCCTCCAAATTGCTACAAAGAGCTATGAATGCACTGAATTCATGGACAAATAGATGGTGTATCAGCATCAATACAGACAAATGCAGTACTACACTTTTCACACTCTCCCCAAAACAAAAAGCAGGAGCCATCTACATAAACAATGAGCCTGTGAAAGAAGACATACAAGCTACATATCTCGGAGTTACATTTGATAACAAACTATCTTGGAAACAGCAGATAAATAAGGCAACCCAAAAAGCAAGGAGAAAATTGGCTATACTAAGAAAGTTGTGTGGAACCACATGGGGTGCGAGTGGGAAAATACTCAGTAAAGTTTACCAACAGAGTATACGCCCACATTTAGAATATGGATCATCCGCATGGTGCTCAGCATCAAACACCACATTGCAAGAACTGGATAAAGTACAAAACCAGGCACTTAGGGTCATCACAGGAGCAATGCAAATCAACACCAATATTGGGATGGAGAAATTGTGGAGGATACCAGCACTGAGAGAACGGAGAGACACAAAGGTGCTGATACAGGCAGAAAAATTTGTATGCATGCCGAGACATCCAATGAAGGACAGATTCCAAAATCTTGCATTGGGACGACTTAAGAGAAGCAGCTTTATCCACCAAGCCAAGCGTATTAGTAGACAAACACCAGACATGCCAAGAGTTGTTAAACCCCTTCTGCCCATACCAGAACAGACTCCCTGGACAGATGAATCAGGATTATCAGTTCAAATACGGACAGAAGTGAAAGGAATAGTTGACAAAGAGGAACAAAATAGTCTACAGCGAAAAACAATAGCTCTCAGTTTCCTGGATGAAGAATACCCACAAGACCTATGGATTCGTGTGTACACAGATGGATCAGCACAGAATGCAGTAAAGAATGGGGGAGCAGGTGCATATATAGAGTACCCAAATAACACTAGGGATATGAATAAAATAGCAACAGGGAAATATTGTCACAATTATGATGCAGAAATACAAGCAATAAAGTTGGCAATAGAAAACTGCTGAACAGTAATCTTAGCCCACAGCCTGTAGTGTTTTGACAGATGCAAGATCAGTACTCCAGGCACTACAATCCAGAAAATTACCACATCTGCAGACCTTATTGACTGAACTCTGCAAGCACCACAGGGTTGCCCTGCAGTGGATCCCGTCTCACTGTGGAATACCAGGAAATGAGAAAGCAGATCAGTTGGCAAAGGAAGGTTCAACAGGCACACAACTAGATACACCAGTTACATACCATCATAAGAAACAGATAATCAAATCAATCAGAGGACCACAAGCCCCAAATCAGGATGCCTTTCATAATATGAATAGATATGAACAAGTTATCATTATACGCCTAAGAACAGGACACAATCGACTCCATAGTCACATGTATACAAAATTCAAGATCGGCACATCAACTACTTGTACATGTGGACAGGCACCCCAGACTGCTGAACACATACTTCAAGACTGCACTGAATATAGTAGACTGAGGAAAATCCATTGGCCCATAGATACAACACTACAGACAAAACTATATGGGCCACTGCAAGAATTACAAAAGACAGTACAATTTATACAGGAAACGACATTGCAGATATAGACAATACTTCAGGCGAACGAAAGATAGATAGATAGATTGCTGAAGTCTCTCTCTCTCTCTCTCTCTCTCTCTGCGATCAGGACTCAATCAGAGTAGGATACCAGACTCTCACACGAAGGCAGCTGTCTGGTTAAGTGTGTTGATCGCCGCCACAGACAGAACATCACAATTAGAGTCTGTCAGATCCACTCTGATTGAGCACCCGTTAAAACGTTGCACTGTGTTCTGCGCCAGTGGCCCAGTGCATCCGATTTCAGCCATAATTTTACTCAGGTTTGCTATCCTTAGCCTTTGATTGTCCCCAGTCTTCCTGCAAGGCAGCAGATGATCTTTTCTGTAGGGGGATTCTGCCCTTAGATGGTCGGCCCTCCCATGTTTACGAGCACCATCTGCCCGAGTCACTAGAGATGACTAACACAGATATGTACACACAAAGATATGATATGTGACAACACAGACATGCACACAGCAATACGAGGCATGACTAACACTGACACACATCAAGATATATGACACATGACTAACATAAACATGCACATAAAGATTTGAGATATGACTGACATAGACATGCACACACAAAGATATGACACATGACTAACATAAACATGCACCCAAAGTAAATTAGATTTGACCAACATAGACATGCACACACAAAGATATGAGATGTGACTAACATAGCCATGCACACACAATAATATGAGATGTGACGTACACAGACATGCATCCTCAATGATATGAGATATGAATAACATAAACATGCACACAAAGATATGATATATCACTACCCCAATCATGCACACACAAAGATATGACATATGACTAACACAGATACACACTAAGATATGAGATATGACTAAACACATACACACATAAAGATATGAGACATGATTAACACGGACACACCAAGATATGAGATATGACTAACATGACACACACCAAGACACACACACATCACACACTAGCTAAGATATGAGCCATGGCTAGCACAAAAACGCATCAAGATATGAGCCATGGCTTCACGGAAAAACACCAAGAAATGAACCATGTACAGCACAGAAACACATTAAGGTATCCATATGCTTGGATTTGGTGTAGTCGGCAGACTCTTTTTAACGTGGGAATCATCGACGTACGATACGCAGGCCCCGATTAACTGTTCACAGGTTTCATTCAAACAGTTGTCCGGAGATTTGAGCGTGCAGTCTGACCCGTATAACGTTCCCTTGCATGTACAGTTCCCGGTTGACTGTTCACAGGTGTCATTGAAACAGTTGTGTTTGCTGAAGTAAAAAATACGTAATGTCACGTTTGTCTATGTCCCTGGACATGCGGGAGTACGAGGAAATGAAAGATCGGACAGGTTGGCTAGCTGCGCTGTCGTTGAGGACGGGTAACTAATGGATCGGGCGGGCATCGTCAATGCCCACCGAGATGTGGTAAGAGCACAGGGCTTCGACAAACACAGATCCGCGTCACCTCTTCGGATGATGGAAATGGGAGTTGGATGGGCACAGCCAGAAATGAGAAACTTAGTGGGCGTGTAAGAGGACTTGTTAACCAACATAGAACTGAAGTCGTCAGTCACTGGACACTGCGGGACTTGCTGAGGTGGGGATCTAAGCACCTGGACATGTTCGGTGTGCAATGATGATGACCCGCAAATAACTCAATAAATCATAAATATTTCATGACGAAAGGGACAAAATACCATTTGTAAAATATACATCCAGCAATAAAATCCTGAAATCTGAAGCAGAAAAACCTATAAAAACCGTGAAAAGGGAAAAGGCAGCAGGACTTTATTATATATAGACAGAGATGATATAAAGCGCTAGAAGATGTTGGCAATGAATTGATCACAGACATGTGCAATGATATACATGCAGGATACATACCAAATGAACTAAACCATTAAAATTCATTCAATTGAACAAAAAGAATGATGCTGAAGTTGAAAGCAGTGAATTTTTAACATAAGCCTAATGGGCCAGGTAACCACAATGTTACTAAAAGTTATATACAGGAAAGGATTCAGAAAAAAAATTAATACTGAATTAGATGCACAGCAATTTGGATTCTGGAAAAAAAACAGTGGGACAAAAGAAGCCATATACAGCATGAGGACATTGATTGAAAAGTACATAGAAGTAAACAAACCAATATATGCCTGCTTCATAGACTACACCAAATCATTTGATACAATACACAATAATCATCTTATACATTGCCTAAAAGCTATACATCTGGACGACACAGACATACGACCAATATGCAATTTATACTGGGAGCAAACAAAAATATTAAAATATAACAAGGAGAACTCTACACCCACTGATATAAAAAGAGGAGTAAAACAAGGATACATCCTATCAGCGAGCTTGTTCAATCTATAACTGAGCAAATCTTTAAAAACATCACAGATGTGCCAGGCCTAAACATTAATGGAACGATAATCAATAACCTAAGATATGTGATGATGCTGGACTACTAGCAGAAAAATATCCTAAAGATATACAGCAATTACTTAATGTAATAAATATGACAAGCACAAAAATATGGACTAGATATGAATATCAAAAAGATTAAAACTATGATCATAAGCAAAGAAAGTTACAAGACCTACGATTAAATATCAAAGTTGAAGGAATACATCTAGAGACAGTTCGGAGCTACAACTACCTAGGACATACTATAACCAGTGATGGAAAGTGCACAACTGAAATACACAAAAGAATAGTTATGGCATAAAGTAATTTTAATGCTGTGAAAAACATACTAACATTAAAACAAACAACACCAGCGCTAAAACTAAGAATAGCAAAATGTTACATCTTCTTAATATTCTTGTATGGTGCAGAAACATAGTCATTAGACCATAAAACAGAAAAGAAAATTGAACTCTTTGGAATGTGGATCTATAGAAGAATAGGTAGAATTGGAAATAAAGAAAAAAAAACAAACGTTAAGTTTTAAAACAAATAAAATGAAAAGAGAACTACTAAACACAATTAGAACAAGACAAATGAAATTTTTGAGGCATGTTAAAAGGCACAACATCCTAATAAAATTAATATTGGAAGGGGAAATGCAAGGCAAAAGAGGCAGAGGGAGACCAAGACTAACATGTACGAGTATCATCAAAAGATGGACAAGTTAACGTATTAAAATCTGCACCATCAAAGCAAGAGACATAGTGGAATGGCGCTCTATGATAGCCAGCCTTCGATGCGGAGACGGCATTGTATGATTGTGATGATGATCTAAAGGTTGTCAAAGCTTTATTAGGGGCCTCGAGCACTCTGAAGGAAAATTTGATGCCAGCCTTCATCAAGAACACGTCGATCTCCGGTCTACTCAGTGTGTGATCAACTGCATTGTCGAGCTTTATTGCAGAATCTATTAGAGTTGTATCAGAGGACATATCCGCATTCACAGCTACACCTCTGAATTATTCCAGTGGAGCTATGATTTTGGCCGTAGTCCTGTTTCTACAACACCTCACGCACGAGTTAATTGCATCCCATAATTTTCACAATTGTGCTAGGAGCCAAGAATTTGCCCGGGTGGTTTTTATATGTAAGTATAAGCCATTGTCGGCCTCACTCCACCCATAGGTGACCAGGTTCAGTAGCTCGGAGCTCTAAAGGCGCGGTCAGTCCTTTCGAGATATTTCGCTGCCATTTATATATAATAAGAATCGAAACATCTGGTGAGGCTGGTATTGGTATACCGTGGGGACTATCTTGTATAAGACGATCATGTGCTTCGTCAATGATATCCTTTGCTGTCTCACCTGTTACGACAGGGTCGTGATTGAAACCGGTTTCATCTCCGTCTTCACGGACCGTGGTGCCAGACCTGTCAAAATCGTACATCTCATGCCATTCTGGCGTGTGTGCCATTTATTATAGGCAATATAGTAAATTAGTTAGTAAATATAGAAGTAGTCTACTCTACTAAGTAATATTCGAATAAGCATGAACGTTTCTTCATATGGTCGTAAGCTCAACCCGCATCGCGTATTCCGTGAAGCGCGACGGGTCAAGGCCAAACGACAGACTTCAGTCGTCCCAAACAATCCGACTACAATCGATAAAAATCAGACACTATTATTAGTATACTAACTTGTATTTGACCCGTATTCGGCCCATAAATTAGCAAAAGATATATAGTAGGCGAATTTAGGGCCTAATGTACACGACGGGCAGGGGGAATTAACCATGACCGCTCGTATCGGGTTGTTGACCTCTAGTCTCGGTGACCACAGAAGTGACCTGTTTATGTCTGGTGTGTGCTGACTTTGGAGTTCTCGATGTACTGGATCGATAGTGAGAGTTTAGAAGCTTATACGTTTATGAAAAACAATAACATTAAATACAAAACAGAAATGAAAATATATATTTTATTATTTTATTATCTCAGTAGATATATAACATACAGTGGATATTATATAACATTACAAAATATTTAGTACACTGAGCAAATATATAGTACAAGGATAACATTTATTTATAGCTATGTAGTTGGGTGTCTGCTTAGCTATATGTCTTAATTGAATCATAAGGGGTGAAACTGTTGGAGATTGCTGGTTAGTCTAAGCTAGTAGTGTAAAAAGTTAAATATCTAGCATGATGGGTGTATGTAGGTTGTCTAGTGTCGTGATGGGTGTATGGAGGTCGTCTAGTGTGTCGTGACGGGTGTGTGGAGTCGTCTAGTGTATCATGATAGTTGTATGTACGTTCTGGAGTGTGTCGTGATGGTTGCATGGCGGTTGTTTAGTGTGTCATGAGGGCTTATGGAGGTCGTCTAGTATTCTCGTGATGGGTGTATGGCGGTTATCTAGTATGTCTTGATGGGTGTAAGGGGGCGTCTACTGTGTCATGATGGTTAGTATGCCAGTTGACTAGTATGTCTTGATGGGTGTAAGGGGGCGCCTACTGTGTCATGATGGTTGTATGGAGGTCGTATAGTGTATCGTGACGGGTGTATGGATGTAGTCTAGTGTGTCGTGAGGTGTGTATGGCGATCGTCTAGTGTGTCGTCATGGTTGTTAGGAGGTCGTCTAGTTTGTCATGATGGTTGTATGTACGTTCTCGAGTGTGTCGTGATGGTTGCATTTAGGTTGTCTAGTATATCGTGATGGGTGTATGGAGGTCGTCTAGTGTGTCGTGATGGGTATATGGAGGTCGTATAGTGTGTCGTGATGGGTGTATGGATGTATGGATGTAGTCTAGCTTGTCATGATGGTTGTATGTACGTTCTCGAGTGTGTCGTGATTGTTTTTTTGTCCGTTCTCGAGTGTGTCGTGATGGCTGCATGTAGGGTGTCGAGTGTGTTCATGATATCTGTATGGCGGTTGTCTAGTATATCGTGATGGGTGTATGGAGGTCGTCTAGTGTGTCGTGACTGGTGTATGGAGGTCGTCTAGTGTGTCGTGATGGTTGTATGGAGGTCGTCAAGTGTGTCGTGATGGATGTATGGAGGTTGTCTAGTGTGTCATGATAGTTGTCTGTACGTTCTCGATTGTGTCATGATGGTTGTATGGCTGTTGTCTAGTGTGACAAGAATAGTTGTATGTACGTTCTCGAGTTTGTCGTGATGGTTGTATGGCGGTTGTCAAATGTGTCATGAGCGCTGTATGGAGGTCGTCTAGTGTTTCGTGATGTGTGTATGGAGGTCGTCTAGTGTGTCGTGAGATGTGTATGGAGCTCGTCTAGTGTGTCGGAATGGTTGTATGGAAGTCGTCTAGTTTATCATGATGGTTGTATGTAGGTTGTCGGGTGTGTCGTGATAGCTTTATGACGGTTGTCTAATATGTCAACTGGTGCTCCCTGAGAACACACATCTATAACTGCGCTCTATCTACCTACGGCCAGAAACGGTTCTCAAAGAACGACTGGGTCGAAGAAATGCAGCAAGACTAGACCCACTAATAGCTAATAAGAAAAAGGCTTTACTGAACTTCAATAATAATCCCAATCAAATCACCAAGGATCAGCTCAAACATGCGCAAGCCACCCTACAACGCGAAGCAAGAAGATGCGCAAACGAATACTGGAACAATCTATGCTCTGAAATACAGAAAGCCTCAGACAGGGGCGACTCAAAAACCATGCATGACAATATAAAAAAGGCCCTTGGACCAAAAATAGCAAAATTAGCCCCCCTAAAATCCAAGTTTGGAGAACCTATTACTGACAAGGGACAACAAATGCAAAGATGGGTTGAACACTACTCTAATCTATACAGTGACGACAGACCAGCAAACACAGCTCTAGCACAATCAATACCCAAATATCCTACAATGTTTGAACTGGATGTTGAGCCTACTATGAACGAACTTGCTGACGCTATAAATGCCCTCTCAAGAGGAAAAGCTGCAGGAAATGACAACATTCCCACAGATGTACTAAAGGACAACCTAAGCGTACTACTTCCACACCTATACAAACTGCTAATTAAATGCTGGAGAAACGGAGAAATACCTCATGATATGAGAAATGCTAAGATTATAACGCTGTACAAGAATAAAGGAGACAGGGGTGACTGCAACAATTACAGAGGCATTTCTCTCCTTAGCACAACAGGCAAAGCTTTTGCTAGAGTCGTACTTAATCGCCTGCATAGACTTGCAGAACGGGTGCTTCCCGAGTCCCAATGCGGTTTCAGACCCGGGAGATCAACCATAGATATGATCTTCACTCTTAGACAACTGCAGGAAAAATGTCGGGAACAAAATATGCCGCTCTATATTGCCTTTGTGGATCTCACAAAGGCATTCGACACAGTAAACAGAGATGGTCTCTACAAGGTGTTAGAAGGCATAGGCTGCCCTCCTAAATTACTTAGGCTGATAATTTCCTTCCATGAAGACATGAATGGCCAAGTCCATTTTGATGGGAGTCCATCAGAGAATTTCAAAGTCAACAAAGGAGTGAAACAGGGATGTGTCCTCGCCCCCACCCTTTTTGGTATATTTTTTGCTGCCCTCCTAAATTACACCTTCGAAAACAGCTCAGGAGATATTTACATTCGCACAAGACCAGATGGCTCACTGTTTAACCTAGCACGACTAAGAGCAAAAACCAAAACAAATGTTGCCCTACTTAAAGAATTTTTATTTGCTGACGATGCAGCCCTAGTCGCTCATAGTGAGGCCACCCTACAGTCGCTGATCAACAACCTGGATAAAGCATGCGACCTTTTTTTTCACTGTCAATTAATGTTCAGAAGACAGTAATACTAAATCAAGGTGACTTCAAACCTATATCTATTACTCTAAAAGACTGCCCACTAGAATCAGTACAGAAATTTACATATCTTGGATCCACAGTTACGCAAACCATCTCTCTTGATGAAGAAATAAACTGTCGAATTGGTAAGGCAGCTACGACCTTCGGCAAACTCACAAAAAGGGCATGGAACAACACGAAACTAACTCAAAAGACTAAACTCTTAATATATCAAACTTGTGTGCTTAGCACACTACTATATGGATCCGAAACCTGGACAACATACTCAAACCAGGAAAAAAGACTAAATGTCTTCCACATGCGATGTCTCCGCAAAATAATGCACATCAAATGGCAAGACAAAATAACCAACTTAACTGTCCTGCAACGTGCTAAGACCCTAACAATCATGTCGATGCTCAGAAGTCGAAGGCTAAGATGGCTGGGGCATGTCCAACGGATGGAAGAAAAACGCATTCCTAGGCAAATACTATATGGCGAGCTAAAACACGGAAAACGACAAATCGGCAGACCTAAACTACGATAAGAGATATCTGCAAATCATCTCTGAAAGACTTCACCATCTGTGAAAACGACTGGCAACATCTGGCAAGTGATCGCACATCATGGAGAGCACGTATAAGGAACGGTATAACAACATTTGAGACTGTTCTAAGACAGGACTTAGAAGAGAAGAGACTCATGAAAAAGGATGGTAAACCCTGTGGACCAGCGAGACTGACCTGTTCATTATGTGACCGCGTGTATTTGTCAAACATTGGTAGAATTAGCCACGAGAGAAGCTGTTCGGCAAAAACAATACCTCAAAAAAATACGCAATAGCCTCCACTAGACCGTCTGACAAGACGAAAAGGGCCATATATAATATGTCGAGGAGGGTGTATTGAGGTCGTCTATGTGGCGTGACGGGTGTATAGAGGCCGTCTAGTGTGTCGTAAGGGTTGTATGGAGGTCGTCTAATGTGTCGCGATGGGTGTATGGAGGTCGTCTAGTGTATCGTAAGGGTTGTATGGACGTCGTTTATTGTTGTGTGATCGGTGTGTGGAGGTCGTCTAATGTGTCGTGAACGGTGTATGGATGTCGCCTCGTGTGTCATGATGGCTGTATGGAGGTCGTTTAGTGTGTCATGATAGTTGTCTGTACGTGCTCGAGTGTGTCGTGATGGTTGTATGACCGTTTTCTAGTGTGTCGTGAGGGGAGTATGGTGGTCGTCTAGTGTGTCGGAATGGACGTATGGAGGTCGTCTAGTTTGTCATGATGGTTGTATGTACGTTCTCGAGTGTGTCTTGATGGCTGTATGTAGGTTGTCGAGTGTGTCGTGATGGCTATATGGCTGTTGTCTAGTATGTCGTGATGGGTGTATGGAGGTCGTCTAATATCGTGATAGGTGTATGGAGGTCGTCTAGTGTGTCGTGGCGGGTGTATGGAGGCCGTCTAGTGTGTCGTGACGTGTGTATGGAGGTCGTCTAGTGTGTCTCGTAGGGTGTATGGAGGTCGTCTAGTGTGTCATGAGGGCTGTGTGGAGGTCGTCTATTGTTTCTTTATGGCTGTATGGAGGCCGTCTGGTGTGTCGTGGCGGGTGTATGGAGACCGTCTAGTGTGTCATGAGGGCTGTATGGAGGTCCTCTAGTGTTTCTTGATGGCTGTATGGAGGTCGTTTAATGTGTCATCATGATTGTATAGCTGTTGCCTAGTATGTCGTGATGGGTGTATGGAGGTCGTCTAGTGTGTCGGAATGGTTGTATGGAGGTCGTCTAATTTGTCATGATGGTTATATGTACGTTCTCGAGTGTGTCGTGATGGCTGTATGTAGGTTATCGAGTGTGTCGTGATGGCTGCATGGCGGTTGTCTAGTATGTCGTGATGGGTGTATGGAGGCCGTATAGTGTGTCATGAGGGCTGTATGGAGGTCGTCTAGGGTGTCGTGACGGGTGTATTGAGGTCGTCTAATGTGTCTTTACGGGTGTATATTTGCCTAGTGTGTTGTGATTTGTGTATGGAGGTCGTCTTGTATCGTGATTAGTGTATGGAAGTCGTCTAGTGTGTCGTGACGGGGGTATGGAGGTCGTCTATTGTGTCCTGATGGGTTTATGGAGGATGTCTAGTGTGTCATGATGGTTGAATGGAGGTCGTCTTATGGTGTCATGAGGGCTGTATGACAGTATATCATACTTTAATCAACCAATAAAAAAACGAAGGATTAATACATTCATCACTATTCACTAGAACTACTTTAAACACAATATTAACTTTAAAAAAAATTGAATAACCCTTTATCGATAAGCCTTTACACACTTTAAGAGAAAACAAAAATATTCCAACTTACAGTATAAAATATAATCTCATACCTCTAGTCTGAACAGTAGTATAACCTTCCTTTAAGCAACCAAACTTATAACATGATTTCGCTCACAAGTCCAGTTTAAATTCAATCTGGTAACATATATATAAATTAACCTTTCAGAGAAAGACATCTGGGTGAACCAATCAGAGAAGAAAATTAGTATGGGAGGCGGAACAAAGAAATGATGGGTAGCTAGATTAGCCTATCAGAGAAGTGAAGCATATGTAGTACCTGTCGAGTCAGTGGTAGGGGAGAATAATGCGGGTTTGTGGATTACTTTAACTCACGTTGACCACAGAGGCAATAATAGAGGAGTTCCATGACATCGATTTGACCTCTGAAGGCTTCAATACTAATGTTTCCCACTTCAACGAATGACATGTACCATTAAATGTGATCATTGTAGGTCAGAAAACGTAATCACAAAGACCAAAACGTTACTCCCAAACCCACGGAAAGCTTAGCCGTTGGATTTCTATATCTTTAGCACTTCAACGATGGACAGAGATCCTTAAAAGTGATTACGACAGCTCAGAACACTTACTAAAAAAGACCAAAACGGTACTCCCAAACCCACGAAAAGCTTAGACGTTGGATTTCCATATCTTTATCTCTTCATCGAATGACAGTCAAAAGTAAAGGTGAACATTACAGGTAAGAAAACGTAGTTCCAAACCCCAAAATTTCGACTCATAGTCAAAATAGTTAGACACGAAAGGCCAAAGAGGTATATTCAAAGGCCCAAAAGTTAGCCCAAAAGACAAATAATTTAACACCAAAAAACGAATTTTCAAAAAGATGAACTCAAATCCCTAAAATGTAGGTCCAAACTGATACTAGTTATACACAAAATGCCAAAAAAAGGTATATTTAAAGTCCAAAAAAAGTTACTCAAAAAAGACAAATTAATTTATCCACAAAACACAAACATTTCATCTCATAAACAAAAGTTTGAACTCAAAACCCTAACATTTTAGGTCCAAAGTGATACTAGTTAAACGTAAAAGCAAAAAATGTATACCCAAAGTTCAAAAAATAAAATAATGTAACCCCAAGAACACAACATTCTCGTCTCAAAAGCAAAAAGTTGAAAATGCAGGCTGTCTAGTATGTCTTGATTTTGACCTGCTAAGTTACTAAAAATAGAGTTTTACCTATGAGGCAATGCCCGAGGTATTACTAAAAATAGAATTGACCGCTGATGCAAAACCTGATGAGTTACTAAAATTAGATTTTGACTTATGAAACAATTCCAACGTGTCCACTTATTAACCAAAGACTTTAATACAGTTTAGTACACCCTAATAATTAATTGGAATCTACTAAAACTTTTGCACATGATGATAGTTAGGACTGTGTCTAAATTATTAATGAAAATATTGCTACAACACTAGAAAAAACCAAACACTCTAAAAAACGCCTCAGTGAAAGACTATACTTAAAGTTCACGCCCCTGCCACGACTCTGCTAAAGAAAAGTACTACTACTCATGATGGTTACACCTGTGACTCAACTCTACAATGAAAATGCTAACATACATTAAAGTTACGTTCCCGACAAACCCCACTAGAAGAGAATGATACTTCAAAATATCAACAATACGCCACACTCATAACTCTACTTAAATAAAAAATGGTACCCCCAAACATTTTTTATGGATACGCCTATACAATCGATAGAAATAGTAAATTTACACGCTAGACTTACCCCAAACGTTACATTAGACACCACCATAGCAAGAATTTACTTAAAAATCATTTTTAAAATTTGCACCCACTTGAACAATTTTGATGGCTACCCCCATGGAAATCGATAAAAAATTGAAATTTAACCTCTAGGTTTACCTCAAACTTTATTTTAGACATTCCCGTAGCAAAAATGTAATTAAAAATCACTTTTGAAATGTTTACGCCCTTGCCCATTTTTGATGGCTACGCCCATGCAATCGATAAACAATTGAAATTTAACCTCTAGTTTTACGTCAAATTTACATTAAACATCCCCGTAAAGAAAAAAATTATTTAGAAATCACTTTTGAAATGTTACCCCCCTCCCCCGACCATTTTTGATGGTTATGCCCATGAAATCGAAAAAAAATCGAAATCTAACCTCTAGACTTACCTCAAACTTTATTTTTGACACGCCCATGCATCAAATTGACTTAAAAATGCACTAAAATTTTAGAAGTGAAGTATGGCATTTACGACGGGTAAACATTTCGGTTTACTACACATATTTTTTTATATATATTTAGTCTACCCGCACATTTTTCTTATATAAGATTCTACCCGCACATTTTTTCTTATATGAGAGTCTACGCGCACATTTTTTTTTCCTGATGGAGTATAATGCCATACTTCACTACTAATTGTTAGTTGATTTTTTATGTAAATTGAACAAGTCAACAATTAAATAATACTTTATGTAAATGTGATCAATTGTAAAATGGATGAAAACATCAACCGGTGCTCCTTTCCTCGGTACTATCTCGCATCATTATACTAGACCTTTCTTCCTCGGGGTTATTTTTACTCTCTATCTCTCTCTGTTTCTCTCCTCATATTTATCCTACCATCTATCCTTCCCTCTCCTAGACTTCTTTCTCTCCCTCCTAGATTTCCCTCCATTGTAACAGTTTACTCATTTTCGCATAGTAAGCCTTCATCTCTCCTTCCTTCTCATAGACTTCTATCTACCTTTCTCTCTCTCCTAGACTTCTCTCCTACCATTCCATACTCCACCCCCCCCCTCTCTCTCTCTCTCTCTTAACGTTCCGCTCTGCATCTTATTTTTACCTTCGTTCATAGATTTCCCTCCATTGTAACACTTACTCATTCTCTCTATTTAAGCCTATTATCTCTCCTTCTCTGGCCTAGACTTCTCTCTATTTCTATTATTCCTTCATATGCGTTTCTCCTACCATTCCATGCTCCCTCCTCTCTCTTTCTTTCTCCTAGCATTTTACCCTCCCTCAATGTATAGCTTCCCTCTTTTGTAACATTCACACATTCTCTCTATTTAGACCTATCTCTCGCCTTCCTTCTCCTAGACTTCTCTCACCTCGCCCTCTGTCTCTCGCTCTCTGCTATCAACTCCTAGACTTCTCGCCTACCATTTCATTATCCCTTCTCTCTTTCCCTCTCCTAGCCGTCCGCCATCCCTCGTATTTTAGCTTTCCTCCAGTGTAACAATTTAGTATCGAATAGCAATCACAACTAAACTTTTAAAATATCTACTTTAAACATCCAATAAGATAAACATATGAAAAACGAAGGAATAATACACTCAACAAGGCTCAATACGTACTTTATACACATTAATACAATTGAATAACCTTTTATCGATAAACCTTATCACACGTACTCTAAGAGAAATATAAAAAAAGTATTCCAACTTTCAGCGTAAAATATATTTTCAACAACCAGCTGTAGAAGATCAAATAACCCTTTGTCAATTATGAAAATAGGCTTCCGTGAATCTATCGCGCTTATAACACGAACTCTCACATGCGACCAGTTACAATATATTGTGGTAAAAAAAAGTTGGACGACACTATTCCATCATCGACTAACATCTAGGTTAAGCAATCGGAGAAGCGTTTTTCTGACAGAAACCTACCAACGAAATGAATGACCTCTGGAATAACCAATCAGTGAAGAGGTTTACTGTTATAGTGATAACTGACCTCATTTTCCACTTGAAGTAGTGTCGAGCCTGATTCATTACTGAGCTACTTTAACTCGATTCGGTCCACCTGTTGGTTAATCGGTGGGGGGGAGGATAATACGGATGGTGGGTTACTTGAACGCGCTTTAACCCATGATGCAATACCAGAGAAGTTCCATGATATCGATTTGACCTCTGTAGGAGGCAATACCAATGTTTACCACCTCAACGAATGGCAGATAATATTAAAAGTGATTATTACAGGTCAGAAAACTTACTGCCAAACCCCAACATTTCTGATCATAGTCACGATCTTGGACTGCCCAAATGGCAAAATTTTCACAGCGTCGTAGCAAGACATTGAATAAAAAATTACTTTTATGAATTTGCACACAGCCATATTTTTAGGGATACGACTATGAAATCATTAAAATAATTAAATTTACACGTTGAGCTTATCTCAAACTTTATTGTAGGTATCCCCGTAGCAAAATTTAATTAAAAATAACTTTATGAATTTTACCCGCTGACAATTTTTGAGGGATACGTCAATGAAACTGTAAAAAAAAAATTCTAACCTCTAGGCTTACCACAAACTTTATTTCTGACACACTCAAGGATACGACTATGAAATCATTAAAATAATTAAACTTACACTCTAGTCTTTCCCTAAACTTCATATTAGACAGCCTCGTAGCAAGACTTTGAATAAAAATCACTTTTTGAATTTTACCCCTTGACCATTTTTTGATGGATACAAATATGAAATCGTTATAATAATTAAATTTGCTCTCTAGGCTTGCCTCAAGCTTTATTTTAGGCATCCCGTAGCAAAAATTTACTTAAATTCACTTTTATGAATTTTACCACCAGTACTTTTTTTAGGGATACGCCTATGAAACTGTAAAAAAAATAAAATTTAATCTCTAGGCTTACATCAAACTTTATTTTAGGCTTCCCCGTAGCAAAAAATTACTTTAAAATCACGTTTGTGAATTGTACCCCCAGCCATTTATTTATGGATACGCCAATGAAGCAGTTAAAAAAATAAATTTGAACCTCTAGGCTTACCTAAAACTTTATTTTAGGCATCCCCATAGCAACATTTTGAATAAATAGCACATTTATTAATTTTACAACCTGACCATTTTTTAGGGATACGTTTATGAAACTGTTAACAAATAATTTTAAACTCTAGGCTTACCTAAAACTTTATTTTTGACACGCCCATATATCAAATTCCCATTTAAAAACACAAGAACAAAAAACTAGCAGTGAGAAAACCGGTTCAGCCGAGCCCTCAGGAATGTGCAGAAACACTCAGGAAAATGTGCAGAAACATACATAATATAAGGCTGAACATATTGTCTGAAAATCTGGTGAATGTATATTGGTTTTATCATTGTGTAAATATCAGTAGTATGTATCAGATTGTCAATTTAATTATTTTAATGATTTCATAGTCGTATCCATCAATAAATGATCAGGGGGTAAAATTCATAAAAGTGATTTTTATTAAAAATCTTGCTACGAGGCTCTCTAAAATGAAGTTTGGGGAAAACCTAGAGTGTACATTTAATTATTTTAGAGATTTCATAGTCGTATACATCAAAAATTGGTCACGGGGTAAAATTCATAACATTTTTTTTTTAATACGAATATGATATATGGGCGTGTCAAAAATAACATTTGAGGTAAGCCTAGATGTTCAAATTTATTGTTTAACAGTTCCATTGGCGTATCCCTAAATAAATGGTCAGAGAGTTAAAATTCATAAAAGTTATTTTTTAGTAACTTTTTGCTACGGGGATGCCTGAAATAAAGTTTGAGGTAAGCCTAGAGCGTAAACTTAATTATTATAATGGTTTCAAAATCGTTTGCCTAAAAAAAAATCGCTGTGGGTAAAATTAATAAAAAGTGATTTTTAAGTAAATTTTGCAACGGGGTTGCCTAAAATAAGTTTGAGGTAAGCCTATTGTGTAAATTAAATTATTTTAATGATTTCATAGTCGTATCCCTAAAAAAATGGCTGGGGGTAAAATTCATAAAAGTGATTTTTTAAATTCAAATTCTTGATACGAGGCTGTCAAAATTTTTGCCATTTGGCGTAACTTTTTGGACCCTGGATATAATTTTCCGCACGTTGCGTTTAACTAGTATGAGTATGGGAGTGGATTTTTAGGGTTTTGAGATCAACATTTTGCTTATGAGCCTAAGTTTTTATGTTTTGGTGGTAACATTTTTGCCATTTGGCCTAACTTTTTGACCTTGAATATAACTTTCCACACGTTGTATCTAAAAATAAGGATTATGTGAGTAGATTTTAAGATTTTGAGTCTGAGAATGTGACTATGAGATGCAGTTTTGGGGTTTGGCAGTAAGTTTTCTGACTTGTAATAATCACTTTTAATGTTACCTGTCATTCGTTGAGGTGGTAAACATTGGTATTGCCTCCTTCAGGAGTCAAATGGATGTCAAAGCGCGTTCAAGTAACCGATCATCCGTATTATCTCTCTCTCCCACCCCCCTATCGATTACCCGACTGTTGGACCGAATCGAGTTAAAGTAGCTCAGTAATGAGTCAGACTCGACACTACATCAAGTGGAAATGAGGTCATTTATCACGATAAAAGTAATCCTCTTCTCTGATTGGTTAATCCAGAGGTCAGTTATTTCGTTGGTGGGCTTCTGATAGAAAAACGCTTCTCCGATTGGTTAACCTAGATGTTAGTCGATGATGGAATAGTGTCGTCCAACTTTTATTTACCAGATTATATTTAAACTGGTCGCATGTGAGAGTTCGTGTTATAAGCGCGATTGCTTCACGGAAGCTTATTTTCATAGTGCTGTTCAGTCTTGCGACCTGTTGTTGTGATTTTTATTCAATGTTAAAATGTGTTTAAAACTAGGTATGTTAAGTATTGTTGACAAAGGGCTATTTGATCTTCTACAGATGGTTGTTGAAAGTATATTTTACACTGTAAGTTGGAATAATTTGTTTCTGTTTCTCTTGGAGTACGTGTGATAAGGTTTATCGATAAAGTTTATTCAATTGTAATAATACGAATGTGTGTAAAATACGTATTGAGCCTTGTGGAGCGTATTATTCCTTCGTTTTTAATGTTTATTTTATTGGATGTTTAAAGTAGCTATTTTAATTCTAGTTGTGATTGCTATTCAATACAAAAGTGTTACACTGGAGGGAAGCTAAAAATAAGAGGTATGGCGGACGTCTAGGAGAGGGAAAGAGAGAGAAGGGAGGGTGAAATGGTAGGAGAGAAGAGGAGGGGATAGGACAGAGGGAGAGAGAAAGAGAGAGGAGAGAAGTCTATGAGAAGGAAGGCGAGATGGTAGGCATAATTGGAGAGAATGAGTGATTGTTACAAAAGAGGGAATCTACAAATTGAGGGAGGGTGGAAAGCTAGGAGAGCGAAAGTGAGAGAAAAGTTAGGATGGAATGGTAGGAACGACGTCTAATAGGAAATAGGAGAGAGAGAGAGAGAAGTCTAGGTCAGGGAACGAGAGATAAAAGGCTTAAATAGAGAGAATGAGTAAGTGTTACAATGGAGGGAAGTCTATGAGGGAAGGTAAAAATACGATGGAGAGCGGAACTTTAGGAGAGAGAAAGGATACGTTTAGGAGAAGGAAGGAGAGATGATAGGCGTAATATGCAAAAATGTGTAAACTGTTACAATGGAGGGAAGTCTAGGATTGAGAGATAGAGGGGGGGGGGAGAGAAAGAGGTCTAGGAGAGGGAAGGAGAGATGATAGGTGTAAAGATGAGGAGAGAGACAGAGAAAGATAGAGAGAGATTAGATAACACCGAGGAAGAAAGGTCCAGTCCTAATGACGAGAGATATTACCGAGGAAAGGAGCACCGATTGATGTTTTCCTCCATTTAAAAATAACTAAATAACATACGTCGTCAGCAGACAAGAATTTTCCATAAGAAAGAGGTCAGCACACGTTCATCAAGAATTCCAAATTCACCACACACCAAACATAAACAGGTCACTTTCGGGGTCACCAATACGAGAGGTCAACACCCAGACACCAGAGGTCACGGTCAACTCCCCCCTCGCCTTGAGTGCATTTCACGCTAAAGGCGCCTACTATATATCTTTGTTAATTTAGGGCCCAAATGCTAAACAGTTGGACCCTTTATACTACTCATAGCCCCCCAGATTAGTAAGAAGACGACAGGCTCTGGGGATTTGAACATGTACGTCTTCATTATTCAGGATGCCCAGATACACATTGAAGATGGGCGATTCAAATCTGCGATTACTAGCATATTTCCCATGGATCCGCATTGTGCCATAATTTGCGGGCAGACGAGCTAGGTAAAAACTGTTTTCATTCTGGACCTCTTGGAAGGTTCCTACCGGAGAATTTTCGAGCACATCGTGATCCTCTGCCCTAGTCTGAAATACAACGAAACCTACCAAACTCGGCGGTGGGTATGGAATATACGTGTATACAGCAATCCTGGGGATCGGCTTCACCATTACCAGCAGGCGTTGTACAATTTATTCCAGGAAGAACCCACTCTATACGTCATCGACGACTGCAGCGCTTCTAAGGCTCTCACACAAAAGCATAGTATGCTCTCTAGGTTGACCTTCTCTGGTCGCCACCCTAAACAAATAATGTAGGTGCTGACCCAGAAGTATAACTCAATTTTGACATACCTCCAAGAGCAAACCAAATGCGTGGCCCTTTTTCACTGCAAAGATCGGGACATCTTCGAGGAATGCTTGCGAGAGAATGATGTCATCTAATCGAAAGAAGAACGCACTGAGGTGAAGCTGCTTCTAGCAAAGACCAAGCATAGCAAACGTATGTTAAATACTGACCAACCATCTGTTTATAGGGTGTTAACAGGTGCTAACACAGTGTTAACAGGTGCTGACAACGTGTTAATATGATGACCACGGAGACTTGGTGCGAGTCACTAACATCATGTATGCTATTTTCCCATTTGCTATTATTGGGCTGCGGCTATTTTAGACTCAGAAGATCGATGATCATACGAGCGATAATGGAGTGCGATGATCTGCTAGCTCAGTTCCAGCAAGACCGACCCTTCTCAATGCAGGCCTTCGCTTCACGTCCCGTGGAGCTGGAAGATGTGAACCGATTAGCCGCTCTGGCTGTAAATCGGGAACGCTTATGCCATCTGGCCGCTGGAGGGCAGGCCGGGCAATGTGTGTGTCGGGCACTCACGATTTAGCTGGTTGAAGGCTTGGCCGATGAAGAAGTTGACAAGATGCACGCCAGATATCAGGCTCGGATGATGAGGGCTATAATGACGAAAACATTGTGGAAGACGGCTATACAGCTGTACGTCACGATAGCCAGCATGTATCTGCTAATTGAGGATCAACTGGCATTAGTAGCAGACTTGGAAATACCCGTTTGTCGGGCATGCATTGATCACTTCTGTTTGCACGTTATACAATAAATATGACATAGCCGCAAGGGCTACTGGAAAGGGGTGGCTGTAATGAAAAAGCTGTCTACAGTCACTCTGGCAGAACTACCTATCAGCTCCTCGGTACATACAACGACCTATGTTTGATGAAGATAGACCAAATGCTATACACCAAGCCGGCCTATTGCACCTGCCACATGACAATGCTGGTCGTAAGACGTATAAATATGCCCTGACAGTGGTTGATTGTGCCAGTAGATACAAAGAAGATGAGCCTTTAATATTAAAAGTGTCTATGGAGGTTATGGCGGCACTTGAGCGAATCTACAAACGGAGCCCACTGACTTGGCCTAGACTTCTCCAGGTTGATCCAGGGCGCGAGTTCATGGGGACTGTTACATAGCTGCTGGCTAAGCACAACTTGCAGGTAAAACCCAGCCTTGCTGGAAGCCATAGGGAAGAGGACATTGTAAAGCTGTTTAAAAGTACTCTTGCCGAGCACCTCTCATGAGCTATTATTTTCTGCACGAGGATCATCTAAACGTTATGTTGAATAGGTTCTTACCTTGTCTGATGTTGTGGCAGCTCTGAACAGTGAAGTGACGCGGTTTGAATTTTCATCGACTCCGGCGCTAGTGGATAATCATTGTGGGCATTGTTCAGATGTTCTAGATATTCCATGTCGACCTCTAGGACATAACCCTCTGGAGCATCATCCGTGGTGGCCAGTACCTCGTCTAATTCAGTATTGTCACAGTGAAATCCACCTACCGGCAGCATCGTCTTATAACCAGCTGTACATATTGTTCGTATCCAGATATAGGTTCCAATTGTTCGGCTAGCTACTGCCATAGACGGGACAACGTGGGTTGTTAGCCTTGGTGTACCACTTCGATATCATGCAGACGCCACCGCGAAGTCCTTTCTCCATGAAGAGATGCATGTCGATGCCTGTCAGCAGCTCGAGCATGGTTTTGGTCTTTTTCAGCAGAGCATCCCCGGCGCGCTGAAATAGTGGGCGGCGTCGAGCCCATAGTGCTTCGCTGAGGTAACTCGAAATGTCTCGAACACGTCAGCCAGAAGATGCACGTCTGTACGCAAATACAGTTCGTGATAGTCTTCGAAGGTTTTGCAACCGAATTATTTCCATACCCGCTGTGCGTGCTCATAACCCTTGTCGCTGATGTGTTCTCTCGAGAGACGACTTTAGAAAGCCTTCCTTGGTGATAGCTATGTATCACTGAATCTCTCAAAGCTGCCTACGTAATCGTTCGTGTAGACTCTATTACATCTTAGCAAATTCAGCTCAGCACTAGCAACTCCCCGACCTGTGATCTTAAAATTCTCAGACGCCAGGTTCACGGCCGGCTTATCGAAGGAGCTGTTCATGAATTGCAATGAGTCGATGAACTGGAGTTAGTCGACGGAGAACGTCATGTACTTGTCCATGTTGTTTGGAATGCTGCTGACTTTCCTGTTCTCTACCAGCTTTTCTTCACCATTTGTGGTTCTCACCGTCTCTTTCCCCAAACTATACCCCCTCTATCTATCGCCCTTTCGAGCAGAAGGCGGCACATACGGCAGAACCAGAATCTTAAAAACAGAAACCTTTCATGCCAAAATGGCACATATTGCAGCGATCACTCCCTCTAAAATCTATGGATCTTTTTCCATAACAATAGTTTTTACAATGACAGACTTTTGTAAAGCCATCGTTCAACCTCCTTAGTCGCCTCTTACGATTTGCTTATAAGGTCACAGTATTTGTATTCTTTACTCATAATGAGACCCCCAGTAACACACAGGAACATTACCCCCTAGAGCCTGCATAATTAGGTAACCATCATAACCCCTCAGGCTGTGGAAGACCACTGGCACTTTGATCTCATGAGGATAGCTACGTAGTATGTGGGTGCATTCACTGTGGGTTGCCCCCGATACATACCCCTGATATGACTGTGGTCGCGTACCCGGTCGGTGTCTAGTGCCTCACCACAGTTGTGATACTCCTTGGCAGTATCGAATGCCTGTCAATCAGCGCGCGTCATCAGAATCTGCTTCGGATTTTTAAACTCTTCGTTGATCTCTTTGAGTTCGGCTTTGAGGACTGTGAGGAAGTGCTTCGCGCGCGGCATTCTAACCACGGTATAGTTGCCCATGTTTAACGAGGCCATCACACCGGACAACAGTATAATAATAGCTGCAGGACATCTGGTGATCTGTCTTGTGCTACTCATACCTGGTTTATTTGCACAGCCTTTGACGGGGGTTTTTAGTGCCTCGAAGAAAGAATAGATGATATACGGCACCCGCATCTGTTTGTGAACTGGTGAATGGTGTCTTCCTCCGTCGGCATTTCAATTCTTTGGGGCTTTTCACCAAAGCCCTGACAGTCTGGAGTGTGGGCTTCCAACAGCGCTTCAGACGAGAAGATGTGGAGGCAGTGTCGGCAGGGATATACGCGAGAGTTGTGTTTGCTGTTTTTGTGCAGCATGCGGGCCAGGTCTTTGATCCGACTTTGTGCATATTCTCTGGACTGTTGGGGTGGGTTAGCAGTAGGAGATCAATCCTGAACCCTTCCTGTTTTGACTCATAGATTGGATATGGTCCATTATTCCACCCAAATACCCAGACTGACAGACTAGGGTTTTGATATTCAAACATATCGGTAACTTCACAGGAAAATCGATGCTTGTGAAGTTGAGTTCACCCATGCGGGTCTGGTACTTGGATAGTCGATAGGGATGTTCTTTCCCCCTAATTGATATAGCACTGACAGTATTGCTCATTCAAAACAGTGGTTGCCCCTATTCTTTACATTGACAACTGTCCCTTTGTGGGACACCATGTGGTGTCTTAAAGTAACTCCGTCCGCGAGAAGGTTGGTACTCGGCAATGCCAAAACCTAATTCCGTGCAGCGTTTGAGCGTCCAGCCCGATCCTTCATTCGCGAACTCGTCTGAGCTCTGTAGGATTTTTGCTCGAGCTTCGCCTAGCTTTTTTTCAATCTCACCAGGATTGAGCACCGGTGCGGTGTAAGATCTGAAGTATGCCATAGTTAATCTCGTGTTGTGGGTTCCATTTTTGTGCTACGCTGGTAGTTACCTTTTCAAGCTCGACTGTTAGAACTAGATGGAACGTCATGCTGCCCTGTTGCTCAAGCTCTCTTTCTGTCTGCGTCGTGATGGTCGGGGCCATTGTCTTTAAGAATGTCAGAGCGTAAGCCTCATACAGATGCCCCATGGGCACCGTAGCTACATAGTTCTTCAGTATGCCGCCGGTCTCTTTTCGCAGCGCGAATCGCAGAGGGCGTGGACTGGTATTGGTCTCTCTCCAAGCCCGCGTGGGGCTGGTCTCTTTCTTTCCTTCCTATGTTGGACCAGCCTCTCCGCCAGCTCTTGTAGAGCGATGCCTGACCTTGGGTAAGGGGAACGAACACCTGTCTCTCTCTGAAATTCATCTCTGAGTGCTCGTGCCCCCTCGTGATGCTTCATGTCGGGTAGCTTATACCTATAGGTCCCTTTTTTCTCTAATATTGAATTTCAATCAAGGCTGGTTTGGGATTTTTTATTTATGATTTCTCTCTGCGACAACCACCCCTGGTCTCAGCAGCGAGGCCCTGCTTGAAACCTCAGTTACTCATCGACGGAAAAAACATGAGTACCTCCGAAGTCGGAATTATCTGATTGTGCGGCGAGGGACCCCTGTGCAGACGGCTGCCAGGGAAAAATGAATTAACACGCACAATTCAGTTCCTAGTCTCTAGGGACTTCGTCAGAGTTGAAAGCTGGCAAAACTAACAACAACAACAACAAAAACAACAACAATCAAGACGAGGCGTTTACACTCTTTTTGAAATGCTCTCAAACTGGCCTACTCTTTATAGTGCTTACGTTATGATACCCACATCGTACACATAGACTATGTGCGTTTGAAACGTCCACTCCACATGTTCTGCATGGTGTTGTCCGCCAACTTTGCACAACCGGGCGTTGTGGATCCCATAGTATTCACCCATACACGATTTCCAGCAGGTCGCAGTAGATCAGAACACTTGCAACGCACACTGATTCTTTCCTGGGACCATTACCGTGTATCTATAGTGCTACACTTCTCTAATCAATTATTTTAACAGGCTCAAATCATAGGCTCACCCGAACGTACTGAGGTGGGGTGTAGTTGGGCTATATATAATATATACATATATTAGTTTGTTGAAACAATATTGTTCATAACATGGTAATAAACACGTGATCACCATTCATTGCAAACGTTAATTGAACAAAGAAAAATACACGTATGTCACTAAATGACTAATCAGAAAGGTACATATAAATAAAATATAAATAACTATTACCCTATGTGACACAACTATGATACTCTGCAAATTTAGAGTAAGCTATATAAATACTCTTCCGGTGTCATGGCGGCTTCGTGTAGTCGATTTTTATAATTCGGCTCTTGCTGATATATTTAAATGATTTACGCGACAGTCTAGTTGTGAAATTATGTGTTGCTATTCTCCCGTTTGGTGTATGTTTTACTTCTAACGTGGGGATGGACTGTGATTGCCGATATTTAAGTGGAATATGATTTATTCTTCTTTGTGTTGTGTGTTCGCGGTTCGATAGGCAAGCACATGGTTTGACAAAAATGTCAACGGAAAAACGGGTATGTTCAACCCTTATGTGAAAAGTCTGTGACGGTGGATGGAGGCGGAGGAATCAAGAATGATCAACGGCCCAGAAAGCGAAAACAGCAAAGTGTGTGGTACACAAGAGGCATGTTCAGAACACGAAAGACGAACATGGCTGACCACCGTGAAAGAGATTGGAGCCTCATCACGTACCAATCCAGAGGAAGCCATGGAGAGTCGGAGAAATTCGAACTTATGTCGGAGGAAAGATCTTAAAATAAGTACTTGGAATGTTAGGACTCTATATCAACAAGGGAAATTGGAAAATCTAATTCAAGAAGCAGAACGAATAAATATAGATATTTTAGGCATATCAGAGACTAGATGGAAGGAATGTGGGTACATTGAAGACGAAAAATATACATTTATATACTCAGGAAACACAACAGAACATCAAAGAGGGGTAGGAATACTGATAAAAAGAGAGCTACAAAAATATATAAGTACCCACTGGACATACAGTGATAGGATTATACTACTCAAGTTGAAAGCAAAACCATTCGACATAGCAATAATACAGACATATGCACCTACTCAAGACTACACAGATGAACAAATAGAGGCATACTATGAAGACCTAAATAAGTTATGAAGCAAGTGAAATCTTCAGACATCTTGATTGTAATGGGTGACATGAACGCTAAAGTAGGAAAAGGTAGATATAAGACAATTATAGGAAATCATGGTTTAGGAAAACGAAATGACAGAGGAGAAAGATTAATACAATTCTGTGAAGAAAACAGGCTGATAATATGTAACACCTACTTTGAGCAAGAGAAAAGGAAACTATACACATGGAAAAGCCCTGGAGATAGGAAGAGGAATCAAATAGATTACATAATGATAAAAGAAAGGTTCCGTAACAGCGTAAAGAAAGCCAAAACCTACCCAGGAGCAGATATTAATTCTGATCACAATCCTGTAATGATTAAAATGAAAATCAAACTAAAGAGAAACAAGCAAAAATCTAATTCATCAATAAACCCACTCGACATAACAGCTTTAAATCAAAAAGATATTAAAGATACCTATACAATACAAGTAAAGAACACATACCAGAAGCTGCTAGAGGAAGGAATTGAACAATACAGAAGAGAAAATCCTGATGAAAAAGTAACAACCAAATGGCAATGCATAAAGAAAAGCATACAAAAAGCCTGCGACACCTTACCCAAAAGAGAAAAGAACAAAAAACAAAAATGGATAACTAACACCATCTTAGAAAAAATGGAAGAAAGGAGACAAGCGAAGAACACTGCCCAATACAATAAAATAGATAATGAGATACGCAAAATGTGCAAAAAGGCAAAAGAAGACTGGCTCAGCCAAAAATGTAGAGAAATAGAAACTATGGAAAGCAAACAAGACCTAAGAGGAATGCACACAGAAATAAAGAGAATGACTAATAAAAATAAAAAAGCCACAGAAGGTGGATGCATTGCAGACAAAAAAGGAAAAATGCTAACAGACAATAAGGATATCATAGATAGATGGCAGGAATATATAACAGAACTATTTCATGATCAAAGGGACAAGAAACCAGTTATAAAATGTACATCAGGCTATAAAATCTTAAAATCTGAGGTGGAAAAAGCTATAAAAACAATGAAAAGGGGAAAAGCAGCAGGACCTGAAAGCATACAGATAGAGATGATACAGGCACTTGAAGATTTTGGCATTGAAGTGATTACAGACATATGCAACGACATATACCACACAGGATACATACCAAATGAACTAAAAACATCAACTTTCATTGCATTGCCTAAAAAGAATGGTGCAGTTGAATGCAGTGACTTTAGAACAATAAGCCTAATGAGCCATGTTACAAAAATCTTGCTAAAAGTTATACAAGGAAGGATTCAGAATAAAATCAATACTGAATTAGATGAGCAGCAATTTGGATTTAGGAAAAATAGCGGGACAAAAGAAGCCATATTCTGCATGAGAACATTAATCGAAAAATACACAGAAGTAAACAAACCAATATATGCCTGCTTCATAGACTACACCAAAGCTTTTGATAGAGTACACCACAAACAACTTATAGAATGCCTAAAAGAGATACATCTAGATGACATGGATATACGACTAATATGCAATCTATACTGGGAGCAAACAACAATAATAAAATATAACAAAGAATTCTCTACACCCATTGATATAAAAAGAGGAGTAAGACAAGGATGCATCCTATCACCAAGCTTGTTCAATCTATACACTGAGCAAATCTTTAAAAACATCATAGAGATGCCAGGCCTACAAATTAATGGAAAGATAATCAATAACCTAAGATATGCTGACGATACTGTACTACTAGCAGAAAATCCTAAAGACCTACAACAATTACTTAATGAAATAAACACGACAAGCAAAAAATATGGACTAGATATGAATATCAAAAAGACTAAAACTATGATCATAAACAAAGAAAATACTCAAAACCCACAAGTGATATCAAAATTGAAGGAATAGACCTTGAGACAGTTCAGAACTATAACTACCTTGGACATACTATAACCAGTGATGGAAATGTACAACTGAAATAAACAAAAGAATAGGAATGGCAAAAAGTAATTTTAATGTCATGAAGGACATACTAACATCAAAACAAATAACACCAGAGCTAAAACTAAGAATAGCAAAATGTTACATCTTCTCAATATTCCTATATGGTGCTGAAACATGGACATTAGACAAGAAAACAGAACAGAGAATTGAAGCCTTTGAAATGTGGATATATAGAAGAATAGGTAGAATTGGATGGAAGGAAAAGAAAACAAACGACAAAGTCTTAAAACAACTAAAAATGAAAAGAGAACTTCTGAACACAATTAGAACAAGACAAATGCGATTCTTAGGCCATGTTAAAAGACACAACAGCCTACTGAAAGTGATCCTGGAGGGGAAAATACAAGGTAAAAGAGGCAGAGGCAGACCAAGATTAACATGGACGAGTAACATCAAAAGATGGACAAACAACCGATGACAACCTGCACCATCAAAGCAAGAGATAGAGCAAAATGGCGCTCCATGGTAGCCAACCTTCGTTGCGGAGACGGCACTCAATGATGATGATGATATAAATACAATACGAGAAAAAGGTCGAAAACGTCGTTACTTCCCACAGTGAATAGGAGAAAGAAGAATCCAAAAAGAAATAAAACAATAAATACCTTAAACAGATTGTCAAACACATTTCGACTATCTTCAAAATATAAATCGTGACCGTGATAGACCAGAAACCAGCAATCAAACCTGCAGTCACACAATTTGTTTTACGACGCATTCTGCCGCACAAGAAAGCGTGTTAACGTTCAACGACAGCAAACCTTTAAACTAAGCTATTACAGGTAGACTGTAATGATCAAACCAATGAATGTGAGTTACGGGTCAAATAGACGTCATGTGTGTAGTTTAATGTTAGTTGTTTGAAGATCGATAACAAGAATGTTAAATTAGTGCTTAGAATTTTTACCAAATAACAATAAACTAT
This sequence comes from Megaustenia siamemsis, assembly GCA_032433765.1. Classification (NCBI taxonomy): domain Eukaryota; kingdom Metazoa; phylum Mollusca; class Gastropoda; order Stylommatophora; family Ariophantidae; genus Megaustenia; species Megaustenia siamemsis. Next base: position 50,775,713 of record JAVIAB010000108.1, read on the forward strand.
AAAGAAAGCTATCAAATGTTCACATTTTTATATATTTATATTCTATGCATGGAAATAGTTTCATGTTCTCCAATGGTGCAACCATTGTGAAGAGTCCTACTATTGCGTATTTGGCAAAATCATTTAGTATGACCCATAGGCTCAAAATCCGGGACGCAAAAAATGATCCAACATCTTTACTATTCTAGCTTATATAGGCTGAGGTGCTGTCAGTACTGAATTATGATTTGGTCAAATGTAGGGCTTTCGGGCAATTAGCTGATGCAGTATTAAAAGGATATTGCATATTTTAAAACAAACATCATCATCATGCAGCACAACAATTAACCGGATAAATCTAAAACTAGTGAACGTTTCAAATACTAGGGCACAATAATAAAATTAAATGGAAGATGCAACAAATCTTCAAGATCTGCAAATAAATCTGCAAGAAAACGCAGAATAGTTCAGGCCAAAGTAGCATTTCAGATAATGGAAAATATCATATGCAACAAATCTATGTCAATATAAGTGAGAAAGAGAGTTCATCGTTGCTACATATAACCGTTTCTGACATATGGTAGCGAATCATGGAGAGTAGACAAACAAAATAAAAGATTATGAGAGGCCACGGTGATTGGATTTCTCAAAGAATGTTAAGTGTTGCATATACGGCTCAAAATACTAATGAGGACATTCTCAAAGAGGTCAACACTAAAAGGGAGCTAGTAAAAAAAACATCCGAAATCAAGAATCAACATCTTCCGGCAACATCATGAGAAGAGGAAAGTTTGAATACTTGGTTACAACTGGCAAAATAATAGGCAAGAGAGATTGAGGACGAAAAAGAGAGACAGTACTGGTATCATGGCATGGGAAACGGCCAACAACAGATTTAATACGATGCCATGCAGATAGAAGACGGTGGAAGGACATGATCGCCTACGCCAACCGGAATGGTACTTGATGATGATGATATTTTTTTTAGGTGTCACTATCGATTTTTGGTTTTTAATATGAATGTATTCTCCAGATTTCACCAATCGAAACAACCCACAGGTCCCGAGTTTTGATGATATGTACTAATAACAATTTCTTTGATTTGGCGCAAAGACTCAGATTATGCATTATTTAAATGTTGATTTATTATTCACAGGAATAAAGTACAAACGATATAGATGATCAATGGAAGCATGTAAAGGATATTAGAGAGGAGACATGTGAATAAACCATGGAAAAAAGAGAAAGACATAATAAACATGGATGAAGCAGAGACCCTGGAGAAAATTACAAACAGATTAAGGAAGACATATTAAACAAAAGCAAAACGACAAGTAATAAAGCAAAGTCACAGTAATTTTACACTGATGTTAGCAAAGGCATTAGAAGATACATTAAACGAGATAAGGGGAAAAATATAGATGAACTAGATAATAGGCGGAGATAGAGAGGAAATGTTAAAGAAGTTATGTCCAGCAGCATAAAGAAATAAGTTGAATATTCAGACATATATGTCTTTATTAAAGAAAAGAAAGGAAATCTGTTTAGTAATATAAAGGAATACATGAAGAGATGGAAGGAGCACTTTGAAGAACTATTGAACAGACCAGGCCAAAATGATACTCTAGATACACTACCAGCAGAAGAAGAATTAAACGTTAACAAGGACAAATAATGAAGGTCATCACAACTAGTAATGAGTTGTAAAGCCACAGGACCATATGAAATACATTCAGAAGCCATAAAAGCAAAAACCAACACTTCTACCGTGATGTTACATAATCTACTAGGAAACAAATATTGGAAAGGGAAGAAATACCTAAAGACAGGAAAGGTTTTATGATCAAATTACTAAAGAAATGAACTTTTTACCAGAAAACAATTCGATACCCATTTAAGGCTTGGTAAAACCGGTAGCCACGGGTTTCGAATTGAAACCTACCTCTTGTCATTTGTAGTCCAGTTCAAAAGAGCGCGCAAATGATATCATTTTTATTTATTTCAATGCTATGCATGGAATTAGATTCATATTCAGCAATGGTGCAACCATCGTGAGGAGGTAGACTATTGCGTATTTGGCAAAAGCGTTTAATATTACACTTAGGGTCAAAATCCATGCCCCAAACAAATCCAGTATCGTTACTATTCCCGATTATTTAGGCTGAGGTACTCTCAGTATTGAATTATGATTTGGTAAAAAATATGGGCCTTAGATGCATCTATCATTTCAATGAGTTAGTCAAGTGATTTACCGAGCGTAAATGGAAACAATGAACATATAATTAAACTAAATAAAACACCTTTACATTTAGAAAAAACTCTGGGTTATTTAATATACCTGATAATGATAAAATATGTGTAAATGTGATCAGTGTTTGATATAGATCGCTATACATGAATGGCAACTATATGAAGGGTATATTTTGGTCTCAATATCGATTTTTAGTTAAAAATATGAATATTTTTTCTCCACATATCATCAAAGGAATCTATACCAGAAACCGAGCATTGAAGGTATGTACTAAAACAGTTTATTTGCATTAACATTGTAAGTAAGCTACAAGAGAACAGAGAGAAACATTTGATATATGAACAAGTACGTTTTAGGAAAAAATATATAATGTGCTGATCAAAAAACTACTTTACGAATTATTGATGAACAATGTTAGAATTATAGTTCCTACTTTCTATCGGATTCTTCACCCGCGGAAAGGCATTTGGTAGTTTAGACAGTGACATGCTTTGGAAGTTACTGCGTCATTACGGAATCCTTGTATAATATATTTATATACAATTTAGTTTATTGACACAATGTTGTTCATAACCTGACAATTAACACGTGATCACCATTTATGAATAATATTAAATGAACGAAGAAAAGTACAGTAGTGGCGGTAAATGACTAATCAGTAAGGCGCAGATAAATAAAATAAATGTTACCAGACGACACAAAACTATGATTATCTAGAACTTAAGAGAGAGCTATACAACTAAAATATAAAAAAAAAAACATAGTCAAATCATTTCCTTCCCACATTGAATAGGAGAAAGAAGAATACCCAAAGAAATAAAACAACAAATATTATAAACCATTTGTCAAAAACATTTCGATTATATTCAAATTATAAATCGAGACAGTGATAGGAAAGAAACCAGCAGTCAAACCTACCGCAACACGATTTATTTTACGACGAATTTTGCCGCAAAAGAAAGCGCGTTATCGTTCAACACCAGTACATATTTAAACTAGGCTATTACATGTACAATGTAATGATCAAGCCAATGAATGTGAGATACGGGTCAAATGGATGTCCTGTGTGTAGTTTACGTTTATATGTTTTGAAGACCGCTCACAAGGATGTTATTTTAAATAAGTAAGAAAAGAGTGTACACATGAGGCATATTAAGAACACGAAAGACGAATATGGCAGAGCACCGTGAAAGAGATTAGAGCCTCATCACGTAACATTCCAAAGAAAGTCATGGAGAGAAATTATAGCTACTGTTTTAGGAACCAGCTAAAAATAGCCACATGAAATGTTAGGACCTTATACCAACAAGGAAAACTAGAAAATCTTATGGTAGAAGCAGAGCGATTAAACATAGATATTTTAGGCATATCAGAAACAAGATGGAAGGAAAGTGGATACATACAAGACGATACATATACATGTATATACTCAGGTAACACAACAGAACACCAAAGAGAGGTAGGCATACTAATAAAACGAGAACTGCAAAAATATATAAATACTCATTTGACATACAGTGCTAGGATTATATTAATAAAAATAAAGGCAAAGCCATTTGACATAGCAATAATACAGACATACGCACATACTCAAGACTAAACAGATGAACAAATAGAAGCATACTATGAAGATCTAAATACAGTTATGAAGCAAGTGAAATCTTCAGACATCTTGATTGTAATGGGTAAGGTAGGAAAAGATAGATATAAGACCATTGTAGGAAATGATGGTTTAGGAAAAAGAAATAACAGAGGAGAAAGATTAATTCAATTTTGTGCAGAAAACAGGCTGATAATATGTAACACCTACTTTGAGCAAGAGAAAAGGAAATTATACACATGGACAAGCCCTGGATATAGAAAGAGGAATCAAATAGATTATATAAAGATAACAAACAGATTCCGGAACAGCGTCAAGAAAGCTAAAACCTATCCAGAAGCAGATATTAATTCATATCACAATCCTGTAATGATTAAAATGATAATCAAATTAAAGAGAGAGAAACAAAATACTAATTCAGCTATTCCAATAGATGCAATAGCTTTGAATCAGAAAGATGTAAGAGAAATATATATACTGTACAAGTAAAGAACATACCAGAAGCTGCTAGAAGAAGGGATTGACAGAAGAGAATATTATGAAGAAAAAGTCGCAACCAAATGGCAATGCATAAAAAAATGCATACATGAATCATGCATCACCTTACCCAAAAAGGAAAGTAACAAAAAACAAAAATGGATAACTGACATAATTTTAGAAAAAATGGAAGAGAGAAGACAAACGAAGAACACTGCCAGATACAAGAAAATTGATAATGAAATACGAAAAATGTGCAAAAAGGCAAAAGAAGACTGGCTCAACCAAAGATGTCTACAAGTCGAAACTATGGAAAGCAAAGAAAATTTAAGAGGAATGCAAACAGAAATAAAAAGAATGACTAATAAAGACAAAAAAGCTTCAGGAAACGGATGAATTGCAAACAAAGAGGGAAGAATGCTAACAGACAGCAAAGATATAATCGATAGATGGCAGGAATACATAACATAATTATTTCATGACGAAAGGGACAAAAAACCACTTATAAAATGTACATCCAGCTATAAAATCCTGAAATCTGAAGTAGAAAAAGCTATAAAAACAATGAAAAAGGGAAAAGCAGCCGTCCTGACAATATACAGATAGAGATGATACAGGCACTAGAAGATTTTTCATTGAAGTGATCACATACATATGCAATGACATATACCATACAGGATACATACCACATGAACTAAAAAGATCAACTTAATTTGATCAACTTTAAAGATCAACTAAATTGAATTGCCTAAAAAGAATGGTGCAGTTGAATGCACTGATTATAGAACAATAAGCCTAATGAGTCAGGTAACACAAATTTTACTAAATGGTATACAAGGAAGGATTCAGAATAAAATTAATACTGAATTAGATGAGCAGCATTTCGGATTCAGGAAAAACAGTGGGACAAAAGAAGCCATATTCAGCATGAGGACATTGATTGAAAAGTACATAGAAGTAAACAAACCAATATATGCCTGCTTCATAGACTACACCAAAGCTTTTGATAAAATACACCATAATCAACTTATAGACTGCCTAAAAGATATAAATCTGGATGACACAGACATACGATTGATATGTAATGTGTACTGGGAGTAAACAGCAATAATAAAATATAACAAGGAGAACTCTACACCCATTGATATAAAAAGAGGAGTAAGACAAGGATGCATCCTATCACCAAGCTTGGTCAATTTATACCATGAGCAAATCTTTAAAAACATCACTGAGATGCCAGACCTAAACATTAATGGGTAGATAATCAATAACCTAATATATGCTGATGATACTGTACTACTAGCAAAAAATCCTAAAGATCTACAACAATTACTTAATGTAATAAACATGACAAGCAACAAATATGGACTAGATATTAATATCAAAACGACTAAAACTATGATCATAAAAAAAGAAAATTCTCAAGACCTACAATTAAATATCAAAGTGGAAGAAATACATCTAGTGACAGTTCAGAACTACAACTACCTGGGACATACTATAACCAGCCATGGAAAATGTGCAACTGAAACAAATAAAAGAATAGGTATGGCAAAAAGTAATTTCAATGCCATGAAAAATATACTAACATCAAAACAAATAACACCAGGGCTAAAACTAAGAATAGCAAAATGTTACATATTCTCAATATTGCTGTATGGTGCAGAAACATGGACATTAGACCAGAAAACAGAACAGAAAATTGAAGCCTTTGAAATGTGGATTTATAGACGAATAGGTAGAATGGGATGGAAAGAAAAGAAAACAAACGAGGAAGTTTTGAAAACAACTAAAAATGAAAAGAGAACTACTAAACACAATTAGAGCAAAGCAAATGACATTTTGGGTCATGTTAAAAGACACACCAGCCTAATAAAAGTAATATTGGAAGGAAAAATACAAGGTAAAAGAGGCAGAGGCAGACCAAGACTAACATGGACGAGAAACATCAAAAGATGGACATCTCATCTTATGACAATCTGCACCATCAAAGCAAGAGAAAGAGTGGAATGGCGATCCATTGGAGCCAACCTTCGATGCGGATACGCAACCGATGATGTTGATGTTGAAGAAAAGAGCAACGGTCACACCAGGTGGCGTATATAGTGTTAGTGACTTTAAATTTTACAGACCTTCAGCACATGGTTTTTGTGGGAAAAAAATATATCATGTACTGATCAAATAACTACTTTACGAATTATTGATGAACAAATAGTTAGAAGTATAGTTCCCACTCTATATCGGATTTGTAGATCGCGGAAAGGCATTTGGTAGTTTAGACAGAGACATGCTTTGGAAGTTATTGAGTCATTACATAATCCTTCAATGTCAAATGAACGAAGGTCAATGTTAAAGGAACGAAGAAAACTACAGTAGTGGCAGTAAATAACTAATCAGAAAGGAGCGGATACGTAAAATAAATGTTTCCAGACGACACTAAACTATGATTATCTAGAAATGAAGAGTGAACTATACAATTAAAATAAGAAAGAAACATAGTCAAATCAGTTACTACCCACATTGAATAACAGAAAGAAGATTTCCCAAAGAAATAAAACAACAAATATTATAAACAATTTGTCAAAAACATTTCGCTTGTATTCAAATTATAAATCGAGACAGTGATAGACCAGAAACCAGCAGTCAAACCTACCGCAACACGATTTATTTTACGACGCATCATGCCGCAAAAGAAAGCGCGTTATCGTTCAACACCAGCAAAGATTTAAACTACGCTATTACACGTAAAATGTAATGATCAAGCCAATGAATGTGATATACGGGTCAAATGCATACCCTGTGTGTAGTTTACGTTTAGATATTTTGAAGACCGCTCACAAAAATGTTATGTAAAAAAACAGTTAGAAAAGATCCCCCGTCACACCAGGTGGCGTATATGGTGTTAGTGACCATAAATTTTACAGACCTTCAGCTCATGATTCTTGAGCTAATATGGTCGATATTCCGCCAGAGGGGCTTCACTATCCCAGAAAGAAAAAATCCGGTACCCATTTAAGGATGGGTGAACTCGGAAGCCGTCGGTTGGGATTGAACCCTACCTCTTGTCATTTGTAGACCAGTTCTCTAAAAGAGCGCGCAAAGATCGCATTTTTATGTTTTTGTATTCTATGCATGGAATTAGTTTCATATTCAGCAATAGTGCAACCATCGTGAGGAGGTAGACTATTGCGTTTTTGGCAAAAGCGTTTAATATTACCTTAGGTTCTAAAACCATGCCGCAAAAATGAATCGAGTATCGTTACTATTCCCGCTTATTTAGGCTGAGGTGCTCTCAGTATTGAATTATGATTTGGTAAAAAATATTGGCCTTCGGGTAATTCTCAGATGCACCATAGATGCATCTTTCATTTCAATGAATTACTTAAGTGATTTACCGAGCGTAAATGGAAACAATGAACAAATAATTAAACTAAATAAAACACCATTATATTTAGAAAAACTATGGGTTAATTTAATATACTTGATAATTATAAATACGTGTAAATGTGATCAGGGTTTCTATCTATCTATCTTTCGTTCGCCTGAAGTATTGCCTATATCTGCAATGTCGTTTCCTGTATAAATTTTACTGTCTTTTGTAATTCTTGCAGTGGCCCATATAGTTTTGTCTGTAGTGTTGTATCTATGGGCCAATGGATTTTCCTCAGTCTGCTATATTCAGTGCAGTCTTGAAGTATGTGTTCAGCAGTCTGGGGTGCCTGTCCACATGTACAAGTAGTTGATGTGCCGATCTTGAATTTTGTATACATGTGACTATGGAGTCGATTGTGTCCTGTTCTTAGGCGTATAATGATAACTTGTTCATATCTATTCATATTATGAAAGGCATCCTGATTTGGGGCTTGTGGTCCTCTGATTGATTTGATTATCTGTTTCTTATGATGGTATGTAACTGGTGTATCTAGTTGTGTGTCTGTTGAACCTTCCTTTGCCAACTGATCTGCTTTCTCATTTCCTGGTATTCCACAGTGAGACGGGATCCACTGCAGGGCAACCCTGTGGTGCTTGCAGAGTTCAGTCAATAAGGTCTGCAGATGTGGTAATTTTCTGGATTGTAGTGCCTGGAGTACTGATCTTGCATCTGTCAAAAACACTACAGGCTGTGGGCTAAGATTACTGTTCAGCAGTTTTTCTATTGCCAACTTTATTGCTTGTATTTCTGCATCATAATTGTGACAATATTTCCCTGTTGCTATTTTATTCATATCCCTAGTGTTATTTGGGTACTCTATATATGCACCTGCTCCCCCATTCTTTACTGCATTCTGTGCTGATCCATCTGTGTACACACGGATCCATAGGTCTTGTGGGTATTCTTCATCCAGGAAACTGAGAGTTATTATTTTTCGCTGTAGACTATTTGTTCCTCTTTGTCAACTATTCCTTTCACTTCTGTCCGTATTTGAACTGATAATCCTGATTCATCTGTCCAGGGAGTCTGTTCTGGTATGGGCAGAAGGGGTTTAACAACTCTTGGCATGTCTGGTGTTTGTCTACTAATACGCTTGGCTTGGTGGATAAAGCTGCTTCTCTCAAGTCGTCCCAATGCAAGATTTTGGAATCTGTCCTTCATTGGATGTCTCGGCATGCATACAAATTTTTCTGCCTGTATCAGCACCTTTGTGTCTCTCCGTTCTCTCAGTGCTGGTATCCTCCACAATTTCTCCATATCTCCATATCCAATATTGGTGTTGATTTCATTGCTCCTGCGATGACCCTAAGTGCCTGGTTTTGTACTTTATCCAGTTCTTGCAATGTGGTGTTTGATGCTGAGCACCATGCGGATGATCCATATTCTAAATGTGGGCATATACTCTGTTGGTAAACTTTACTGAGTATTTTCCCACTCGCACCCCATGTGGTTCCACACAACTTTCTTAGAATAGCCAATTTCCTCCTTGCTTTTTGGGTTGCCTTATTTATCTGCTGTTTCCAAGATAGTTTGTTATCAAATGTAACTCCGAGATATGTAGCTTGTATGTCTTCTTTCACAGGCTCATTGTTTATGTAGATGGCTCCTGCTTTTTGTTTTGGGGAGAGTGTGAAAAGTGTAGTACTGCATTTGTCTGTATTGATGCTGATACACCATCTATTTGTCCATGAATTCAGTGCATTCATAGCTCTTTGTAGCAATTTGGAGGCCACTGTTGCATACTCCTCTGTGCACCACATTACCAAGTCATCTGCATACATTGTCACTTTGATGCCATGTGGTAGTTCAGTAACTAGGTCATTGATGTAGATCAGAAAAAGTGTTGGAGATAGTACCCCTCCTTGTGGAACGCCCTGGCGCAATAAGACCTTCTTACTCTTAAGACCATCCAGTTGCACTCTGGCTCTCGTGTTATGCAGGTATGCTTTGATCAGGGTTTGATATAGATCGGTATACATGAATGGCAACTATATGAAGGGTATATTTTGGTCTCACTATCGATTTTTAGGTTAAAATATTACTATTTTTTCTCCAGATATCATCAAGGAATCTATACCCAGAAACCGAGCATTGAAGGTATGTACTAAAACAGTTTATTTGCATTAAAAATTGTAAGTAAAGTACAAGAGGACAGAGAGAAACATTTGATATATGAACAAGTACGTTTTAGGAAAAAATATATCATGCGCTGATCAAAAAAAGAACTTTACAAATTATTGATGAACACATGTTAGAATTATAGTTCCTACTTTCTATCGGTTTCATCGACCGCGGAAAGGCATTTTGGTAGTTTAGACAGAGACATGCTTTGGAAGTTACTGCGTCAATACGGAATCCTTGTATAATATATTTATATACAATTTAGTTTGTTGACACAATGTTGTTCATAACCTGACAAGTAACACGTGATCACCATTTATGAATAATATTAAATGAACGAAGAAAATTACAGTAGTGGCAGTAAATGACTAATCAGAAAGGCGCAGATAAATAAAATAAATGTTACCAGACGACACAAAACTATGATTATCTAGAACTTAAGAGTGAGCTATACAACTGAAATACTGAGAAAAACTCTGGGTTATTTTAATATACTTGATAATTAGAAAATATTTGTAAATGTGTTCAAGTTTTGATATAGATCGGTACATATGAATGACAACTGTATTAAGGGTATATAATATAGTTTATTTCTTTTTGGTCTCACTATCGATTTTCTGTTAAAAATATGAATGTTTTCTCCACATGTCACCAAAGAAACCTCTACCCAGAAACTGAGCTTTAAAGGTGTGTACTAATAACAGTTTATTTGCATTAAAAATTGTAAGTAAACAACAAGAGAACATGGAGAAACATTTGAGAGATGAACAAGCAGGTTTTAGGAAAAAATATATCATGTGCTGATCAAATAACTACTTAACGAATTATTGATGAACAAATGCTTGAATTATAGTACCCACTTTATATCGGTTAAATAGATTGCGGAAAGGCATTTGGTTTAACCGTGCTCTGACTGTTCTTTGTATATGACACGACACCGCACATTCAAGAATCAACAAACTTTGCGTGTTACAAATCAGTCCTCATTTATTATGTTACATACAGGTATATATAAATGCTTTCTGGCTGTCCTTCCTAGCGTCTCTGTTCTGTAGATACTTGTTTGATCTAATAAGTCTTGGCCGCTGAAGTATTTCGACTACCGTCGCTGTTGTACCTCAGCTATTCGTATAGTGGTATATTCTATCTGTCTTTCTATCTCTAAGTTGAAGTTCTTCTGTGACTATCTCAATTCCTATCGGTCGCTAGTGCGTGGCTATCTCTGTGTGTTATTAGTCGAGATGTCAAAATGGAAGTCACTCCCCTCAAGTCTGCCCTCTAACTTTTATACGGTTTTGACCGACCGTGAACCTTTTTTCCCGCCAACTATTCTTTATCCAGATAAAAGTGACATTTGGCAATGCTCTACTCCTTTCTGCATTCTAAGTGACCTTCCCTCACCATCTGCCACTCTGTGTGACTAGCCTCTTAGTTCGTGCATTCCACATTCCTTACCGACAGCTAAAGTAAGTTTACGACCAGTGGTCATTCCCCAGCCATCTGGCACCTTTAGTTTATGTCAGTCAGTGCGATTAGTCATCCCTATGCTAAATTTGTCTAGTCCTGTTTAGTCCTCACTTAATTATGATCTATATATGTATGTGCTATCATTCACGGTTAAATACCTTCCCCTATTCTCTAGTGAGGAAATAGCCTCATATCAAAAAAGGACGATTTTCTCACTCAAAAAATAAAAAATATAACAGTGAAGTCTTCCATCCCTAGCAGTCAATGTCATCTGACAATATAGTCACTCTACATCAATGAAGGACAGCTGTACATCAACTGTAGCATCAAAACATCATCGAACATACACATAGTATGTCAAAGTACATACTTAACGCATGACATTTATGCAATATATCAAAGACACTATCCTATAGGGCCAATAAAATAAATCATGCATGCCATTTATCAATTCACTCACATATAAAATAAATCAAAGTCCCATTCCAAGATAATTTCAAAGTAAAAACTCAATACATGACAATAGCAAAATAACTCTCGAATCCGCTGAAAAAAAAATAGGCTCAAAAATCATTCAGTCCATACTCAGCAACTTGTCTGTTCTGGAGGACCTGAATTCTGACCTAAACACTTTTCACTCAGCTCATCTCATAGGTCTTAAGTGACAGTAACTTAACAATGTTTGTAACCAACAACATCATTATATATGATATTATTACAACATGAACTTTGAAAGTATTAATAAAAGTATTTAACAATATATTCAACAACATATCTGGTATAATTGCAATATGCATTTTTGACATATGTCTAGAACATGTCTGAAATAGAGGTAAACAAATTTACACAAGTCTTCGTGCATGTCAGAGTATAATATCCTCTCAATTCACATAAGAACATATAACAATAATTGGACAACTCACACATCTCCGGAGATAACAACCACAAACAAACAATTAGCTCGAGCAAATAAATGACATCTGACTTACACCATCTCAATTCCACTTCAAAATACTTCTCTGAGCACTCTTCTCTAGTCTCAGGAGCCTATTTCAGTTTCTCATAATACAATGTCTTAGTATCTTCTATCTAATCTCATAACAGTATGTCTGTGTACCGTCCACGTAACGTGGTACATTATTTATAGTCATTCGACTACCGACACATTAGTCTCAATAAATTCTCTCATGAATTCTCTTGTTTCTATCCATACATCTGTGCATAAGGCCCTCTGACATTTCTTGCACAACTATAGCCATTAGACTACAGATATATGATGTTCTTCTCATTATCTCATACAACTTCTCATATGTACTCACATATAACTTCTTATGATTACTCTCATATAACTTCTTATGATTACTCTCATATAACTTCTTATGATTACTCTCATATAACTTCTTATACGTACTCTCATTCAACTTCTTATGATTACTCTCATACAACATCTTCAGAGTATTGTCACATAACTTTCACGAGTTACCACTCTCGTTACATAATTACTCTATTCCCAACCTAACTTCCTTTTAGGTCAACACAAAACACAGGTTATATATCGCCTTTGTCTCTCTCTTCCTCCTCTTTCTCACTTACTACATACAATTGATCTCTCGTAAACTTGGATTACCATCCAATTTAGTAGTTTACTACTTCTGATCAACTATTCAAGTCTGCATTTCCTCTGAGGCTATCATTCTTTTCCCTCAGATTTCTTGTCTACTCTTATTCTATACCTCTCCTCTTACAACTTGGAGCTTCGTCCGATGAAAATTCATTCGGTCTTTTCTTTATTTGATCTTCTTCTATCAATGATTCCTCCACTGTCTCGTAACTATCTGATGCAATAGAGTCTATTGCTTTCATTTCATTATAACTTAAATTGTCTTTACCTTCTTGTGCTAATCTGTTTTCCCTATCCTCTAAGCGTTGCCTCCTTTCTAGTTATATATTTAACTGCTTGTTGAGGTAAAATGTATTTGTTTCTGGTTACCACTTAATTGTTACTTTCTTCTTTTTTTTGTGCAGCCATTACTGGCTGGCTGTTAGAAGTATCCCTTTCTGCTTACTTCCTTCTCTCTGTCTGCTAAATGTATATGTTTCTTCCTTGTAGTCTGTAAATTACCCAAACCTCCCTTTATTTAAATCATCTATTTATTATCGTATAATAGTCAGACATAAATTACCACTTATGCCCGCCTTTCTTTTTTCTTCCTCTTTTTCTCTGTCCACTTGGTAGACATTCTCGTCTCCTCTTCATCTCCCTGAGTTAAGTATCCCTTTTCTGATAGATATATCATTGTGTTTCTGATATCTTCTTCACGCTGTCTTCGCTTTTCTTCCCTTAATTCTATGGAATCTCTCCGATTCCATCTATCCTCTTCTGTACCGCTAGATTCTTCATCACCAGAGTGTTGGGGCTATTCTTCATCGGTCTATTCGCAACTACACTTTCATTATGTCTTGTATGTACCCCAGTATCATCCCATTTCTGCAACATACAATTCTCTTTTTCTAACTTAGCTATCTGTTGCTTCAGCAATTCGTTTTCTTTCACTAAGTCACCATTTCTTTCTACAAAATGCTTGGTCTCCTGTAACATAGTGACGCCTGTTTTAATTGCTGCAACCAATTCTGTCTCTGTTTTCTTCCGTTTTTCTATTTCTTCTTCTAATCTTTTTTATTTCATTCTTCTCCTGTGTTTCTATGTCATTTATTGCTTTGTCTATTTCTATTAATTTATTCTCTTCAACAACAACATTTGGAGAATCTGTTTCTTTTTCCTGATCTTGCTTCAAGGCAAAGAACTTCATCTCTTTACCGTGTTCTGTTTGTGTAAATTTATCTTTACGTTCTATTTTTTCTCTAACCTCTAACGTCTGTGTTTGTGCACAACTTACTTGTGTCACTATTACTTCTCTGTCAGCGCTTTCTGTTTGTTTAGTTTTATTTTTAATGTCTGTCTTTCTTTTGAATTGCTTTATTACATCTTTCTTCTTTATTTCCTCTTCTGCTGTGCTAGATTCCTCTACATCACTAGTTTCTTCTGATCTACTGTCCTCCCACTCAAGTTCTTTCCTTATGCGTTTGTTAAACTGTATAGCATACAACCTATTATCAGTGTTTAAAATTGTATTTGCCCTTCTCTCACATGTCTTTCTTCTAACTGGACTGTAAACTTCAACTTGTAATTTGATATTATTTATTATATGATTGTCCTTGTTTAAAATGTTGTTTACAATCGCACTATCTTTGTATAGTATTATGGCTTTCTTAGTCTCCTCAGGCCTATCTATTAATTTAAAAAAAAAAACATTATCTCACCAAATTTATTAAAATATTTCCTAACCTGTATTTCTTTAATGTCATTCTCTAATTTGTCTACTATTACTTTACAATTGTTTGTTTGTACGTTCTGTCTACCTTCCATGTCTTCTTGTGATATAATAAACTACTGGAAACTATTTCAGCTGTCTAGTTCTACCTGTTTACTTGACTATGTATGTACTCGTTCTCTGGAGGGCTATAATCTAACTGCAGTGACACTTTAATTTATGCTTTAAAACAAATGAACAATTAACATAAATCAATTTCACTTTTAAATATATGTATATATCTTTATTAAAAAAAAAAACTCAGCAATTTTAATCTGGTCAGGGTTACTGAAAGAAAATGAGACTTAAAATTAGTACCGTACCTGTGGAATGACAACATTAATTATGATTAAAGTAATTCTTAAAACTTTCGGCAACCAAAAAAATAGTTTACAAATAACAATGCTATTGTGATAGTATATCACACTTTAAAAAAATTATAGCAAGCACAGGCCAAAAATACTGTACAATGACTGGTATGTCTATTCTTATTAAAACTAACACAATAATTAACAATTTAACACTATTAACTGCAGCTTAACTAACTTAAATAACTAATTATTTATCAAATTCTCAAAGTTAGTGTGCACACGTCCTACTAACACACGCGATGATAACAGAATCACTGATTTTATAACTAAATTACACACTCTTGACGCTCCTGGAAATTACAATTGTTCTCTATCTACACTGTTTACTGTTCTAGCACTGCACACGATGAAAATGAAATTTATTATAAATTAAAAAAAAAACACATTGAGCTCACCAGACTTGACCACATGTGTTATCTCTGCTGGTGTGTCGAACACACATAACACTGGTGAAAAGGTAGATGGTTTACTGCTGGACGATAATTATCTTGACGGCACTTGACATTTTGACCAAAACATTGATGGTCAGCAGGTACACGCTTGACACGCACGGACGGTGTGCAGGTATAGTTTTCCTGTTAACGTGTTGGTCTGCTAGAGATTCAGGTAACAGTGAACTCTTGTGTGATCTTTCTGCAATGTTGGTCAACTTGCTCGTCAGGTGGGCTGGGTATGGAATATGCTGTGTCGTTTCTTCTCTCAATCTTTTCTTTGTACGTTTTGTGTCGTTTCTTCTCTCAATCTTCTCTCTGTACTTGTGTTGATTCTTCTCTCTATTTTGTTGCGTTGATTCTTCTCTCTATTGAGCTGTGTCGATTCTACTCTCAATCTTCTCTCTGTACGTTTTGTGTCGTTTCTTCTCTCAATCTTCTCTCTGTTGTGTTGTGTTGATTCTTCTCTCTATTTTGTTGCGTTGATTCTTCTCTATATCTTCTCTCTATTGTGCTGTGTCTATTCTTCTCTCAATCTTCTCTCTGTACTTGTTGTGGCTCCGATCCTGGTCACTGTAGCGCCAATTTATCTACTGTATAACCGTGTTCTGACTGTTCTTTGTATATGACACGACATCGCACATTCAAGAATCAACAAACTTTGCGTGTTACAAATCAGTCCTCATTTATTATGTTACATACATATATATATATATATATATATGCTTTCTGGCTGTCCTTCCTAGCGTCTCTGTTCTGTAGATACTTGTTTGATCTAATAAGTCTTGGCCGCTGAAGTATTTCGACTACCGTCGGTGTTGTACCTCAGCTATTCATATAGTGGTATATTCTATCTGTCTTTCTATATCTAAGTTGAAGTTCCTCTGTGACTGTCTCAATTCCTATCGATCGCTAGTGCGTGGATATCTCTGTGTGTTCCTAGTCGAGATGTCAAAATGGAAGTCACTCCCCCTCAAGTCTGCCCTCTAACTTTTATACGGTTTTTACCGACCGTGAACCTTTTTTCCCGCCAACTATTCTTTATCCAGATAAAAGTGACATTTGGCAATGCTCTACTCCTTTCTGCATTCTAAGTGACCTTCCCTCACCATCTGCCACTCTGTGTGACTAGCCTCTTAGTTCGTGCATTCCACATTCCTCACCGACAGCTAAAGTAAGTTTACGACCAGTGGTCAGTCATGGTGGTCGTGACTAGCGTTTAGTTTCTAGTTCTACATTCCTCACCGACAGCTAAAGGAAGTTTACGACCAGTGGTCATTCCCCAGCCATCTGGCACCGTTAGTTTATGTCAGTCAGTGCTGTTAGTCATCCCTATGCTAAATTTGTCTAGTCCCTGTTTAGTCCTCACTTAATTATGATCTAAATATGTATGTGCTATCATTCATGGTTACATTTGGTAGTTTAGACAGAGACACGATTTGGAGGTTACTGCGTCATTACGGTATCCTTTTATGATATATATATATATATATATATATATATATATATATATATATATATATATTTATAATTTAGCTTGTTGACACAATGTTGGTCATAACCTGACAATTAACATGTGATCACCATTAATGAATAATGTTAAATGAACGAAGACAATTACATGAGTGGCAGTAATGACTTTTAAGTACGGCGCAGATAAGTAAAATAAATATTACCAGACGACACAAAACTATGATTGTCTAGAAATGAAGAGAGAGCTATACAACTAACATTAAAAAAAACATAGTCAAAGCAGTTCCTTCCCACATCGAATAGGAGAAAGAAGAATCCCCAAAGAAATAAAACAACAAATAGTATAAACAATTTGTCAAAAGATGTCAATTGTATTCAAATTATAAATCCAGACAGTGATAGACCAGAAACCTGGAGTCAAACCTTCCGCCACACGATTTATTTTACAAATCCACAAATGAAAGCACCTTAACGTTCAACACCAGCAAAGCTTTAAACTACGCTATCACACGTAACAAGAAATGATCAAGCCAGTGAATGTGAGATACGGGTCAAATGGATGCCCAGTGTGTAGGTCACGTTTAGATGTTTTGAAGACCGTTCACAAGAATGTTATTTTAAAAAAAAGTGAGAAAAGAGCCCCCGTCACACCAGGTGGCGTATATCGCGTTAGTGACTTTAAATTGTACAGACCTTCAGCGCACGATTTTTGACATACATTTGTCGGTATTACGCCAGTGGCGCTATACGTTCCCAGAAAAAAATCAGGGACCCATTTAAGACTGGGTGAAACCGGACCCTGTCTGTTGTGATCTACAATACTACCTCTTGTCATTTGTAGTCCAGTCCACTAAATAAGGGCGAAATTGATCGTATTGTTTATGTATTTGTATTATATGCATGGAATTAGTTTCATATTCAGCAATGGTGCAACTATTGTGAGGAGTCAGATTATTTCGTATTTTCAAAAGCATTTAATATTACCCTTAGGGTCATATCCATGCCGTAAAAATTAATCCATTATCGTTACTATTATCGCTAATTGATGCTGAGGTGTTCTCAGTATTGAATTATGATTTGGTAAAACCATGGGCTTTCGGGCAATTCTCAGATGGTGCATCTTTCTGTTCAATGAGCCAGTGAAGTGACATACCGAGCGTAAATGAAAACAATGAACATATAATTAAACTAAATAAAATACCATTATACTGAGAAAAACTCTGGGTTATTTTAATATACCTGCTAATTAAAAAATATTTGTAAATGTGTTCTAGTTTTGATATATCGGTATATATGAATGACAACTGAATTAAGAGTATATAACAACGTTTATTTCTTTTTTGGTCTCACTATCGATTTTCAATTAAAAATATGAATGTATTCTCCACATGTCACCAAAGAAACCTCTACCCAGAAACCGAGCTTTGAAGGTATGTACTAATAACAGTTTATTTGCATTAAAAATTGTAAGTAAACTACAAGAAGACATGGAGATACATTTGAGAGATGAACAAGTAGGTTTTAGGAAAAAATATATGATGTGCTGATCAAATAACTACATTACCAATTATTGATGAACACATGTTAGAATTATAGTACCCACTTTATATCGGTTAAATAGATCGCGGAAAGGCATTTGGTAGTTTAGACAAAGACACGATTTGGAGGTTACTGCGTCATAACGGTTTTCTTATTATATATATATATAATTTAGCTTGTTGACACAATGTTGTTCATAACCTGACAATTAACATGTGATCACCATTTATGAATAATGTTAAATGAACGAAGACAATTACAGGAGTGGCAGTAAATGACTAATCATAAAGGCGCAGATATGTAAAATAAATATTACCAGACGACACAAAACTATGATTGTCTAGACATGAAGAGTGAGCTGTACAACTAAAATAAAAAAAAACATAGTCAAATCAGTTCGTTCCCACAATGGATAATAAAAAGAAGAATCCCCAAAGCAATAAAACAAAAAATATTGTAAACAACTTGTCAAAAACATTTCAGTTGTATTCAAATTATAAATCGAGACAGTGATAGACAAGAAATCAGAAATCAACCTACCGCCATACGATTTATTTTACGAAGCACACTGCCACAAAAGAAAAGAACCTTAACGTTTATCACCAGCAAAGATTTAAACTATGCTATCACACGGAAAAAGTAATGATGCAATGAATGTGAGATACGGGTCAAATGGATGCCCAGTGTGTAGGTCACATTTAGATGTTTTGAAGACCGCTCACAAGAATGTTAAATTGCAAAAAAAATGTTAAAAAGAGCCCCCGTCACACCAGGTGGCGTATATGGTGTTAGTGACTTTAAATTTTACAGACCTTCAGCAAACGATTTTTTACATACATTTGTCGGTATTACGCAAGAGGCACTGTTTTTTTCCCATAAAAAAATCAGGTACCCATTTAAGGCTGGGTGAAACCGGACCCCGTCTGTTGTGATCCCAAACACTACCTTTTGTCATTTGTAGTCCAGTCCACTAAATAAGGGCGGAATTGATCGCATTGTTTATGTATTTGTATTCTATGCATGGAATTAGTTTCATATTCAGCAATGGTGCAACTGTCGTGATGAGTCAGATTATTTCGTATTTTCAAAAACGATTAATATTACTCTTAAGGTCATATCCATGCCGTAAAAATGAATCCATTATCGTTAATATTATCGCTTATTTAGGTTGAGGTGCTCTCAGTATTGAATTATGATTTGGTAAAAATATGGGCTTTCAGGCAATTCCCTGATGGTGCATCTTTCAGTTCAATGAGTCAGTGAAGTGACATACAGTGCGTAAATGAAAACAATGAACATATAATTAAACTAAATAAAACACCATTATACAGAGAAAAACTCTGGGTTATTTTAATATACTTGATAATTAGAAACTATTTGTAAATGTGTTCACGTTTTGATATAGATCGGTATATATGAATGACAACTGTATTAAGGGTATATAATATAGTTTATTTCTTTTTTTTGTCTCGCTATCGATTTTCAGTTAAAAATATGAATGTTTTCTCCACATGTCACCAAAGAAACCTCTACCCAGAAACCGAGCTTTGAAGGTATGTACTAATAACAGTTTATTTGCATTAAAAATTGTAAGTAATTTACAAGAGGACATGGAGAAACATTTTAGAGATGAACAAGTAGGTTTTAGGAAAAAATATATCATGTGTTGATCAAATAACTACTTTACGAATTATTGATGAACAAATGTTAGAATTATAGTACCCACTTTATATCGGTTCCTCCATAGATCGCGGAAAGTCTTTTGGTAGTTTAGACAGAGACACAATTTTGAGGTTACTGAGTCATTACAGTATACTTTTATAATAAGTATATATATATATACATATGTATATTTAATTTAGCTTGTTGACACAATGTTGTTCATAACCTGACAATTAACATGTGATCACCATTTATGAATAATGTTAAATGAACGAAGACAATTACATGAGTGGCAGTAAATGTCTAATAAGAAAGGCGCAGATAATTTAAATAAATAGTACCAGACGACACAAAACTACGATTGTCTAGAAATGAAGAGGGAGGTATACAACTAACTTTTGAAAACAAAACATAGTCAAAGCAGTTCTTCTCACATTGAATAGGAGAAAGAAGAATCCCCAAAGAAATAAAACAACAAATATCATAAACAATTTGTCAAAAACATTTCAGTTGTATTCAAATTATAAATCCAGACAGTTATAGACTAGAAACCAGCAGTCAAACGTACCGCCACACGATTTATTTTACGACGCATACTGCCACAAAAGAAAGCACCTTAACGTTCATCACCAGCAAAGATTTAAACTATGCTATCACACGGAAAAAGTAATGATCAAGCCAATGAATGTGAGATACGGGTCAAATGGATGTCCAGTATTTAGGTCACGTTGAGATGTTTTGAAGACCGCTCATAAGAATGTTAAGTTAAAAAAGAGTGAGAAAAGAGCCCCCGTCACACCAGGTGGCGTATATGTCGTTAGTGACTTTAAATTTTACAGACCTTCAGAACACGTTTTTTTACATACTTTTGTCGGTATTACGCCAGTGGCGCTATTTTTTTCCCAGAAAAAAAATCAGGTACCCATTTAAGGCTGGGTGAAACCGGACCCCGTCTGTTGTGATCCCAAACATTACCTCTTGTCATTTGTAGTATAGTCCTAAATAAGGGCGAAATTGATCGCATTGTTTATGTATTTGTATTCTATGCATGGAATTAGTTTCATATTCAGCAATGGTGCAACTGTCGTGATGAGTCAGATTATTTCGTATTTTCAAAAACGTTTAATATTACTCTTAGGGTCATATCCATGCCGTAAAAATGAATCCATTATCATTAATATTATCGCTTATTTAGGTTGAGGTGCTCTCAGTATTGAATTATGATTTGGTAAAACTATGGGCTTTCAGGCATTTCTCTGATGGTGCATCTTTCTGTTCAATGAGTCAGTGAAGTGACATACAGTGCGTAAATGAAAACAATGAACATATAATTAAACTAAATAAATCACCATTATACTTAGAAAAACACTGGGTTATTTTAATATACTCGAAAATAAGAAAATATTTGTAAATGTGTTCACGTTTTGATATAGATCGGTATATATGAATGGCAACTGTATTAAGGGTATTTAATATAGTTTATTTCTTTTTTTTGGTCTCACTCTCGATTTTCAGTTAAAAATATGAATGTTTTCTCCACATGTCACCAAAGAAACCTCTACCCAGAAACCGAGCTTTGAAGGTATGTACTAATAACAGTTTATTTGCATTAAAAATTGTAAGTAATTTACAAGAGGACATGGAGAAACATTTGAGAGATGAACAAGTAGGTTTTAGGAAAAAATATATCATGTGTTGATCAAATAACTACTTTACGAATTATTGATGAACAAATGTTAGAATTATAGTACCCACTTTATATCGGTTCCTCCATAGATCGCGGAAAGTCTTTTGGTAGTTTAGACAGAGACACACTTTTGAGGTTACTGAGTCATTACAGTATACTTTTATAATAAGTATATATATATATAGATATATATATTTATATACATATGTATATATAATTTAGCTTGTTGACACAATGTTGTTCATAACCTGACAATTAACATGTGATCACCATTTATGAATAATGTTAAATGAACGAAGACAATTACATGAGTGGCAGTAAATGAATAATAAAAAGGCGCAGATAATTTAAATAAATAGTACCAGACGACACAAAACTACGATTGTCTAGAAATGAAGAGGGAGGTATACAACTAACTTTTGAAAACAAAACATAGTCAAAGCAGTTCTTCTCACATTGAATAGGAGAAAGAAGAATCCCCAAAGAAATAAAACAACAAATATCATGAACAATTTGTCAAAAACATTTCAGTTGTATTCAAATTATAAATCCAGACAGTGATAGACTAGAAACCATCAGTCAAACGTACCGCCACACGATTTATTTTACGACGCATACTGCCACAAAAGAAAACACCTTAACGTTCATCACCAGCAAAGATTTAAACTATGCTATCACACGGAAAAAGTAATGATCAAGACAATGAATGTGAGATACGGGTCAAATGGATGTCCAGTATTTAGGTCACGTTGAGATGTTTTGAAGACCGCTCATAAGAATGTTAAGTTAAAAAGAGTGAGAAAAGAGCCCCCGTCACACCAGGTGGCGTATATGTCGTTAGTGACTTTAAATTTTACAGACCTTCAGCACACGATTTTTACATACATTTGTTGGTATTACGCCAGTGACGCTATTTTTTCCCAGAAAAAAATCTGGTGCCGATCTAAGGCTGGGTGAAACCGGACCCCGTCTGTTGTGATCCCAAACACTACCTCTTGTCATTTGTAGTCCAGTCCTCTAAATAAGGGCGAAAATGATCGCATTGTTTATGTATTTGTATTATATGCATGGAATTAGTTTCAATTTCAGCAATGGTATAACTGTCGTGAGCAGTCAGATTATTTCGTATTTTCAAAAGCGTTTAATATTACCCTTAGGGTCATATCCATGCCGTAAAAATGAATCCATTATCGTTAATAGTATCGCTTATTTAGGATGAGGTGCTTTCAGTATTGAATTATGATTTGGAAAAACAATTGGCTTTCAGGCAATTCTATGATGGTGCATCTTTCTGTTCAATGAGTCAGTGAAGTGACATACAGTGCGTAAATGAAACAATGAACATATAATTAAACTAAAAAAACACTATTATACTGAGAAAAACTCTGGGTTATTTTAATATAGGCCATACTTGATAATTAGAAAATATTTGTAAATGTGTTCACGTTTTGATATAGATCGGTATATATGAATGACAACTGTATTAAGGGTATATAATATAGTTTATTTCTTTTTTTGGTCTCACTATCGATTTTCAGTAAAAAATATGAATGTTTTCTCCACATGTCACCAAAGAAACCTCTACCCAGAAACCGAGCTTTGAAGGTATGTACTAATAACAGTTTATTTGCATTAAAAATTGTAAGTAATTTACAAGAGGACATGGAGAAACATTTGAGAGATGAACAAGTAGGTTTTAGGAAAAAATATATCATGTGTTGATCAAATAACAACTTTACTAATTATTGATGAACAAATGTTAGAATTATAGTACCCACTTTATATCGGTTCCTCCATAGATCGCGGAAAGTCTTTTGGTAGTTTAGACAGAGACACAATTTTGAGGTTACTGAGTCATTACAGTATCCTTTTATAATATGTATATATATATATATATATATAATATATATATATATATATATATATACATATGTATATATAATTTAGCTTGTTGACACAATGTTGTTCATAACCTGACAATTAACATGTGATCACAATTTATGAATAATGTTAAATGAACGAAGACAATTACATGAGTGGCAGTAAATGTCTAATAAGAAAGGCGCAGATAATTTAAATAAATAGTACCAGACGACACAAAACTACGATTGTCTAGAAATGAAGAGGGAGGTATACAACTAACTTTTGAAAACAAAACATAGTCAAAGCAGTTCTTCTCACATTGAATAGGAGAAAGAAGAATCCCCAAAGAAATAAAACAACAAATATCATAAACAATTTGTCAAAAACATTTCAGTTGTATTCAAATTATAAATCCAGACAGTGATAGACTAGAAACCAGCAGTCAAACGTACCGCCACACGATTTATTTTACGACGCATACTGCCACAAAAGAAAGCACCTTAACGTTCATCACCAGCAAAGATTTAAACTATGCTATCACACGGAAAAAGTAATGATCAAGCCAATGAATGTGAGATACGGGTCAAATGGATGTCCAGTATTTAGGTCACGTTGAGATGTTTTGAAGACCGCTCATAAGAATGTTAAGTTAAAAAAAAGAGTGAGAAAAGAGCCCCAGTCACACCAGGTGGCGTATATGTCGTTAGTGACTTTAAATTTTACAGACCTTCAGCACACGATTTTTTACATACATTTGTTGGTATTACGCCAGTGGCGCTATTTTTTCCCAGAAAAAAATCTGGTGCCGATCTAAGGCTGGGTGAAACCGGACCCCGTCTGTTGTGATCCCAAACACTATCTCTTGTCATTTGTAGTCCAGTCCTCTAAATAAGGGCGAAACCGATCGCATTGTTTATGTATTTGTATTATATGCATGTAATTAGTTTCAATTTCAGCAATGGTGTAACTGTCGTGAGGAGTCAGATTATTTCGTATTTTCAAAAGCGTTTAATATTACCCTTAGGGTCATCTCCATGCCGTAAAAATTAATCCATTATCGTTAATATTATCGCTTATTTAGGATGAGGTGCTCTCAGTATTGAATTATGATTTGGTAAAACTATTGGCTTTCAGGCAATTCTCTGATGGTGCATCTTTCTGTTCAATGAGTCAGTGAAGTGACATACAGTGCGTACATGAAAACAATGAACATATAGTAAAAGTAAATAAAACACCATTATACTGAGAAAAACTCAGGGTTATTTTAATATAGGCCATACTTGATAATTAGAAAATATTTGTAAATGTGTTTCACGTTTTGATATAGATCGGTATATATGAATGACAACTGTATTAAGGGTATATAATATAGTTTATTTCTTTTGTGGTCTCACTATCGATTTTCAGTTAAAATATGAATGTTTTCTCCACATGTCACCAAAGAAACCTCTACCCAGAAACCGAGCTTTGAAGGTATGTACTAATAACAGTTTATTTGCATTAAAAATTGTAAGTAATTTACAAGAGGACATGAGAAACATTTGAGAGAGGAACAAGTATGTTTTAGAAAAAAATATATCATGTGTTGATCAAATAACTACTTTACGAATTATTGATGAACAAATGTTAGAATTATAGTACCCACTTTATATCGGTTCCTCCATAGATCGCGGAAAGTCTTTTGGTAGTTTGGACAGAGACACAATTTTGAGGTTACTGAGTCATTACAGTATCCTTTTATAATATGTATATATATATATATATATATATATATATATATATATATATATATATATATTTATGTACATATGTATATATAATTAGCACACGATTTTTACATACATTTGTTGGTATTACGCCAGTGGCGCTATTTTTTCCCAGAAAATATCTGGTGCCGATCTATCTATCTATCTATCTTTCGTTCGCCTGAAGTATTGTCTATATCTGCAATGTCGTTTCCTGTATAAATTTTACTGTCTTTTGTAATTCTTGCAGTGGCCCATATAGTTTTGTCTGTAGTGTTGTATCTATGGGCCAATGGATTTTCCTCAGTCTACTATATTCAGTGCAGTCTTGAAGTATGTGTTCAGCAGTCTGGGGTGCCTGTCCACATGTACAAGTAGTTGATGTGCCGATCTTGAATTTTGTATACATGTGACTATGGAGTCGATTGTGTCCTGTTCTTAGGCGTATAATGATAACTTGTTCATATCTATTCATATTATGAAAGGCATCCTGATTTGGGGCTTGTGGTCCTCTGATTGATTTGATTATCTGTTTCTTATGATGGTATGTAACTGGTGTATCTAGTTGTGTGCCTGTTGAACCTTCCTTTGCCAACTGATCTGCTTTCTCATTTCCTGGTATTCCACAGTGAGACGGGATCCACTGCAGGGCAACCCTGTGGTGCTTGCAGAGTTCAGTCAATAAGGTCTGCAGATGTGGTAATTTTCTGGATTGTAGTGCCTGGAGTACTGATCTTGCATCTGTCAAAAACACTACAGGCTGTGGGCTAAGATTACTGTTCAGCAGTTTTTCTATTGCCAACTTTATTGCTTGTATTTCTGCATCATAATTGTGACAATATTTCCCTGTTGCTATTTTATTCATATCCCTAGTGTTATTTGGGTACTCTATATATGCACCTGCTCCCCATTCTTTACTGCATTCTGTGCTGATCCATCTGTGTACACACGATCCATAGGTCTTGTGGGTATTCTTCATCCAGGAAACTGAGAGTTATTGTTTTTCGCTGTAGACTATTTTGTTCCTCTTTGTCAACTATTCCTTTCACTTCTGTCCGTATTTGAACTGATAATCCTGATTCATCTGTCCAGGGAGTCTGTTCTGGTATGGGCAGAAGGGGTTTAACAACTCTTGGCATGTCTGGTGTTTGTCTACTAATACGCTTGGCTTGGTGGATAAAGCTGCTTCTCTTAAGTCGTCCCAATGCAAGATTTTGGAATCTGTCCTTCATTGGATGTCTCGGCATGCATACAAATTTTTCTGCCTGTATCAGCACCTTTGTGTCTCTCCGTTCTCTCAGTGCTGGTATCCTCCACAATTTCTCCATCTCCAATATTGGTGTTGATTTCATTGCTCCTGTGATGACCCTAAGTGCCTGGTTTTGTACTTTATCCAGTTCTTGCAATGTGGTGTTTGATGCTGAGCACCATGCGGATGATCCATATTCTAAATGTGGGCGTATACTCTGTTGGTAAACTTTACTGAGTATTTTCCCACTCGCACCCCATGTGGTTCCACACAACTTTCTTAGAATAGCCAATTTCCTCCTTGCTTTTTGGGTTGCCTTATTTATCTGCTGTTTCCAAGATAGTTTGTTATCAAATGTAACTCCGAGATATGTAGCTTGTATGTCTTCTTTCACAGGCTCATTGTTTATGTAGATGGCTCCTGCTTTTTGTTTTGGGGAGAGTGTGAAAAGTGTAGTACTGCATTTGTCTGTATTGATGCTGATACACCATCTATTTGTCCATGAATTCAGTGCATTCATAGCTCTTTGTAGCAATTTGGAGGCCACTGTTGCATACTCCTCTGTGCACCACATTACCAAGTCATCTGCATACATTGCCACTTTGATGCCATGTGGTAGTTCAGTAACTAGGTCATTGATGTAGATCAGAAAAAGTGTTGGAGATAGTACCCCTCCTTGTGGAACGCCCTGGCGCAATAAGACCTTCTTACTCTTAAGACCATCCAGTTGCACTCTGGCTCTCCTGTTATGCAGGTATGCTTTGACCCATTTGTACATCCTGCCATTTACTCCATAATTTCTCAGTTTCTTCAAAAGCCCTTCCTTCCATACCTTATCAAATGCTTTCTTTAGGTCTATCCATGCTGCTAGTACCAGTTTCTTTTCTTGAAACGCATCTTCAATTTCCTGGGAAAGATAGGTTGCTTGATCTTCGGTAGAGTAACACTGTCTAAAGCCTGCTTGTTGTGGGACAAGGAGATTTTCACTTTCCAGGTACCACTGCAGTCTGAGATTGATTATACGTTCCATTGTTTTACACAAACAGCTTGTAAGGCTGATTGGTCTATAGCTGGATGTCATTGAACCATCTTTTCCTGGCTTTAGTAATGGTATCATAATTGCTTCTCTCCATGCCTGTGGC
Source organism: Megaustenia siamemsis (assembly GCA_032433765.1). NCBI lineage: Eukaryota > Metazoa > Mollusca > Gastropoda > Stylommatophora > Ariophantidae > Megaustenia > Megaustenia siamemsis. Next base: position 50,803,574 of record JAVIAB010000108.1, read on the forward strand.
ACTCTACCTGTGATCCAGCAAATGTTGTAGATCTGCAGTAGTTTTGCTTTAGCTGCAGTTCCCAAGTTCTTAATCATTTCATTGGACACTCCATCACTGCCTGGTGACTTTTTCATTTTTAATTTGGATATTGCCAGCTCTAGCTCTCTTTGTGTAATGGGTGTTTCCATGACTTCATGTGTGGTCTCTTCTTGTCTTGCATTTTGTTGTTTTAAACGGGTCTCTTGTCGTTTTTCTAGGCTAATTTCAATATTATTGTCATTTGCAAAGGAGTCTGCAAAGTAATTTGCTGCATGTTTACCTGTTAGAATGTTTCCATCCTTCTTCAGTGTAATTTTGGTGTTCCTTTCTGTACCCTCATCATTCAGCTGTTTTACAAGCTTCCACACTTTTCTTGTGTCTCGTTCAAGATTCAAGGACTCTGTTTTCTCTTTCCAGCTTCTCCGTCTGGCTTGTAGTTTAGCCCGTTGAAATTTGGCTTTAGCATGCTGGTAGTTGTTGTGGTGTTCTTGGCAAGGGTTATTTTCTGCTTGCTTTCGAGATGTTTCCATGTCATTGTGCAGTTGCTCTAGTTCACTACTCCAGTATGGTTTGTAGTGTTTCCGTGCCCCTCTAGGTATTGTTTCACTGGCAGCTTGTATTATTAGTCTACTGAATTCATCAACTATTTTGTTGATGTCTCTATCTGTATTTATATCTTTAGTCAGTACACTGGTGTAGTGTTGATACATTTTCCAGTCTGCCTTTTTGTAATTCCATCTGGAGAGAGTGCTGCTCTCCCTGATGGCCTTATTTTGTACCACTAAAAAGACTGGTCGGTGGTCGCTGCCTCCAAGTTGTTTCCCAACAATTCGTGTGATATTCCAATCCAGGTCTGGTGAATGGAAAGCAAGGTCTGGTGTAGATGTGGTATGCCATGATCTGGAGTAGAATGTTGGTGGATCTGTTGCCTGGTTTAATAGTATAAGCCCATTGTCATCCTGCCAATTTTCAAGCTCTTCACCTCTCTTGTCCATATGTTCATAGCCCCAGCTCTGTGAATGGCTGTTAAAGTCTCCACATACAATTATTCTTTCTTTTAATGTAATTGTGTCTAGTGCTAGTGGGCGGTCACTCGGACAGTAGTAGTTAAGTAGATGGAAGTCTGTATTTCCTGTCCTGAGGTGCAGTATTTGATATTCCGCCCCATCCATATACACTTCAATCTGACATGCATTAATGTTGTTCCTTACAAGAGTCAGTATTCCGCCCTTTTGTCTATTTTTCTGTCAGATCGGTAGCACTGGTATCCCCTAATCTTCAAGGCTATGTCGTTGTTTAGATGGGTTTCCTGCAAACAGCATATGCTTATTTGTTCTTCATGCAGGATATTTTCTAATTCTATCTTTTTACTGTACCCATCTCTTTTGCTGTTGATGCCTTCAGCATTCCAGTGCATTATTTTTAGTGGTCTTATTTTGGATTGGCCAGTAGCTCTATTCTCTCGCCCCCTGACTCCACAGAGCGGTTGAGAAGGACATCCAGTAATAGAGGTTGGGCCCTTTCGAGGCTGAGGACCCGGCGCTGCTCCTGCCTGAGTGCCCATCACAGGGCGAGTGCCATATCGATTTGCGGTTATAGACATACTTCCATTTGCGTTGAGTGCGTGGCATCCTGATTGTTGTGCGCCTTTTGGCTGGTTGCCTCCGACTTCAGCACTTGAACTTGCTAGAGCAGACTGTGGTCTTGCTCGGTTGTAGGAAGGCCTGGCCAGTCTTAGTTTTCAGTCCCTGGTGACTGTTAAGCCCCATCCCCACGACAAGGAGCTGGCCTTGATGAGGTGGTGCCGATCTAAGGCTGGGCGAAACCGGACCCCGTCTGTTGTGATCCCAAACACTACCTCTTGTCATTTGTAGTCCAGTCCTCTAAATATGGGCGAAAATGATCGCATTGTTTATGTATTTGTATTATATGCATGGAATTAGTTTCAATTTCAGCAATGGTGTAACTGTCGTGAGGAGTCAGATTATTTCGTATTTTCAAAAGCGTTTAATATTACCCTTAGGGTCATATCCATGCCGTAAAAATGAATCCATTATCGTTAATATTATCGCTTATTTAGGATGAGGTGCTCTCAGTATTGAATTATGATTTGGTAAAACTATTGGCTTTCATGCAATTCTCTGATGGTGCATCTTTCTGTTCAATGAGTCAGTGAATTGACATACAGTGCGTAAATGAAAACATTGAACATATAATTAAACTAAATAAAACACCATTATACTGAGAAAAACTCTGGGTTATTTTAATATAGGCCATACTTGATAATTAGAAAATATTTGTAAATGTGTTCACGTTTTGATATAGATCGGTATATATGAATGACAACTGTATTAAGGGTATATAATATAGTTTATTTCTTTTTTTGGTCTCACTATCGATTTTCAGTTAAAAATATGAATGTTTTCTCCACATGTCACCAAAGAAACCTCTACCCAGAAACCGAGCTTTGAAGGTATGTACTAATAACAGTTTATTTGCATTAAAAATTGTAAGTAATTTACATAAGGACATGGAGAAACATTTGAGAGAGGAACAAGTAGGTTTTAGGAAAAAATATATCATGTGTTGATCAAATAACTACTTTACGAATTATTGATGAACAAATGTTAGAATTATAGTACCCACTTTATATCGGTTCCTCCATAGATCGCGGAAAGTCTTTTGGTAGTTTAGACAGAGACACAATTTTGAGGTTACTGAGTCATTACAGTATCCTTTTATAATATGTATATATATATAATATATATATATATATATATATATATATATAGATATATATATTATATACATATGTATATATAATTTAGCTTGTTGACACAATGTTGTTCATAACCTGACAATTAACATGTGATCACCATTTATGAATAATGTTAAATGAACGAAGACAATTACATGAGTGGCAGTAAATGTCTAATAAGAAAGGCGCAGATAATTTAAATAAATAGTACCAGACGACACAAAACTACGATTGTCTGGAAATGAAGAGGGAGGTATACAACTAACTTTTGAAAACAAAACATAGTCAAAGCAGTTCTTCTCACATTGAATAGGAGAAAGAAGAATCCCCAAAGAAAGAAAACAACAAATATCATAAACAATTTGTCAAAAACATTTCAGTTGTATTCAAATTATAAATCCAGACAGTGATAGACTAGAAACCAGCAGTCAAACGTACCGCCACACGATTTATTTTACGACGCATACTGCCACAAAAGAAAGTACCTTAACGTTCATCACCAGCAAAGATTTAAACTATGCTATCACACGGAAAAAGTAATGATCAAGCCAATGAATGTGAGATACGGGTCAAATGGATGTCCAGTATTTAGGTCACGTTGAGATGTTTTGAAGACCGCTCATAAGAATGTTAAGTTAAAAAAGAGTGAGAAAAGAGCCCCCGTCACACCAGGTGGCGTATATATCGTTAGTGACTTTAAATTTTACAGACCTTCAGCACACGATTTTGTACATACATTTGTTGGTATTACGCCAGTGGCGCTATTTTTTCCCAGAAAATATCTGGTGCCGATCTAAGGCTGGGCGAAACCGGACCCCGTCTGTTGTGATCCCAAACACTACCTCTTGTCATTTGTAGTCCAGTCCTCTAAATATGGGCGAGAATGATCGCATTGTTTATGTATTTGTATTATATGTATGGAATTAGTTTCAATTTCAGCAATGGTGTAACTGTCGTGAGGAGTCAGATTATTTCGTATTTTCAAAAGCGTTTAATATTACCCTTAGGGTCATATCCATGCCGTAAAAATGAATCCATTATCGTTAATATTATCGCTTATTTAGGATGAGGTGCTCTCAGTATTGAATTATGATTTGGTAAAACTATTGGCTTTCATGCAATTCTCTGATGGTGCATCCTTCTGTTCAATGAGTCAGTGAATGACATACAGTGCGTAAATGAAAACATTGAACATATTATTAAACTAAATAAAACACCATTATACTGAGAAAAACTCTGGGTTATTTTAATATAGGCCATACTTGATAATTAGAAAATATTTGTAAATGTGTTCACGTTTTGATATAGATCGGTATATATGAATGACAACTGTATTAAGGGTATATAATATAGTTTATTCCTTTTTTTGGTCTCACTATCGATTTTCAGTTAAAAATATGAATGTTTTCTCCACATGTCATCAAAGAAACCTCTACCCAGAAACCGAGCTTTGAAGGTATGTACTAATAACAGTTTATTTGCATTAAAAATTGTAAGTAATTTACATAAGGACATGCAGAAACATTTGAGAGAGGAACAAGTAGGTTTTAGGAAAAACTATATCATGTGTTGATCAAATAACTACTTTACGAATTATTGATGAACAAATGTTAGAATTATAGTACCCACTTTATATCGGTTCCTCCATAGATCGCGGAAAGTCTTTTGGTAGTTTAGACAGAGACACAATTTTGAGGTTACTGAGTCATTACAGTATCCTTTTATAATATGTATATATATATATATATATATATATACATATATATATATATTTATATACATATGTATATATAATTTAGCTTGTTGACACAATGTTGTTCATAACCTGACAATTAACATGTGATCACCATTTATGAATAATGTTAAATGAACGAAGACAATTACATGAGTGGCAGTAAATGTCTAATAAGAAAGGCGCAGATAATTTAAATAAATAGTACCAGACGACACAAAACTACGATTGTCTAGAAATGAAGAGGGAGGTATACAACTAACTTTGAAAACAAAACATAGTCAAAGCAGTTCTTCTCACATTGAATAGGAGAAAGAAGAATCCCCAAAGAAATAAAACAACAAATATCATAAACAATTTGTCAAAAACATTCAGTTGTATTCAAATTATAAATCCAGACAGTGATAGACTAGAAACCAGCAGTCAAACGTACCGCCACACGATTTATTTTACGACGCATACTGCCACAAAAGAAAGTACCTTAACGTTCATCACCAGCAAAGATTAAAACTATGCTATCACACGGAAAAAGTAATGATCAAGCCAATGAATGTGAGATACGGGTCAAATGGATGTCCAGTATTTAGGTCACGTTGAGATGTTTTGAAGACCGCTCATAAGAATGTTAAGTTAAAAAAGAGTGAGAAAAGAGCCCCCGTCACACCAGGTGGCGTATATATCGTTAGTGACTTTAAATTTTACAGACCTTCAGCACACGATTTTTTACATACATTTGTTGGTATTACGCCAGTGGCGCTATTTTTTCCCAGAAAATATCTGGTGCCGATCTAAGGCTGGGCGAAACCGGACCCCGTCTGTTGTGATCCCAAACACTACCTCTTGTCATTTGTAGTCCAGTCCTCTAAATATGGGCGAAAATGATCGCATTGTTTATGTATTTGTATTATATGCATGGAATTAGTTTCAATTTCAGCAATGGTGTAACTGTCGTGAGGAGTCAGATTATTTCGTATTTTCAAAAGCGTTTAATATTACCCTTAGGGTCATATCCATGCCGTAAAAATGAATCCAGTATCGTTAATATTATCGCTTATTTAGGATGAGGTGATCTCAGTATTGAATTATGATTTGGTAAAACTATTGGCTTTCATGCAATTCTCTGATGGTGCATCTTTCTGTTCAATGAGTCAGTGAAGTGACATACAGTGCGTAAATGAAAACATTGAACATATAATTAAACTAAATAAAACACCATTATACTGAGAAAAACTCTGGGTTATTTTAATATAGGCCATACTTGATAATTAGAAAATATTTGTAAATGTGTTCACGTTTTGATATAGATCGGTATATATGAATGACAACTGTATTAAGGGTATATAATATAGTTTATTTCTTTTTTTGGTCTCACTATCGATTTTCAGTAAAAAATATGAATGTTTTCTCCACATGTCACCAAAGAAACCTCTACCCAGAAACCGAGCTTTGAAGGTATGTACTAATAACAGTTTATTTGCATTAAAAATTGTAAGTAATTTACAAGAGGACATGGAGAAACATTTGAGAGATGAACAAGTAGGTTTTAGGAAAAAATATATCATGTGTTGATCAAATAACAACTTTACGAATTATTGATGAACAAATGTTAGAATTATAGTACCCACTTTATATCGGTTCCTCCATAGATCGCGGAAAGTCTTTTGGTAGTTTAGACAGAGACACAATTTTGAGGTTACTGAGTCATTACAGTATCCTTTTATAATATGTATATATATATATATATATATATATATATATATACATATGTATATATAATTTAGCTTGTTGACACAATGTTGTTCATAACCTGACAATTAACATGTGATCACCATTTATGAATAATGTTAAATGAACGAAGACAATTACATGAGTGGCAGTAAATGTCTAATAAGAAAGGCGCAGATACTTTAAATAAATAGTACCAGACGACACAAAACTACGATTGTCTAGAAATGAAAAGGGAGGTATACAACTAACTTTTGAAAACAAAACATAGTCAAAGCAGTTCTTCTCACATTGAATAGGAGAAAGAAGAATCCCCAAAGAAATAATACAACAAATATCATAAACAATTTGTCAAAAACATTTCAGTTGTATTCAAATTATAAATCCAGACAGTGATAGACTAGAAACCAGCAGTCAAACGTACCGCCACACGATTTATTTTACGACTCATACTGCCACAAAAGAAAGCACCTTAACGTTCATCACCAGCAAAGATTTAAACTATGCTATCACACGGAAAAAGTAATGATCAAGCCAATGAATGTGAGATACGGGTCAAATGGATGTCCAGTATTTAGGTCACGTTGAGATGTTTTGAAGACCGCTCATAAGAATGTTAAGTTAAAAAGAGTGAGAAAAGAGCCCCCGTCACACCAGGTGGCGTATATGTCGTTAGTGACTTTTAATTTTACAGACCTTCAGCACACGATTTTTTACATACATTTGTTGGTATTACGCCAGTGGCGCTATTTTTTCCCAGAAAAAAATCTGGTGCCGATCTAAGGCTGGGTGAAACCGGACCCCGTCTGTTGTGATCCCAAACACTATCTCTTGTCATTTGTAGTCCAGTCCTCTAAATAAGGGCGAAATGATCGCATTGTTTATGTATTTGTATTCTATGCATGGAATAAGTTTCAATTTCAGCAATGGTATAACTGTCGTGAGGAGTCAGATTATTTCGTATTTTCAAAAGCGTTTAATATTACCCTTAGGGTCATATCCATGCCGTAAAAATGAATCCATTATCGTTAATATTATCGCTTATTTAGGATGAGGTGATCTCAGTATTGAATTATGATTTGGTAAAACTATTGGCTTTCATGCAATTCTCTGATGGTGCATCTTTCTGTTCAATGAGTCAGTGAAGTGACATACAGTGCGTAAATGAAAACATTGAACATATAATTAAACTAAATAAAACACCATTATACTGAGAAAAACTCTGGGTTATTTTAATATAGGCCATACTTGATAATTAGAAAATATTTGTAAATGTGTTCACGTTTTGATATAGATCGGTATATATGAATGACAACTGTATTAAGTGTATATAATATAGTTTATTTCTTTTTTTGGTCTCACTATCGATTTTCAGTTAAACATATGAATGTTTTCTCCACATGTCACCAAAGAAACCTCTACCCAGAAACCGAGCTTTGAAGGTATGTACTAATAACAGTTTATTTGCATTAAAAATTGTAAGTAATTTACATAAGGACATGGAGAAACATTTGAGAGAGGAACAAGTAGGTTTTAGGAAAAAATATATCATGTGTTGATCAAATAACTACTTTACGAATTATTGATGAACAAATGTTAGAATTATAGTACCCACTTTATATCGGTTCCTCCATAGATCGCGGAAAGTCTTTTGGTAGTTTAGACAGAGACACAATTTTGAGGTTACTGAGTCATTACAGTATCCTTTTATAAGATGTATATATATATATATATATATATATTTATATACATATGTATATATAATTTAGCTTGTTGACACAATGTTGTTCATAACCTGACAATTAACATGTGATCACCATTTATGAATAATGTTAAATGAACGAAGACAATTACATGAGTGGCAGTAAATGTCTAATAAGAAAGGCGCAGATAATTTAAATAAATAGTACCAGACGACACAAAACTACGATTGTCTAGAAATGAAGAGGGAGGTATACAACTAACTTTTGAAAACAAAACATAGTCAAAGCAGTTCTTTTCACATTGAATAGGAGAAAGAAGAATCCCCAAAGAAATAAAACAACAAATATCATAAACAATTTGTCAAAAACATTTCAGTTGTATTCAAATTATAAATCCAGACAGTGATAGACTAGAAACCAGCAGTCAAACGTACCGCCACACGATTTATTTTACGACGCATACTGCCACAAAAGAAAGCACCTTAACGTTCATCACCAGCAAAGATTTAAACTATGCTATCACACGGAAAAAGTAATGATCAAGCCAATGAATGTGAGATACGGGTCAAATGGATGTCCAGTATTTAGGTCACGTTGAGATGTTTTGAAGACCGCTCATAAGAATGTTAAGTTAAAAAGAGTGAGAAAAGAGCCCCCGTCACACCAGGTGGCGTATATGTCGTTAGTGACTTTAATTTTACAGACCTTCAGCACACGATTTTTTACATACATTTGTTGGTATTACGCCAGTGGCGCTATTTTTTCCCAGAAAAAAATCTGGTGCCGATCTAAGGCTGGGTGAAACCGGACCCCGTCTGTTGTGATCCCAAACACTATCTCTTGTCATTTGTAGTCCAGTCCTCTAAATAAGGGCGAAATGATCGCATTGTTTATGTATTTGTATTCTATGCATGGAATAAGTTTCAATTTCAGCAATGGTATAACTGTCGTGAGGAGTCAGATTATTTCGTATTTTCAAAAGCGTTTAATATTACCCTTAGGGTCATATCCATGCCGTAAAAATGAATCCATTATCGTTAATATTATCGCTTATTTAGGATGAGGTGATCTCAGTATTGAATTATGATTTGGTAAAACTATTGGCTTTCATGCAATTCTCTGATGGTGCATCTTTCTGTTCAATGAGTCAGTGAAGTGACATACAGTGCGTAAATGAAAACATTGAACATATAATTAAAATAAATAAAACACCATTATACTGAGAAAAACTCTGGGTTATTTTAATATAGGCCATACTTGATAATTAGAAAATATTTGTAAATGTGTTCACGTTTTGATATAGATCGGTATATATGAATGACAACTGTATTAAGTGTATATAATATAGTTTATTTCTTTTTTTGGTCTCACTATCGATTTTCAGTTAAACATATGAATGTTTTCTCCACATGTCACCAAAGAAACCTCTACCCAGAAACCGAGCTTTGAAGGTATGTACTAATAACAGTTTATTTGCATTAAAAATTGTAAGTAATTTACATAAGGACATGGAGAAACATTTGAGAGAGGAACAAGTAGGTTTTAGGAAAAATATATCATGTGTTGATCAAATAACTACTTTACGAATTATTGATGAACAAATGTTAGAATTATAGTACCCACTTTATATCGGTTCCTCCATAGATCGCGGAAAGTCTTTTGGTAGTTTAGACAGAGACACAATTTTGAGGTTACTGAGTCATTACAGTATCCTTTTATAAGATGTATATATATATATAGATATATATATATTTATATACATATGTATATATAATTTAGCTTGTTGACACAATGTTGTTCATAACCTGACAATTAACATGTGATCACCATTTATGAATAATGTTAAATGAACGAAGACAATTACATGAGTGGCAGTAAATGTCTAATAAGAAAGGCGCAGATAATTTAAATAAATAGTACCAGACGACACAAAACTACGATTGTCTAGAAATGAAGAGGGAGGTATACAACTAACTTTTGAAAACAAAACATAGTCAAAGCAGTTCTTTTCACATTGAATAGGAGAAAGAAGAATCCCCAAAGAAATAAAACAACAAATATCATAAACAATTTGTCAAAAACATTTCAGTTGTATTCAAATTATAAATCCAGACAGTGATAGACTAGAAACCAGCAGTCAAACGTACAGCCACACGATTTATTTTACGACGCATACTGCCACAAAAGAAAGCACCTTAACGTTCATCACCAGCAAATATTTACTATGCTATCACACGGAAAAAGTAATGATCAAGCCAATGAATGTGAGATACGGGTCAAATGGATGTCCAGTATTTAGGTCACGTTGAGATGTTTTGAAGACCGCTCATAAGAATGTTAAGTTAAAAAAGAGTGAGAAAAGAGCCCGTCACACCAGGTGGCGTATATGTCGTTAGTGACTTTAAATTTTACAGACCTTCAGCACACGATTTTGTACATACATTTGTTGGTATTACGCCAGTGGCGCTATTTTTTCCCAGAAAAAAATCTGGTGCCGATCTAAGGCTGGGTGAAACCGGACCCCGTCTGTTGTGATCCCAAACACTATCTCTTGTCATTTGTAGTCCAGTCCTCTAAATAAGGGCGAAATTGATCGCATTGTTTATGTATTTGTATTCTATGCATGGAATTAGTTTCAATTTCAGCAATGGTATAACTGTCGTGAGGAGTCAGATTATTTCGTATTTTCAAAAGCGTTTAATATTACCCTTAGGGTCATATCCATGCCGTAAAAATGAATCCATTATCGTTAATATTATCGCTTATTTAGGATGAGGTGCTCTCAGTATTGAATTATGATTTGGTAAAACTATTGGCTTTCATGCAATTCTCTGATGGTGCATCTTTCTGTTCAATGAGTCAGTGAAGTGACATACAGTGCGTAAATGAAAACATTGAACATATAATTAAACTAAATAAAACACCATTATACTGAGAAAAACTCTGGGTTATTTTAATATAGGCCATACTTGATAATTAGAAATATTTGTAAATGTGTTCACGTTTTGATATAGATCGGTATATATGAATGACAACTGTATTAAGGGTATATAATATAGTTTATTTCTTTTTTTGGTCTCACTATCGATTTTCAGTTAAAAATATGAATGTTTTCTCCACATGTCACCAAAGAAACCTCTACCCAGAAACCGAGCTTTGAAGGTATGTACTAATAACAGTTTATTTGCATTAAAAATTGTAAGTAATTTACATAAGGACACGGAGAAACATTTGAGAGATGAACAAGTAGGTTTTAGGAAAAATATATCATGTGTTGATCAAATAACTACTTTACGAATTATTGATGAACAAATGTTAGAATTATAGTACCCACTTTATATCGGTTCCTCCATAGATCGCGGAAAGTCTTTTGGTAGTTTTGACAGAGACACAATTTTGAGGTTACTGAGTCATTACAGTATCCTTTTATAATATGTATATATATATATACATATGTATATATTAATTTGCTTGTTGACACAATGTTGTTCATAACCTGACAATTAACATGTGATCACCATTTATGAATAATGTTAAATGAACGAAGACAATTACATGAGTGGCAGTAAATGTCTAATAAGAAAGGCGCAGATATTTAAATAAATAGTACCAGACGACACAAAACTACGATTGTCTAGAAATGAAAAGGGAGGTATACAACTAACTTTTGAAAACAAAACATAGTCAAAGCAGTTCTTCTCACATTGAATAGGAGAAAGAAGAATCCCCAAAGAAATAAACAACAAATATCATAAACAATTTGTCAAAAACATTTCAGTTGTATTCAAATTATAAATCCAGACAGTGATAGACTAGAAACCAGCAGTCAAACGTACCGCCACACGATTTATTTTACGACGCATACTGCCACAAAAGAAAGCACCTTAACGTTCATCACCAGCAAAGATTTAAACTATGCTATCACACGGAAAAGTAATGATCAAGCCAATGAATGTGAGATACGGGTCAAATGGATGTCCAGTATTTAGGTCACGTTGAGATGTTTTGAAGACCGCTCATAAGAATGTTAAGTTAAAAAAGAGTGAGAAAAGAGCCCCCGTCACACCAGGTGGCGTATATGTCGTTAGTGACTTTAATTTTACAGACCTTCAGCACACGATTTTTTACATACATTTGTTGGTATTACGCCAGTGGCGCTATTTTTTCCCAGAAAAAAATCTGGTGCCGATCTAAGGCTGGGTGAAACCGGACCCCGTCTGTTGTGATCCCAAACACTATCTCTTGTCATTTGTAGTCCAGTCCTCTAAATAAGGGCGAAAATGATCGTCTTGTTTATGTATTTGTATTCTATGCATGGAATTAGTTTCAATTTCAGCAATGGTATAACTGTCGTGAGGAGTCAGATTATTTCGTATTTTCAAAAGCGTTTAATATTACCCTTAGGGTCATATCCATGCCGTAAAAATGAATCCATTATCGTTAATATTATCGCTTATTTAGGATGAGGTGATCTCAGTATTGAATTATGATTTGGTAAAACTATTGGCTTTCATGCAATTCTCTGATGGTGCATCTTTCTGTTCAATGAGTCAGTGAAGTGACATACAGTGCGTAAATGAAAACATTGAACATATAATTAAACTAAATAAAACACCATTATACTGAGAAAAACTCTGGGTTATTTTAATATAGGCCATACTTGATAATTAGAAAATATTTGTAAATGTGTTCACGTTTTGATATAGATCGGTATATATGAATGACAACTGTATTAAGGGTATATAATATAGTTTATTTCTTTTTTTGGTCTCACTATCGATTTTCAGTTAAAAATATGAATGTTTTCTCCACATGTCACCAAAGAAACCTCTACCCAGAAACCGAGCTTTGAAGGTATGTACTAATAACAGTTTATTTGCATTAAAAATTGTAAGTAATTTACATAAGGACATGGAGAAACATTTGAGAGATGAACAAGTAGGTTTTAGGAAAAATATATCATGTGTTGATAAATAACTACTTTACGAATTATTGATGAACAAATGTTAGAATTATAGTACCCACTTTATATCGGTTCCTCCATAGATCGCGGAAAGTCTTTTGGTAGTTTGACAGAGACACAATTTTGAGGTTACTGAGTCATTACAGTATCCTTTTATAATATGTATATATATATATACATATGTATATATATAATTTAGCTTGTTGACACAATGTTGTTCATAACCTGACAATTAACATGTGATCACCATTTATGAATAATGTTAAATGAACGAAGACAATTACATGAGTGGCAGTAAATGTCTAATAAGAAAGGCGCAGATAATTTAAATAAATAGTACCAGACGACACAAAACTACGATTGTCTAGAAATGAAAGGGAGGTATACAACTAACTTTTGAAAACAAAACATAGTCAAAGCAGTTCTTCTCACATTGAATAGGAGAAAGAAGAATCCCCAAAGAAATAAACAACAAATATCATAAACAATTTGTCAAAAACATTTCAGTTGTATTCAAATTATAAATCCAGACAGTGATAGACTAGAAACCAGCAGTCAAACGTACCGCCACACGATTTATTTTACGACGCATACTGCCACAAAAGAAAGCACCTTAACGTTCATCGCCAGCAAAGATTTAAACTATGCTATCACACGGAAAAAGTAATGATCAAGCCAATGAATGTGAGATACGGGTCAAATGGATGTCCAGTATTTAGGTCACGTTGAGATGTTTTGAAGACCGCTCATAAGAATGTTAAGTTAAAAAAGAGTGAGAAAAGAGCCCCCGTCACACCAGGTGGCATATATGTCGTTAGTGACTTTAATTTTACAGACCTTCAGCACACGATTTTTTACATACATTTGTTGGTATTACGCCAGTGGCGCTATTTTTTCCCAGAAAAAAATCTGGTGCCGATCTAAGGCTGGGTGAAACCGGACCCCGTCTGTTGTGATCCCAAACACTACTCTTGTCATTTGTAGTCCAGTCCTCTAAATAAGGGCGAAATGATCGCATTGTTTATGTATTTGTATTCTATGCATGGAATAGTTTCAATTTCAGCAATGGTATAACTGTCGTGAGGAGTCAGATTATTTCGTATTTTCAAAAGCGTTTAATATTACCCTTAGGGTCATATCCATGCCGTAAAAATGAATCCATTATCGTTAATATTATCGCTTATTTAGGATGAGGTGATCTCAGTATTGAATTATGATTTGGTAAAACTATGGCTTTCAGCAATTCTCTGATGGTGCATCTTTCTGTTCAATGAGTCAGTGAAGTGACATACAGTGCGTAAATGAAAACATTGAACATATAATTAAACTAAATAAAACACCATTATACTGAGAAAAACTCTGGGTTATTTTAATATAGGCCATACTTGATAATTAGAAATATTTGTAAATGTGTTCACGTTTTGATATAGATCGGTATATATGAATGACAACTGTATTAAGGGTATATAATATAGTTTATTTCTTTTTTTGGTCTCACTATCGATTTTCAGTTAAAAATATGAATGTTTTCTCCACATGTCACCAAAGAAACCTCTACCCAGAAACCGAGCTTTGAAGGTATGTACTAATAACAGTTTATTTGCATTAAAAATTGTAAGTAATTTACATAAGGACATGGAGAAACATTTGAGAGATGAACAAGTAGGTTTTAGGAAAAATATATCATGTGTTGATCAAATAACTACTTTACGAATTATTGATGAACAAATGTTAGAATTATAGTACCCACTTTATATCGGTTCCTCCATAGATCGCGGAAAGTCTTTTGGTAGTTTGACAGAGACACAATTTTGAGGTTACTGAGTCATTACAGTATCCTTTTATAATATGTATATATATATATACATATGTATATATATAATTTGCTTGTTGACACAATGTTGTTCATAACCTGACAATTAACATGTGATCACCATTTATGAATAATGTTAAATGAACGAAGACAATTACATGAGTGGCAGTAAATGTCTAATAAGAAAGGCGCAGATAATTTAAATAAATAGTACCAGACGACACAAAACTACGATTGTCTAGAAATGAAAGGGAGGTATACAACTAACTTTTGAAAACAAAACATAGTCAAAGCAGTTCTTCTCACATTGAATAGGAGAAAGAAGAATCCCCAAAGAAATAAACAACAAATATCATAAACAATTTGTCAAAAACATTTCAGTTGTATTCAAATTATAAATCCAGACAGTGATAGACTAGAAACCAGCAGTCAAACGTACCGCCACACGATTTATTTTACGACGCATACTGCCACAAAAGAAAGCACCTTAACGTTCATCACCAGCAAAGATTTAAACTATGCTATCACACGGAAAAAGTAATGATCAAGCCAATGAATGTGAGATACGGGTCAAATGGATGTCCAGTATTTAGGTCACGTTGAGATGTTTTGAAGACCGCTCATAAGAATGTTAAGTTAAAAAAGAGTGAGAAAAGAGCCCCCGTCACACCAGGTGGCGTATATGTCGTTAGTGACTTTAATTTTACAGACCTTCAGCACACGATTTTTTACATACATTTGTTGGTATTACGCCAGTGGCGCTATTTTTTCCCAGAAAAAAATCTGGTGCCGATCTAAGGCTGGGTGAAACCGGACCCCGTCTGTTGTGATCCCAAACACTATCTCTTGTCATTTGTAGTCCAGTCCTCTAAATAAGGGCGAAATTGATCGCATTGTTTATGTATTTGTATTATATGCATGGAATTAGTTTCAATTTCAGCAATGGTATAACTGTCGTGAGGAGTCAGATTATTTCGTATTTTCAAAAGCGTTTAATATTACCCTTAGGGTCATATCCATGCCGTAAAAATGAATCCATTATCGTTAATATTATCGCTTATTTAGGATGAGGTGCTCTCAGTATTGAATTATGATTTGGTAAAACTATGGCTTTCAGGCAATTCTCTGATGGTGCATCTTTCTGTTCAATGAGTCAGTGAAGTGACATACAGTGCGTAAATGAAAACATTGAACATATAATTAAACTAAATAAAACACCATTATACTGAGAAAAAATCTGGGTTATTTTAATATAGGCCCATACTTGATAATTAGAAAATATTTGTAAATGTGTTCACGTTTTGATATAGATCGGTATATATGAATGACAACTGTATTAAGGGTATATAATATAGTTTATTTCTTTTTTTGGTCTCACTATCGATTTTCAGTTAAAATATGAATGTTTTCTCCACATGTCACCAAAGAAACCTCTACCCAGAAACCGAGCTTTGAAGGTATGTACTAATAACAGTTTATTTGCATTAAAAATTGTAAGTAATTTACATAAGGACATGGAGAAACATTTGAGAGATGAACAAGTAGGTTTTAGGAAAAAAATATATCATGTGTTGATCAAATAACTACTTTACGAATTATTGATGAACAAATGTTAGAATTATAGTACCCACTTTATATCGGTTCCTCCATAGATCGCGGAAAGTCTTTTGGTAGTTTAGACAGAGACACAATTTTGAGGTTACTGAGTCATTACAGTATCCTTTTATAATATGTATATATATATATATATATATATATATATATATATATATATATATATATATATATATATACATATGTATATATAATTTAGCTTGTTGACACAATGTTGTTCATAACCTGACAATTAACATGTGATCACCATTTATGAATAATGTTAAATGAACGAAGACAATTACATGAGTGGCAGTAAATGTCTAATAAGAAAGGCGCAGATAATTTAAATAAATAGTACCAGACGACACAAAACTACGATTGTCTAGAAATGAAGAGGGAGGTATACAACTAACTTTTGAAAACAAAACATAGTCAAAGCAGTTCTTCTCACATTGAATAGGAGAAAGAAGAATCCCCAAAGAAATAAAACAACAAATATCATAAACAATTTGTCAAAAACATTTCAGTTGTATTCAAATTATAAATCCAGACAGTGATAGACTAGAAACCAGTAGTCAATACCGCCACACGATTTATTTTACGACGCATACTGCCACAAAAGAAAGCACCTTAACGTTCATCACCAGCAAAGATTTAAACTATGCTATCACACGGAAAAAGTAATGATCAAGCCAATGAATGTGAGATACGGGTCAAATGGATGTCCAGTATTTAGGTCACGTTGAGATGTTTTGAAGACCGCTCATAAGAATGTTAAGTTAAAAAAGAGTGAGAAAAGAGCCCCCGTCACACCAGGTGGCATATATGTCGTTAGTGACTTTAAATTTTACAGACCTTCAGCACACGATTTTTTACATACATTTGTTGGTATTACGCCAGTGGCGCTATTTTTTTCCCAGAAAAAATCAGGTACCCATTAAGGCTGGGTGAAACCGGACCCCGTCTGTTGTGATCCCAAACACTACCTTTGTCATTTGTAGTCCAGTCCACTAAATAAGGGCGAAATTGATCGCATTGTTTATGTATTTGTATTCTATGCATGGAATTAGTTTCATATTCAGCAATGGTGCAACTGTCGTGAGGAGTTAGATTATTTCGTATTTTCAAAAGCGTTTAATATTACTCTTAGGGTCATATCCATGCCGTAAAAATGAATCCATTATCATTAATAGTATCGCTTATTTAGGCTGAGGTGCTCTCAGTATTGAATTATGATTTGGTAAAACTATGGGCTTTCAGGCAATTCTATGGTGGTGCATCTTTCAGTTCAATGAGTCAGTGAAGTGACATACAGTGCGTAAATGAAAACAATGAACATATAATAAACTAAATAAAACACCATTATACTGAGAAAAACTCTGGGTTATTTTAATATAGGCCCAACTTGATAATTAGAACATAGTTAAATGTGTTCACGTTTTGATATAGATCGGTATATATGAATGACAACTGTATTAAGGGTATATAATATAGTTTATTTCTTTTTTTGGTCTCACTATCGATTTTCAGTTAAAAATATGAATGTTTTCTCCACATGTCACCAAAGAAACCTCTACCCAGAAACCGAGCTTTGAAGGTATGTACTAATAACAGTTTATTTGCATTAAAAATTGTAAGTAATTTACATAAGGACATGGAGAAACATTTGAGAGATGAACAAGTAGGTTTTAGGAAAAAACTATATCATGTGTTGATCAAATAACTACTTTACGAATTATTGATGAACAAATGTTAGAATTATAGTACCCACTTTATATCGGTTCCTCCATAGATCGCGGAAAGTCTTTTGGTAGTTTAGACAGAGACACAATTTTGAGGTTACTGAGTCATTACAGTATCCTTTTATAATATGTATATATATATATACATATGTATATATAATTTAGCTTGTTGACACAATGTTGTTCATAACCTGACAATTAACATGTGATCACATTTATGAATAATGTTAAATGAACGAAGACAATTACATGAGTGGCAGTAATGACTAATAAGAAAGGCGCAGATAATTTAAATAAATATTACCAGACGATACAAAACTACGATTGTCTAGAAATGAAAGGGAGGTATACAACTAACTTTGGAAAAAAAAACAAAGTCAAAGCAGTTCCTTCCCACATTGAATAGGAGAAAGAAGAATCCCCAAAGAAATAAAACAACAAATATTATACACCATTTGTCAAAAACATTTCACTTGTATTCAAATTATAAATCCAGACGGTGATAGACTACAAACCAGCAGTCAAACGTACCGCCACACTATTTATTTTACGACGCATACTGCCACAAAAGAAAGCACCTTAACGTTCATCGCCAGCAAAGATTTAAACTATGCTATCACACGGAAAAAGTAATGATCAAGCCAATGAATGTGAGATACGGGTCAAATGGATGTCCAGTATTTAGGTCACGTTGAGATGTTTTGAAGACCGCTCATAAGAATGTTAAGTTAAAAAAGAGTGAGAAAAGAGCCCCCGTCACACCAGGTGGCATATATGTCGTTAGTGACTTTAAATTTACAGACCTTCAGCACACGATTTTTTACATACATTTGTTGGTATTACGCCAGTGGCGCTATTTTTTTCCCAGAAAAAAATCAGGTACCATTTAAGGCTGGGTGAAACCGGACCCCGTCTGTTGTGATCCCAAACACTACCTTTTGTCATTTGTAGTCCAGTCCACTAAATAAGGGCGAAATTGATCGCATTGTTTATGTATTTGTATTCTATGCATGGAATTAGTTTCATATTCAGCAATGGTGCAACTGTCGTGAGGAGTTAGATTATTTCGTATTTTCAAAAGCGTTTAATATTACTCTTAGGGTCATATCCATGCCGTAAAAATGAATCCATTATCATTAATAGTATCGCTTATTTAGGCTGAGGTGCTCTCAGTATTGAATTATGATTTGGTAAAACTATGGGCTTTCAGGCAATTCTATGGTGGTGCATCTTTCAGTTCAATGAGTCAGTGAAGTGACATACAGTGCGTAAATGAAAACAATGAACATAAATAAACTAAATAAAACACCATTATACTGAGAAAAAATCTGGGTTATTTTAATATAGGCCCTACTTGATAATTAGAACATATTTGTAAATGTGTTCACGTTTTGATATAGATCGGTATATATGAATGACAACTGTATTAAGGGTATATAATATAGTTTATTTCTTTTTTGGTCGCACTATCGATTTTCAGTTAAAAATATGAATGTTTTCTCCACATGTCACCAAAGAAACCTCTACCCAGAAACCGAGCTTTGAAGGTATGTACTAATAACAGTTTATTTGCATTAAAAATTGTAAGTAATTTACATAAGGACATGGAGAAACATTTGAGAGATGAACAAGTAGGTTTTAGGAAAAACTATATCATGTGTTGATCAAATAACTACTTTACGAATTATGATGAACAAATGTTAGAATTATAGTACCCACTTTATATCGGTTCCTCCATAGATCGCGGAAAGTCTTTTGGTAGTTTAGACAGAGACACAATTTTGAGGTTACTGAGTCATTACAGTATCCTTTTATAATATGTATATATATATATAGATATATATACATATGTATATATAATTTAGCTTGTTGACACAATGTTGTTCATAACCTGACAATTAACATGTGATCATCATTTATGAATAATGTTAAATGAACGAAGACAATTACATGAGTGGCAGTAAATGACTAATAAGAAAGGCGCAGATAATTTAAATAAATATTACCAGACGATACAAAACTACGATTGTCTAGAAATGAAGAGGGAGGTATACAACTAACTTTGAAAAAAAACAAAGTCAAAGCAGTTCCTTCCCACATTGAATAGGAGAAAGACGAATCCCCAAAGAAATAAAACAACAAATATTATACACATTTGTCAAAAACATTTCACTTGTATTCAAATTATAAATCCAGACGGTGATAGACTACAAACCAGCAGTCAAACGTACCGCCACACTATTTATTTTACGACGCAACCTGCACAAAAGAAAGCACCTTAACGTTCATCGCCAGCAAAGATTTAAACTATGCTATCACACGGAAAAAGTAATGATCAAGCCAATGAATGTGAGATACGGGTCAAATGGATGTCCAGTATTTAGGTCACGTTGAGATGTTTTGAAGACCGCTCATAAGAATGTTAAGTTAAAAAAGAGTGAGAAAAGAGCCCCCGTCACACCAGGTGGCATATATGTCGTTAGTGACTTTAAATTTTACAGACCTTCAGCACACGATTTTTTACATACATTTGTTGGTATTACGCCAGTGGCGCTATTTTTTCCCAAAAAAAATCAGGTACCCATCTAAGGCTGGGTGAAACCGGACCCCGTCTGTTGTGATCCCAAACACAACCTTTTGTCATTTGTAGTCCAGTCCACTAAATAAGGGCGAAATTGATCGCATTGTTTATGTATTTGTATTCTATGCATGGAATTAGTTTCATATTAGCAATGGTGCAACTCTCGTGAGGAGTTAGATTATTTCGTATTTTCAAAAGCGTTTAATATTACTCTTAGGGTCATATCCATGCCGTAAAAATGAATCCATTATCATTAATAGTATCGCTTATTTAGACTGAGGTGCTCTCAGTATTGAATTATGATTTGGTAAAACTATGGGCTTTCAGGCAATTCTATGGTGGTGCATCTTTCAGTTCAATGAGTCAGTGAAGTGACATACAGTGCGTAAATGAAAACAATGAACATATAACTAAACTAAATAAAACACCATTATACTGAGAAAAACTCTGGGTTATTTTAATATAGGCCCAACTTGATAATTAGAACATAGTTTGTAAATGTGTTCACGTTTTGATATAGATCGGTATATATGAATGACAACTGTATTAAGGGTATATAATATAGTTTATTTCTTTTTTGGTCTCACTATCGATTTTCAGTTAAAATATGAATGTTTTCTCCACATGTCACCAAAGAAACCTCTACCCAGAAACCGAGCTTTGAAGGTATGTACTAATAACAGTTTATTTGCATTAAAAATTGTAAGTAATTTACATAAGGACATGGAGAAACATTTGAGAGATGAACAAGTAGGTTTTAGGAAAAACTATATCATGTGTTGATCAAATAACTACTTTACGAATTATTGATGAACAAATGGTAGAATTATAGTACCCACTTTATATCGGTTCCTCCATAGATCGCGGAAAGTATTTTGGTAGTTTAGACAGAGACACAATTTTGAGGTTACTGAGTCATTACAGTATCCTTTTATAATATGTATATATATATATACATATGTATATATAATTTAGCTTGTTGACACAATGTTGTTCATAACCTGACAATTAACATGTGATCATCATTTATGAATAATGTTAAATGAACGAAGACAATTACATGAGTGGCAGTAAATGACTAATAAGAAAGGCGCAGATAATTTAAATAAATATTACCAGACGATACAAAACTACGATTGGCTAGAAATGAAGAGGGAGGTATACAACTAACTTTGGAAAAAAAACAAAGTCAAAGCAGTTCCTTCCCACATTGAATAGGAGAAAGACGAATCCCAAAAGAAATAAAACAACAAATATTATACACCATTTGTCAAAAACATTTCACTTGTATTCAAATTATAAATCCAGACGGTGATAGACTACAAACCAGCAGTCAAACGTACCGCCACACTATTTATTTTACGACGCAACCTGTCACAAAAGAAGGCACCTTAACGTTCATCGCCAGCAAAGATTTAAACTATGCTATCACACGGAAAAAGTAATGATCAAGCCAATGAATGTGAGATACGGGTCAAATGGATGTCCAGTATTTAGGTCACGTTGAGATGTTTTGAAGACCGCTCATAAGAATGTTAAGTTAAAAAGAGTGAGAAAAGAGCCCCCGTCACACCAGGTGGCGTATATGTCGTTAGTGACTTTAAATTTTACAGACCTTCAGCACACGATTTTTTACATACATTTGTTGGTATTACGCCAGTGGCGCTATTTTTTTCCCAGAAAAAAATCAGGTACCCATTTAAGGCTGGGTGAAACCGGACCCCGTCTGTTGTGATCCCAAACACTACCTTTTGTCATTTGTAGTCCAGTCCACTAAATAAGGGCGAAATTGATCGCATTGTTTATGTTTTTGTATTCTTGCATGGAATTAGTTTCATATTAAGCAATGGTGCAACTGTCGTGAGGAGTTAGATTATTTCGTATTTTCAAAAGCGTTAATATTACTCTTAGGGTCATATCCATGCCGTAAAAATGAATCCATTATCATTAATAGTATCGCTTATTTAGGCTGAGGTGCTCTCAGTATTGAATTATGATTTGGTAAAACTATGGGCTTTCAGGCAATTCTATGGTGGTGCATCTTTCAGTTCAATGAGTCAGTGAAGTGACATACAGTGCGTAAATGAAAACAATGAACATAAAATAAACTAAATAAAACACCATTATACTGAGAAAAAATCTGGGTTATTTTAATATAGGCCCTACTTGATAATTAGAACATATTTGTAAATGTGTTCACGTTTTGATATAGATCGGTATATATGAATGACAACTGTATTAAGGGTATATAATATAGTTTATTTCTTTTTTTGGTCGCACTATCGATTTTCAGTTAAAAATATGAATGTTTTCTCCACATGTCACCAAAGAAACCTCTACAAAGAAACCGAGCTTTGAAGGTATGTACTAATAACAGTTTATTTGCATTAAAAATTGTAAGTAATTTACATAAGGACATGGAGAAACATTTGAGAGATGAACAAGTAGGTTTTAGAAAAAACTATATCATGTGTTGATCAAATAACTACTTTTCGAATTACTGATGAACAAATGTTAGAATTATAGTATCCACTTTATATCGGTTCCTCCATAGATCGCGGAAAGTCTTTTGGTAGTTTAGACAGAGACACAATTTTGAGGTTACTGAGTCATTACAGTATCCTTTTATAATATGTATATATATATAGATATATATATTTATATACATATGTATATATAATTTAGCTTGTTGACACAATATTGTTCTAACCTGACAATTAACATGTGATCACCATTTATGAATAATGTTAAATGAACGAAGACAATTACATGAGTGGCAGTAAATGACTAATAAGAAAGGCGCAGATAATTTAAATAAATAGTACCAGACGATACAAAACTACGATTGTCTAGAAATGAAGAGGGAGGTATACAACTAACTTTGGAAAAAAAAACAAAGTCAAAGCAGTTCCTTCCCACATTGAATAGGAGAAAAAGAATCCCCAAAGAAATAAAACAACAAATATTATACACAATTTTCAAAAACATTTTACTTGTATTCAAATTATAAATCCAGACGTTGATAGACTACAAACCAGCAGTCAAACGTACCGCCACACGATTTATTTTACGACGCATACTGCCACAATAGAAAGCACCTTAACGTTCATCACCAGCAAAGATTTAAACTATGCTATCACACGGAAAAAGTAATGCTCAAGCCAATGAATGTGAGATACGGGTCAAATGGATGTCCAGTATTTAGGTCACGTTGAGATGTTTTGAAGACCGCTCATAAGAATGTTAAGTTAAAAAAGAGTGAGAAAAGAGCCCCCGTCACACCAGGTGGCATATATGTCGTTAGTGACTTTAAATTTTACAGACCTTCAGCACACGATTTTTTACATACATTTGTTGGTATTACGCCAGTGGCGCTATTTTTTTCCCAGAAAAAAAATCAGGTACCCATTTAAGGCTGGGTGAAACCGGACCCCGTCTGTTGTGATCCCAAACACAACCTTTTGTCATTTGTAGTCCAGTCCACTAAATAAGGGCGAAATTGATCGCATTGTTTATGTATGTGTATTCTATGCATGGAATTAGTTTCATATTCAGCAATGGTGCAACTGTCGTGAGGAGTTAGATTATTTCGTATTTTCAAAAGCGTTTAATATTACTCTTAGGGTCATATCCATGCCGTAAAAATGAATCCATTATCATTAATAGTATCGCTTATTTAGGCTGAGGTGCTCTCAGTATTGAATTATGATTTGGTAAACTATGGGCTTTCAGGCAATTCTATGGTGGTGCATCTTTCAGTTCAATGAGTCAGTGAAGTGACATACAGTGCGTAAATGAAAACAATGAACATATAACTAAACTAAATAAAACACCATTATACTGAGAAAAACTCTGAGAAAAACTCTGGGTTATTTTAATATAGGCCCAACTTGATAATTAGAACATAGTTGTAAATGTGTTCACGTTTTGATGTAGATCGGTATATATGAATGACAACTGTATTAAGGGTATATATATAGTTTATTTCTTTTTTTGGTCTCACTATCGATTTTCAGTTAAAATATGAATGTTTTCTCCACATGTCACCAAAGAAACCTCTACCCAGAAACCGAGCTTTGAAGGTATGTACTAATAACAGTTTATTTGCATTAAAAATTGTAAGTAATTTACATAAGGACATGGAGAAACATTTGAGAGATGAACAAGTAGGTTTTAGGAAAAACTATATCATGTGTTGATCAAATAACTACTTTACGAATTATTGATGAACAAATGGTAGAATTATAGTACCCACTTTATATCGGTTCCTCCATAGATCGCGGAAAGTATTTTGGTAGTTTAGACAGAGACACAATTTTGAGGTTACTGAGTCATTACAGTATCCTTTTATAATATGTATATATATATATACATATGTATATATAATTTAGCTTGTTGACACAAGTTGTTCATAACCTGACAATTAACATGTGATCATCATTTATGAATAATGTTAAATGAACGAAGACAATTACATGAGTGGCAGTAAATGACTAATAAGAAAGGCGCAGATAATTTAAATAAATATTACCAGACGATACAAAACTACGATTGTCTAGAAATGAAGAGGGAGGTATACAACTAACTTTGGAAAAAAAACAAAGCCAAAGCAGTTCCTTCCCACATTGAATAGGAGAAAGAAGAATCCCCAAGAAATAAAACAACAAATATTATACACCATTTGTCAAAAACATTTCACTTGTATTCAAATTATAAATCCAGACGGTGATAGACTACAAACCAGCAGTCAAACGTACCGCCACACTATTTATTTTACGACGCAACCTGTCACAAAGAAGGCACCTTAACGTTCATCGCCAGCAAAGATTTAAACTATGCTATCACTCGGATAAAGTAATGATCAGCCAATGAATGTGAGATACGGGTCAAATGGATGTCCAGTATTTAGGTCACGTTGAGATGTTTTGAAGACCGCTCATAAGAATGTTAAGTTAAAAAAGAGTGAGAAAAGAGCCCCCGTCACACCAGGTGGCGTATATGTCGTTAGTGACTTTAAATTTTAAACCTTCAGCACACGATTTTTTACATACATTTGTTGGTATTACGCCAGTGGGCTATTTTTTTCCCAGAAAAAAATCAGGTACCCATTTAAGGATGGGTGAAACCGGACCCCGTCTGTTGTGATCCCAAACACTACCATTTGCATTTGTAGTCCAGTCCACTAAATAAGGGCGAAATTGATCGCATTGTTTATGTATTTGTATTCTATGCATGGAATTAGTTTCATATTCAGCAATGGTGCAACTGTCGTGAGGAGTTAGATTATTTCGTTTTTCAAAAGCGTTTAATATTACTCTTAGGGTCATATCCATGCCGTAAAAATGAATCCATTATCATTAATAGTATCGCTTATTTAGGCTGAGGTGCTCTCAGTATTGAATTATGATTTGGTAAAACTATGGGCTTTCAGGCAATTCTATGGTGGTGCATCTTTCAGTTCAATGAGTCAGTGAAGTGACATACAGTGCGTAAATGAAAACAATGAACATATAAATAAACTAAATAAAACACCATTATACTGAGAAAAACTCTGGGTTATTTTAATATAGGCCTACTTGATAATTAGAACATATTTGTAAATGTGTTCACGTTTTGATATAGATCGTATATATGAATGACAACTGTATTAAGGGTATATAATATAGTTTATTTCTTTTTTTGGTCGCACTATCGATTTTCAGTTAAAAATATGAATGTTTTCTCCACATGTCACCAAAGAAACCTCTACCCAGAAACCGAGCTTTGAAGGTATGTACTAATAACAGTTTTTTGCATTAAAATTGTAAGTAATTTACATAAAGACATGGAGAAACATTTCAGAGATGAACAAGTAGGTTTTAGGAAAAAACTATATCATGTGTTGATCAAATAACTACTTTACGAATTATTGATGAACAAATGTTAGAATTATAGTACCCACTTTATATCGGTTCCTCCATAGATCGCGGAAAGTCTTTTGGTAGTTTAGACGGAGACACAATTTTGAGGTTACTGAGTCATTACAGTATCCTTTTATAATATGTATATATATATATAGATATATATATTTATATCATATGTATATATAATTTAGCTTGTTGACACAATATTGTTCATAACTTGACAATTAACATGTGATCACCATTTATGAATAATGTTAAATGAACGAAGACAATTACATGAGTGGCAGTAAATGACTAATAAGAAAGGCGCAGATAATTTAAATAAATAGTACCAGACGATACAAAACTACGATTGTCTAGAAATGAAGAGGGAGGTATACAACTAACTTGGAAAAAAAACAAAGTCAAAGCAGTTCCTTCCCACATTGAATAGGAGAAAAAGAATCCCCAAAGAAATAAAACAACAAATATTATACACCATTTGTCAAAAACATTTTACTTGTATTCAAATTATAAATCCAGACGGTGATAGACTACAAACCAGCAGTCAAACGTACCGCCACACGATTTATTTTACGACGCATACTGCCACAAAAGAAAGCACCTTAACGTTCATCACCAGCAAAGATTTAAACTATGCTATCACACGGAAAAAGTAATGCTCAAGCCAATGAATGTGAGATACGGGTCAAATGGATGTCCAGTATTTAGGTCACGTTGAGATGTTTTGAAGACCGCTCATAAGAATGTTAAGTTAAAAAAGAGTGAGAAAAGAGCCCCCGTCACACCAGGTGGCATATATGTCGTTAGTGACTTTAAATTTTACAGACCTTCAGCACACGATTTTTTACATACATTTGTTGGTATTACGCCAGTGGCGCTATTTTTTTCCCAGAAAAAAATCAGGTACCCATTTAAGGCTGGGTGAAACCGGACCCCGTCTGTTGTGATCCCAAACACACCTTTTGTCATTTGTAGTCCAGTCCACTAAATAAGGGCGAAATTGATCGCATTGTTTATGTATTTGTATTCTATGCATGGAATTAGTTTCATATTCAGCAATGGTGCAACTGTCGTGAGGAGTTAGATTATTTCGTATTTTCAAAAGCGTTTAATATTACTCTTA
Source organism: Megaustenia siamemsis (assembly GCA_032433765.1). Taxonomy (NCBI): domain Eukaryota; kingdom Metazoa; phylum Mollusca; class Gastropoda; order Stylommatophora; family Ariophantidae; genus Megaustenia; species Megaustenia siamemsis. The sequence goes on from JAVIAB010000108.1 coordinate 50,831,237, forward strand.
GGGTCATATCCATGCCGTAAAAATGAATCCATTATCATTAATAGTATCGCTTATTTAGGCTGAGGTGCTCTCAGTATTGAATTATGATTTGGTAAAACTATGGGCTTTCAGGCAATTCTATGGTGGTGCATCTTTCAGTTCAATGAGTCAGTGAAGTGACATACAGTGCGTAAATGAAAACAATGAACATATAACTAAACTAAATAAAACACCATTATACTGAGAAAAACTCTGGGTTATTTTAATATAGGCCCAACTTGATAATTAGAACATAGTTGTAAATGTGTTCACGTTTTGATGTAGATCGGTATATATGAATGACAACTGTATTAAGGGTATATAATATAGTTTATTTCTTTTTTTGGTCTCACTATCGATTTTCAGTTAAAATATGAATGTTTTCTCCACATGTCACCAAAGAAACCTCTACCCAGAAACCGAGCTTTGAAGGTATGTACTAATAACAGTTTATTTGCATTAAAAATTGTAAGTAATTTACATAAGGACATGGAGAAACATTTGAGAGATGAACAAGTAGGTTTTAGGAAAAACTATATCATGTGTTGATCAAATAACTACTTTACGAATTATTGATGAACAAATGGTAGAATTATAGTACCCACTTTATATCGGTTCCTCCATAGATCGCGGAAAGTATTTTGGTAGTTTAGACAGAGACACAATTTTGAGGTTACTGAGTCATTACAGTATCCTTTTATAATATGTATATATATATATACATATGTATATATAATTTAGCTTGTTGACACAATGTTGTTCATAACCTGACAATTAACATGTGATCATCATTTATGAATAATGTTAAATGAACGAAGACAATTACATGAGTGGCAGTAAATGACTAATAAGAAAGGCGCAGATAATTTAAATAAATATTACCAGACGATACAAAACTACGATTGTCTAGAAATGAAGAGGGAGGTATACAACTAACTTTGGAAAAAAAAAAAAGCCAAAGCAGTTCCTTCCCACATTGAATAGGAGAAAGAAGAATCCCCAAAGGAAATAAAACAACAAATATTATACACATTTGTCAAAAACATTTCACTTGTATTCAAATTATAAATCCAGACGGTGATAGACTACAAACCAGCAGTCAAACGTACCGCCACACTATTTATTTTACGACGCAACCTGTCACAAAAGAAAGCACCTTAACGTTCATCGCCAGCAAAGATTTAAACTATGCTATCACTCGGATAAAGTAATGATCAAGCCAATGAATGTGAGATACGGGTCAAATGGATGTCCAGTATTTAGGTCACGTTGAGATGTTTTGAAGACCGCTCATAAGAATGTTAAGTTAAAAAAGAGTGAGAAAAGAGCCCCCGTCACACCAGGTGGCGTATATGTCGTTAGTGACTTTAAATTTTACAGACCTTCAGCACACGATTTTTACATACATTTGTTGGTATTACGCCATTGGTGCTATTTTTTCCCAGAAAAAAATCAGGTACCCATTTAAGGATGGGTGAAACCGGACCCCGTCTGTTGTGATCCCAAACACTACCATTTGCATTTGTAGTCCAGTCCACTAAATAAGGGCGAAATTGATCGCATTGTTTATGTATTTGTATTCTATGCATGGAATTAGTTTCATATTCAGCAATGGTGCAACTGTCGTGAGGAGTTAGATTATTTCGTTTTTCAAAAGCGTTTAATATTACTCTTAGGGTCATATCCATGCCGTAAAAATGAATCCATTATCATTAATAGTATCGCTTATTTAGGCTGAGGTGCTCTCAGTATTGAATTATGATTTGGTAAAACTATGGGCTTTCAGGCAATTCTATGGTGGTGCATCTTTCAGTTCAATGAGTCAGTGAAGTGACATACAGTGCGTAAATGAAAACAATGAACATATAAATAAACTAAATAAAACACCATTATACTGAAAAAACTCTGGGTTATTTTAATATAGGCCCTACTTGATAATTAGAACATATTTGTAAATGTGTTCACGTTTTGATATAGATCAGTATATATGAATGAAAACTGTATTAAGGGTATATAATATAGTTTATTTCTTTTTTTGGTCTCACTATCGATTTTCAGTTAAAATATGAATGTTTTCTCCACATGTCACCAAAGAAACCTCTACCCAGAAACCGAGCTTTGAAGGTATGTACTAATAACAGTTTATTTGCATTAAAAATTGTAAGTAATTTACATAAGGACATGGAGAAACATTTGAGAGATGAACAAGTAGGTTTTAGGAAAAACTATATCATGTGTTGATCAAATAACTACTTTACGAATTATTGATGAACAAATGTAGAATTATAGTACCCACTTTATATCGGTTCCTCCATAGATCGCGGAAAGTATTTTGGTAGTTTAGACAGAGACACAATTTTGAGGTTACTGAGTCATTACAGTATCCTTTTATAATATGTATATATATATAATATGTATATATAATTTAGCTTGTTGACACAATGTTGTTCATAACCTGACAATTAACATGTGATCATCATTTATGAATAATGTTAAATGAACGAAGACAATTACATGAGTGGCAGTAAATGACTAATAAGAAAGGCGCAGATAATTTAAATAAATATTACCAGACGATACAAAACTACGATTGTCTAGAAATGAAGAGGGAGGTATACAACTAACTTTGGAAAAAAAACAAAGTCAAAGCAGTTCCTTCCCACATTGAATAGGAGAAAGAAGAATCCCCAAGGAAATAAAACAACAAATATTATACACCATTTGTCAAAAACATTTCACTTGTATTCAAATTATAAATCCAGACGGTGATAGACTACAAACCAGCAGTCAAACGTACCGCCACACTATTTATTTTACGACGCAACCTGTCACAAAGAAGCACCTTAACGTTCATCGCCAGCAAAGATTTAAACTATGCTATCACTCGGAAAAGTAATGATCAAGCCAATGAATGTGAGATACGGGTCAAATGGATGTCCAGTATTTAGGTCACGTTGAGATGTTTTGAAGACCGCTCATAAGAATGTTAAGTTAAAAAGAGTGAGAAAAGAGCCCCCGTCACACCAGGTGGCGTATATGTCGTTAGTGACTTTAAATTTTAAGACCTTCAGCACACGATTTTTTACATACATTTGTTGGTATTACGCCATTGGTGCTATTTTTTTCCCAGAAAAAAATCAGGTACCCATTTAAGGATGGGTGAAACCGGACCCCGTCTGTTGTGATCCCAAACACTACCATTTGCATTTGTAGTCCAGTCCACTAAATAAGGGCGAAATTGATCGCATTGTTTATGTATTTGTATTCTATGCATGGAATTAGTTTCATATTCAGCAATGGTGCAACTGTCGTGAGGAGTTAGATTATTTCGTTTTTCAAAAGCGTTTAATATTACTCTTAGGGTCATATCCATGCCGTAAAAATGAATCCATTATCATTAATAGTATCGCTTATTTAGGCTGAGGTGCTCTCAGTATTGAATTATGATTTGGTAAAACTATGGGCTTTCAGGCAATTCTATGGTGGTGCATCTTTCAGTTCAATGAGTCAGTGAAGTGACATACAGTGCGTAAATGAAAACAATGAACATATAATAAACTAAATAAAACCCATTATACTGAAAAAACTCTGGGTTATTTTAATATAGGCCTACTTGATAATTAGAACATATTTGTAAATGTGTTCACGTTTTGATATAGATCGTATATATGAATGAAAACTGTATTAAGGGTATATAATATAGTTTATTTCTTTTTTTGGTCGCACTATCGATTTTCAGTTAAAAATATGAATGTTTTCTCCACATGTCACCAAAGAAACCTCTACCCAGAACCGAGCTTTGAAGGTATGTACTAATAACAGTTTATTTGCATTAAAAATTGTAAGTAATTTACATAAAGACATGGAGAAACATTTCAGAGATGAACAAGTAGGTTTTAGGAAAAACTATATCATGTGTTGATCAAATAACTACTTTACGAATTATTGATGAACAAATGTTAGAATTATAGTACCCACTTTATATCGGTTCCTCCATAGATCGCGGAAAGTCTTTTGGTAGTTTAGACGGAGACACAATTTTGAGGTTACTGAGTCATTACAGTATCCTTTTATAATATGTATATATATATATAGATATATATATTTATATACATATGTATATATAATTTAGCTTGTTGACACAATATTGTTCATAACCTTGACAATTAACATGTGATCACCATTTATGAATAATGTTAAATGAACGAAGACAATTACATGAGTGGCAGTAAATGACTAATAAGAAAGGCGCAGATAATTTAAATAAATAGTACCAGACGATACAAAACTACGATTGTCTAGAAATGAAGAGGGAGGTATACAACTAACTTTGGAAAAAAAAACAAGTCAAAGCAGTTCCTTCCCACATTGAATAGGAGAAAAAGAATCCCCAAAGAAATAAAACAACAAATATTATACACCATTTGTCAAAAACATTTTACTTGTATTCAAATTATAAATCCAGACGGTGATAGACTACAAACCAGCAGTCAAACGTACCGCCACACGATTTATTTTACGACGCATACTGCCACAAAAGAAAGCACCTTAACGTTCATCACCAGCAAAGATTTAAACTATGCTATCACACGGAAAAAGTAATGCTCAAGCCAATGAATGTGAGATACGGGTCAAATGGATGTCCAGTATTTAGGTCACGTTGAGATGTTTTGAAGACCGCTCATAAGAATGTTAAGTTAAAAAAGAGTGAGAAAAGAGCCCCCGTCACACCAGGTGGCATATATGTCGTTAGTGACTTTAAATTTTACAGACCTTCAGCACACGATTTTTTACATACATTTGTTGGTATTACGCCAGTGGCGCTATTTTTTTCCCAGAAAAAAAATCAGGTACCTATTTAAGGCTGGGTGAAACCGGACCCCGTCTGTTGTGATCCCAAACACAACCTTTGTCATTTGTAGTCCAGTCCACTAAATAAGGGCGAAATTGATCGCATTGTTTATGTATTTGTATTCTATGCATGGAATTAGTTTCATATTCAGCAATGGTGCAACTGTCGTGAGGAGTTAGATTATTTCGTATTTTCAAAAGCGTTTAATATTACTCTTAGGGTCATATCCATGCCGTAAAAATGAATCCATTATCATTAATAGTATCGCTTATTTAGGCTGAGGTGCTCTCAGTATTGAATTATGATTTGGTAAAACTATGGGCTTTGAGGCAATTCTATGGTGGTGCATCTTTCAGTTCAATGAGTCAGTGAAGTGACATACAGTGCGTAAATGAAAACAATGAACATATAACTAAACTAAATAAAACACCATTATACTGAGAAAAACTCTGGGTTATTTTAATATAGGCCCAACTTGATAATTAGAACATAGTTGTAAATGTGTTCACGTTTTGATGTAGATCGGTATATATGAATGACAACTGTATTAAGGGTATATAATATAGTTTATTTCTTTTTTGGTCTCACTATCGATTTTCAGTTAAAATATGAATGTTTTCTCCACATGTCACCAAAGAAACCTCTACCCAGAAACCGAGCTTTGAAGGTATGTACTAATAACAGTTTATTTGCATTAAAATTGTAAGTAATTTACATAAGGACATGGAGAAACATTCGAGAGATGAACAAGTAGGTTTTAGGAAAAACTATATCATGTGTTGATCAAATAACTACTTTACGAATTATTGATGAACAAATGGTAGAATTATAGTACCCACTTTATATCGGTTCCTCCATAGATCGCGGAAAGTATTTTGGTAGTTTAGACAGAGACACAATTTTGAGGTTACTGAGTCATTACAGTATCCTTTTATAATATGTATATATATATATACATATGTATATATAATTTAGCTTGTTGACACAATGTTGTTCATAACCTGACAATTAACATGTGATCATCATTTATGAATAATGTTAAATGAACGAAGACAATTACATGAGTGGCAGTAAATGACTAATAAGAAAGGCGCAGATAATTTAAATAAATATTACCAGACGATACAAAACTACGATTGTCTAGAAATGAAGAGGGAGGTATACAACTAACTTTGGAAAAAAAAAACAAAGTCAAAGCAGTTCCTTCCACATTGAATAGGAGAAAGACGAATCCCCAAAGAAATATAACAACAAATATTATACACCATTTGTCAAAAACATTTCACTTGTATTCAAATTATAAATCCAGACGGTGATAGACTACAAACCAGCAGTCAAACGTACCGCCACACTATTTATTTTACGACGCAACCTGTCACAAAAGAAGCACCTTAACGTTCATCGCCAGCAAAGATTTAAACTATGCTATCACACGGAAAAAGTAATGATCAAGCCAATGAATGTGAGATACGGGTCAAATGGATGTCCAGTATTTAGGTCACGTTGAGATGTTTTGAAGACCGCTCATAAGAATGTTAAGTTAAAAAGAGTGAGAAAAGAGCCCCCGTCACACCAGGTGGCATATATGTCGTTAGTGACTTTAAATTTTACAGACCTTCAGCACACGATTTTTTACATACATTTGTTGGTATTACGCCAGTGGCGCTATTTTTTTCCCAGAAAAAATCAGGTACCCATTTAAGGCTGGGTGAAACCGGACAACGTCTGTTGTGATCCCAAACACAACCTTTGTCATTTGTAGTCCAGTCCACTAAATAAGGGCGAAATTGATCGCATTGTTTATGTATTTGTATTCTATGCATGGAATTAGTTTCATATTCAGCAATGGTGCAACTGTCGTGAGGAGTTAGATTATTTCGTATTTTTCAAAAGCGTTTAATATTACTCTTAGCGTCATATCCATGCCGTAAAAATGAATCCATTATCATTAATAGTATCGCTTATTTAGGCTGAGGTGCTCTCAGTATTGAATTATGATTTGGTAAAACTATGGGCTTTCAGGCAATTCTATGGTGGTGCATCTTTCAGTTCAATGAGTCAGTGAAGTGACATACAGTGCGTAAATGAAAACAATGAACATACAATAAACTAAATAAAACACCATTATACTGAGAAAAACTCTGGGTTATTTTAATATAGGCCCAACTTGATAATTATAACATAGTTTGTAAATGTGTTCACGTTTTGATATAGATCGGTATATATGAATGACAACTGTATTAAGGGTATATAATATAGTTTATTTCTTTTTTTGGTCGCACTATCGATTTTCAGTTAAAAATATGAATGTTTTCTCCACATGTCACCAAAGAAACCTCTACCCAGAAACCGAGCTTTGAAGGTATGTACTAATAACAGTTTATTTGCATTAAAAATTGTAAGTAATTTACAAGAGGACATGGAGAAACATTTGAGAGATGAACAAGTAGGTTTTAGGAAAAATATATCATGTGTTGATCAAATAACTACTTTACGAATTATTGATGAACAAATGTTAGAATTATAGCACCCACTTTAAATCGGTTCCTCCATAGATCGCGGAAAGTCTTTTGGTAGTTTAGACAGAGACACAATTTGGAGGTTACTGAGTCATTACAGTATCCTTTTATAATATATATGGATATATAATTTAGCAAGTTGACAAAATGTTGTTCATAACCTGACAATTGAAATGTGATCACCATTTATGAATAATGTTAAATGAACGAAGACAATTACATGAGTGGCAGTAAATGACTAATAAGAAAGGCGCAGATAATTTAAATAAATATTACCAGACGACACAAAACTACGATTGTCTAGAATTATGATTTGGTAAAACTATGGTCTTTCGGGCAATTCTCAGATGGTGCATCTTTCTGTTCAATGAGTCAGTGAAGTGACATACATTGCGTAAATGAAAACAATGAACATATAATTAAACTAAATAAAACACCATTATACTGAGAAAAACTATGGTTATTTTAATATACTTCCTAATTAAAACAAAGTAATGATCAAGAATGTGAGATACGGGTCAAATGGATGTCCAGTATTTAGGTCACGTTTAGATGTTTTGAAGACCGCTCATAAGAATGTTAAGTTAAAAAAGAGTTAGAAAAGAGCCCCCGTCACATCAGTGGCGTATATGTCGTTAGTGACTTTAAATTTTACAGACCTTCAGCACACGATTTTTGACATACATTTGTCGGTATTACGCCAGTGGCGCTATTTTTTTTCCCCCAAAAAAACCAGGTGCCCATTTAAGGCTGGGTGAAACCGGACCCCGTCTGTTTTGATCCCAAACACTACCTCTTGTCATGTGTAGTCCAGTCCACTAAATAAGGGCGAAATTGATCGCATTGTTTATTTATTTGTATTCTATGCATGGAATTAGTTTCATATTCAGCAATGGTGCAACTGTCGTGAGGAGTCAGATTATTTCGTATTTTCAAAAGCGTTTAATATTACCCTTAGGGTCATATCCATGCCTTAAAAATGAATCCATTATCGTTAATATTATCGCTTATTTAGGCTGAGGTGCTCTCAGTATTGAATTATGATTTGGTAAAACTATGGGCTTTCGGGCAATTCTCAGATGGTGCATCATTCTGTTCAATGAGTCAGTTAAGTGATGTACCGAGCGTAAATGAACACAAAGAACATATAATTAACTAAATAAAACACCATTATACTGAGAAAAACTCTGGGTTATTTTAATATACTTCCTAATTAAAACATATTTGTAAATATGTTCTAGTTTTGATATATCGGTATATATGAATAACAACTGTATTAAGGGTATATAATATAGTTTATTTCTTTTTTGGTCTCACTATCGATTTTCAGTTAAAAATGAATGTTTTCTCCACATGTCACCAAAGAAACCTCTACCCAGAAACCGAGCTTTGAAGGTATGTACTAATAACAGTTTATTTGCATTAAAAATTGTAAGTAATTTACAAGAGGACATGGAGAAACATTTGAGAGATGAACAAGTAGGTTTTAGGAAAAATATATCATGTGTTGATCAAATAACTACTTTACGAATTATTGATGAACAAATGTTAGAATTATAGCACCCACTTTAAATCGGTTCCTCCATAGATTGCGGAAAGTCTTTTGGTAGTTTAGACAGAGACACAATTTGGAGGTTACTGAGTCATTACAGTATCCTTTTATAATATATATGGATATATAATTTAGCAAGTTGACAAAATGTTGTTCATAAACCTGACAATTGAAATGTGATCACCATTTATGAATAATGTTAAATGAACGAAGACAATTACATGAGTGGCAGTAAATGACTAATAAGAAGGCGCAGATAATTTAAATAAATATTACCAGACGACACAAACTACGATTGTCTAGAATTATGATTTGGTAAAACTATGGTCTTTCGGGCAATTCTCAGATGGTGCATCTTTCTGTTCAATGAGTCAGTGAAGTGACATACATTGCGTAAATGAAAACAATGAACATATAATTAAACTAAATAAAACACCATTATACTGAGAAAAACTCTGGGTTATTTTAATATACTTCCTAATTAAAACAAAGTAATGATCAAGAATGTGAGATACGGGTCAAAATGGATGTCCAGTATTTAGGTCACGTTTAGATGTTTTGAAGACCGCTCATAAGAATGTTAAGTTAAAAAAGAGTTAGAAAAGAGCCCCCGTCACATCAGGTGGCGTATATGTCGTTAGTGACTTTAAATTTTACAGACCTTCAGCACACGATTTTGACATACATTTGTCGGTATTACGCCAGTGGCGCTATTTTTTTTCCCCCAAAAAAACCAGGTGCCCATTTAAGGCTGGGTGAAACCGGACCCCGTCTGTTGTGATCCCAAACACTACCTCTTGTCATGTGTAGTCCAGTCCACTAAATAAGGGCGAAATTGATCGCATTGTTTATTTATTTGTATTCTATGCATGGAATTAGTTTCATATTCAGCAATGGTGCAACTGTCGTGAGGAGTCAGATTATTTCGTATTTTCAAAAGCGTTTAATATTACCCTTAGGGTCATATCCATGCCTTAAAAATGAATCCATTATCGTTAATATTATCGCTTATTTAGGCTGAGGTGCTCTCAGTATTGAATTATGATTGGTAAAACTATGGGCTTTCGGGCAATTCTCAGATGGTGCATCATTCTGTTCAATGAGTCAGTTAAGTGATGTACCGAGCGTAAATGAACACAAAGAACATATAATTAACTAAATAAAACACCATTATACTGAGAAAAAACTCTGGGTTATTTTAATATACTTCCTAATTAAAACATATTTGTAAATATGTTCTAGTTTGATATATCGGTATATATGAATAACAACTGTATTAAGGGTATATAATATAGTTTTTTTCTTTTTTTGGTCTCACTATCGATTTTCAGTTAAAAATATGAATGTTTTCTCCACATGTCACCAAAGAAACCTCTACCCAGAAACCGAGCTTTGAAGGTATGTACTAATAACAGTTAATTTGCAATAAAAATTGTAAGTAATTTACAAGAGGACATGGAGAAACATTTGAGAGATGAACAAGTAGGTTTTAGGAAAAAATATATCATGTGTTGATCAAATAACTACTTTACGAATTATTGATGAACAAATGTTAGAATTATAGCACCCACTTTATATCGGTTCCTCCATAGATCGCGGAAAGTCTTTTGGTAGTTTAGACAGAGACACAATTTGGAGGTTACTGATCATTACAGTATCCTTTTATAATATATATGGATATATAATTTAGCAAGTTGACAAAATGTTGTTCATAACCTGACAATTGAAATGTGATCACCATTTATGAATAATGTTAAATGAACGAAGACAATTACATGAGTGGCAGTAAATGACTAATAAGAAAGGCGCAGATAATTTAAATAAATATTACCAGACGACACAAAACTACGATTGTCTAGAATTATGATTTGGTAAAACTATGGTCTTTCGGGCAATTCTCAGATGGTGCATCTTTCTGTTCAATGAGTCAGTGAAGTGACATACATTGCGTAAATGAAAACAATGAACATATAATTAAACTAAATAAAACACCATTATACTGAGAAAAACTCTGGGTTATTTTAATATACTTCCTAATTAAAACAAAGTAATGATCAAGAATGTGAGATACTGGTCAAATGGATGTCCAGTATTTAGGTCACGTTTAGATGTTTTGAAGACCGCTCATAAGAATGTTAAGTTAAAAAAGAGTTAGAAAAGAGCCCCCGTCACATCAGGTGGCGTATATGTCGTTAGTGACTTTAAATTTTACAGACCTTCAGCACACGATTTTTGACATACATTTGTCGGTATTACGCCAGTGGCGCTATTTTTTTCCCCCAAAAAAACCAGGTGCCCATTTAAGGCTGGGTGAAACCGGACCCCGTCTGTTGTGATCCCAAACACTACCTCTTGTCATGTGTAGTCCAGTCCACTAAATAAGGGCGAATTGATCGCATTGTTTATTTATTTGTATTCTATGCATGGAATTAGTTTCATATCAGCAATGGTGCAACTGTCGTGAGGAGTCAGATTATTTCGTATTTTCAAAAGCGTTTAATATTACCCTTAGGGTCATATCCATGCCTTAAAAATGAATCCATTATGGTTAATATTATCGCTTATTAGGCTGAGGTGCTCTCAGTATTGAATTATGATTTGGTAAAACTATGGGCTTTCGGGCAATTCTCAGATGGTGCATCATTCTGTTCAATGAGTCAGTTAAGTGATGTACCGAGAGTAAATGAACACAAAGAACATATCTTCTTCTTCTTCTTCTTCTTTTCTCTTTCACTGATACCTAAAAGGTGTCGTGGTTTATATCATTTGTCGTTCTTGTGCTGCTCGAATTGTCTGAATTAGTGATTTTCCTTTGTTGTTACATGTCTCTGTCACTGCATCTATCCATCTTCTTCTGGGTCTTCCTCTTGGTCTTTTTCCATGCATTCTCGAGAAGAACGCCCTTGATGGTGATAGGTGAGGATTCATTCTGACCAGGTGGCCAAACCATTTAAGTTGTTGTTGTTCTATATATTCTTGGCAGGGTTTTGTTCCTACCATTTTTCTTATGGTTTCATTTGGTATTCTATCTCTTCTTGTGTTGTTTGTTACTTTCTCAAGCATCGCATCTCACATGTATTGATCTTTCTTAAATGTGATTTAGAAAGGGTCCATGTTTGACTTTCATAGCACAAAGTTGGTATGAATATGCTATTTATCATTTGTTGTTTAGCTGGCATAGAAATGTTTGGATGTCTTAACAATGGTGAAAGCTGGTATGTGACAGCATTTGCTTTTTGTATTCTCATGTCAATTTCTCTGTCTAGTTTTCCATCTTCTGTGAACATTGTGCCTAAATACTTGAATTCCTCTACTTGTTTTATTTCTTTGTCTTTGATCTTGATGTTTAATGGGTGTCTTAATTTGCTTATTCTTATAGCCTCTGTTTTTGCTGTGTTAATTTTCATACTGTAGTTTGTGCAGCTTTTATCTAGAGATGTTAAATGCTGTTGTAGCAGGTTTTCATCCTCGTATATTAGGCATTGGTCATCTGCGAAGAGTAGCTCATTGATGTTGGAGTTTTCTACCTCTATGTTATTATTTGATTTGTCCTTGTTGTTGGTTGTTTCCTGATTTATTTTGTCCATATATATGATGAGAGGAGTGAGTGTCTTATCCTGTTGTAACCTGAAACCATTCTGTTCCGATGTTCTATTATATTTTCTAGTGTCCTGCTACCCCGTATGTTTCTAAAGTTTGCCAAAGTTTGTTCCTGTCCACACGATCAAACGCTTTTTCCTGATCTATAAACACTATATTTAGGTTTCTGTCATATTCTATTGTTTTTCACATAGTTGTCTCAATGTAAATATAGCATCAGTACAGCTTTTGCCTTTCTGAATCCGAATTGATTATTACTTAATTGAGGTTCTATTATGTATCTTACTCTCCTCTCTAATATTTTAGCAAACATTTTACCACTTGACTCAATAGGGATATTCCTTGTACATTTCACACTCCCTTTTACTTCCTTTATTTTTCCAAAATGGGACAATGATAGCTTTTTGCCAGTCGTCTGTGACTTTTCTTTCTTCCCAAGCCATATTGAATATGATAGTAAGCCAATCTATAGCTGTTTCCTTACAGGCTAGTAGCATTTCTGTTGTTATTCCATCTATACCAGCTGCTTTGTTCTTTTATTCTGCTTCAAAGCCCATTCTACTTCTGCTTTAAGTATTCGGTTCCTGTTTATCATACTGCCTACGTTTAAACTCTGTATTTCCGTTTGTATTTCCCTGGTTTAATAGTTTCCTTAAAGTATTCTCTCCATCTGATTATTATGTTTTTCCTGCTGCTGATTGGTCTACCGTTCTTGTCGGTTTATTATAGTGGTTGGGTTATATCATTATTTCTTAACTCTCATTGCTTTTACACTTTTGAAAAATTCTCTGGGTTCTTCTCTACATGTTTTTGCTAAATTCTTCACCAAATGCTTTCCATGAGTCTGCTTTGTTTGTTCTAGGATCTTTTTGCTAACATTTCTGGCTTGTCTATAGTGATTGTAGTCTTCTGTTGTTTTTGTCTTCTGCCACGTTTTATACTTTTCTTTTGTGTTTCACTGCTGATTTAACTACTTCATTCCACCATCTTGTAAGTTTCTTCTGCTCTTTCCTATATTTTCAGACCGCATTTTCTTTGTGTTGACTCTATTAGACCTTTCTTTAAACTGTTTCCATGCTTCTTCTATGTTTGTAGGTTGTATTCGGGTTTGGTATTTGTTGGTTACGGATTCTTCTATTTCTTTCTGTATGTTTACATTCTTTATTGCTTTTAGATCGATTCTTTGTGCTTGAGGTCTTGTCATCTGTAGTTTCCTAACCCATTTTTTCTGCCATAGTAAAACAGGCTTATGGTCTGTATCTAATATTGCATTTGGTATAGATCTTGAGTCTGTTATGTCCCTCCTTTGATGTCTTCTAGTTAAAATAAAATCGATTTGGGAGGCCTTGTCTGTGTCATTCCATTTATACCAAGTAAGTATTTGGTTACGATTGTGCTGATTAAATGTTTGTTATATATAGATCATGTTCTGCACACATATTTAGTAGGTGTTTACCGTTACTGTTACACTCTGTTCTAATATCACTAAATGGTCCTAGGTATAATTCCCATGGTGTTTCCTTTGTCCTACTCTACCGTTGAAATCTCCTAGTACAAATAATTTCTCTGCATCTTTGACTTTATTTATTGTGGCTGATAGTTCATCAAAATATTCTTGTTTGCTGTCCTCACTATATGTGTCGTTGCATGGAGCATATGTTTGAATATAAGTGGTATTTCCTTCCTTTTTCTGCTAAATTGATACTTATAATTCTTTCCGAGATGTAATCTATTTCTAGTATATTTTTGGCAGTATTACTTTCGATAATGAAACCGACCCCGTGTTTGTTTACTTCCGCCATGTTGTTAATTCCGCTCGTGACGAGTGTGTAGCTTTGGTGTATTTCTTTAATGGTTTTACCTCTCTTTCTTGTGTCAGCTAATCCTAAGATTTTTATATTCCTTGTCTTCATAAATTCAACTATTTCTGTACTTTTATCCCCTAATCCGCAGATGTTCCAAGTGCCTATTAAACGTTCTGATTGTTTCTTTGTGTTGTAGGTTTCCCGCTTTTTGACATTTTCGTTTGTGTTCGTTATATCGAAATAGCACAATGATGTATGGTACTATTAGCCCAAACTATATAAATCACATATAAAATCCATTTGAAATAGCACAAGAACGCTTGAATTTCTTTTTCTACGGCACTGAAATTCACTTATAACTTAAATTAAAGAACATATAATTAAACTAAATAAAAACACCATTTACTGAGAAAAACTCTGGGTTATTTTAATATACTTTCCTAATTAAAACATATTTGTAAATATGTTCTAGTTTTGATATATCGGTATATATGAATAACAACTGTATTAAGGGTATATAATATAGTTTATTTCTTTTTTTGGTCTCACTATCGATTTTCAGTTAAAAATATGAATGTTTTCTTCACATGTCACCAAAGAAACCTCTACCCAGAACCGAGCTTTGAAGGTATGTACTAATAACAGTTTATTTGCATTAAAAATTGTAAGTAATTTACAAGAGGACATGGAGAAACCTTTTGAGAGGATGAACAAGTAGGTTTTAGGAAAAAATATAATCATGTGTTGATCAAATAACTACTTTACGAATTATTGATGAACAAATGTTAGAATTATAGCACCCACTTTATATCGGTCCTCCATAGATCGCGGAAAGTCTTTTGGTAGTTTAGACAGAGACACAATTTGGAGGTTACTGAGTCATTACAGTATCCTTTTATAATATATATGGATGTATAATTTAGCAAGTTGACAAATGTTGTTTCATAACCCTGACAATTAAAATGTGATCACCATTTATGAATAATGTTAAATGAACGAAGACAATTACATGAGTGGCAGTAAATGACTAATAAGAAAGGCGCAGATAATTTAAATAAATATTACCAGACGACACAAAACTACGATTGTCTAGAATTATGATTTGGTAAAACTATGGTCTTTCGGGCAATTCTCAGATGGTGCATCTTTCTGTTCAATGAGTCAGTGAAGTGACATACATTGCGTAAATGAAAACAATGAACATATAATTAAACTAAATAAAACACCATTTACTGAGAAAAACTCTGGGTTATTTTAATATACTCCTAATTAAAAACAAGTAATGATCAAGAATGTGAGATACGGGTCAATGGATGTCCAGTATTTAGGTCACGTTTAGATGTTTTGAAGACCGCTTCATAAGAATGTTAAGTTAAAAAAGAGTTAGAAAAGAGCCCCCGTCACATCAGGTGGCGTATATGTCGTTAGTGACTTTAAATTTTACAGACCTTCAGCACACGATTTTTGACATACATTTGTCGGTATTACGCCAGTGGCGCTATTTTTTTTCCCCCCAAAAACCAGGTGCCCATTTAAGGCTGGGTGAAACCGGACCCCGTCTGTTGTGATCCCAAACACTACCTCTTGTCATGTGTAGTCCAGTCCACTAAATAAGGGCGAAATTGATCGCATTGTTATTTATTTGTATTCTATGCATGGAATTAGTTTATATTCAGCAATGGTGCAACTGTCGTGAGGAGTCAGATTATTTCGTATTTTCAAAAGCTTTAATATTACCCTTAGGGTCATATCCATGCCTTAAAAATGAATCCATTATCGTTAATATTATCGCTTATTTAGGCTGAGGTGCTCTCAGTATTGAATTATGATTTGGTAAAACTATGGGCTTTCGGGCAATTCTCAGATGGTGCATCATCTGTTCAATGAGTCAGTTAAGTGATGTACCGAGCGTAAATGAAAAATGAATGAACATATAATTAAACTAAATAAAACACCATTATACTGAGAAAACTCTGGGTTATTTTAATATACTTCCTAATTAAAACATATTTGTAAATATGTTCTAGTTTGATATATCGTATATATGAATAACAACTGTATTAAGGGTATATAATATAGTTTATTTCTTTTTTTGGTCTCACTATCGATTTTCAGTTAAAATATGAATGTTTTCTCCACATGTCACCAAAGAAACCTCTACCCAGAAACCGAGCTTTGAAGGTATGTACTATAACAGTTTATTTGCATTAAAAATTGTAAGTAATTTACAGAGACATGGAGAAACATTTGAGAGATGAACAAGTAGGTTTTAGGAAAAAATATATCATGTGTTATCAAATAACTACTTTACGAATTATTGATGAACAAATGTTAGAATTATAGCACCCACTTTATATCGGTTCCTCCATAGATCGCGGAAAGTCTTTGGTAGTTTAGACAGAGACACAATTTGGAGGTTACTGAGTCATTACAGTATCCTTTTATAATATATATGGATATATAATTTAGCAAGTTGACAAAATGTTGTTCATAACCTGACAATTAAAATGTGATCACCATTTATGAATAATGTTAAATGAACGAAGACAATTACATGAGTGGCAGTAAATGACTAATAAGAAAGGCGCAGATAATTTAAATAAATATTACCAGACGACACAAAACTACGATTGTCTAGAATTATGATTTGGTAAAACTATGGTCTTTCGGGCAATTCTCAGATGGTGCATCTTTCTGTTCAATGAGTCAGTGAAGTGACATACATTGCGTAAATGAAAACAATGAACATATAATTAAACTAAATAAAACACCATTATACTGAGAAAAACTCTGGGTTATTTTAATATACTTCCTAATTAAACAAAGTAATGATCAAGAATGTGAGATACGGGTCAAATGGATGTCCAGTATTTAGGTCACGTTTAGATGTTTTGAAGACCGCTCATAAGAATGTTAAGTTAAAAAAGAGTTAGAAAAGAGCCCCCGTCACATCAGGTGGCGTATATGTCGTTAGTGACTTTAAATTTTACAGACCTTCAGCACACACGATTTTTGACATACATTTGTCGGTATTACGCCAGTGGCGCTATTTTTTTTCCCCAAAAAAACCAGGTGCCCATTTAAGGCTGGGTGAAACCGGACCCCGTCTGTTGTGATCCCAAACACTACCTCTTGTCATGTGTAGTCCAGTCCACTAAATAAGGGCGAAATTGATCGCATTGTTTATTTATTTGTATTCTATGCATGGAATTAGTTTCATATTCAGCAATGTGCAACTGTCGTGAGGAGTCAGATTATTTCGTATTTTCAAAAGCGTTTAATATTACCCTTAGGGTCATATCCATGCCTTAAAAATGAATCCATTATGGTTAATATTATCGCTTATTTAGGCTGAGGTGCTCTCAGTATTGAATTATGATTTGGTAAAACTATGGGCTTTCGGGCAATTCTCAGATGGTGCATCATTCTGTTCAATGAGTCAGTTAAGTGATGTACCGAGCGTAAATGAAAACAATGAACATATAATTAAACTAAATAAAACACCATTATACTGAGAAAAACTCTGGGTTATTTTAATATACTTCCTAATTAAAACATATTTGTAAATATGTTCTAGTTTTGATATATCGGTATATATGAATAACAACTGTATTAAGGGTATATAATATAGTTTATTTCTTTTTTTGGTCTCACTATCGATTTTCAGTTAAAAATATGAATGTTTTCTCCACATGTCACCAAAGAACCTCTACCCAGAAACCGAGCTTTGAAGGTATGTACTAATAACAGTTTATTTGCATTAAAATTGTAAGTAATTTACAAGAGGACATGGAGAAACATTTGAGAGATGAACAAGTAGGTTTTAGGAAAAATATATCATGTGTTGATCAAATAACTACTTTACGAATTATTGATGAACAAATGTTAGAATTATAGCACCCACTTTATATCGGTTCCTCCATAGATCGCGGAAAGTCTTTTGGTAGTTTAGACAGAGACACAATTTGGAGGTTACTGAGTCATTACAGTATCCTTTTATAATATATATGGATATATAATTTAGCAAGTTGACAAAATGTTGTTCATAACCTGACAATTAAAATGTGATCACCATTTATGAATAATGTTAAATGAACGAAGACATTACATGAGTGGCAGTAAATGACTAATAAGAAAGGCGCAGATAATTTAAATAAATATTACCAGACGACACAAAACTACGATTGTCTAGAATTATGATTTGGTAAAACTATGGTCTTTCGGGCAATTCTCAGATGGTGCATCTTTCTGTTCAATGAGTCAGTGAAGTGACATACATTGCGTAAATGAAAACAATGAACATATAATTAAACTAAATAAACACCATTATACTGAGAAAAACACTGGGTTATTTTAATATACTTCCTAATTAAAACAAAGTAATGATCAAGAATGTGAGATACGGGTCAAATGGATGTCCAGTATTTAGGTCACGTTTAGATGTTTTGAAGACCGCTCATAAGAATGTTAAGTTAAAAAAGAGTTAGAAAAGAGCCCCCGTCACATCAGGTGGCGTATATGTCGTTAGTGACTTTAAATTTTACAGACCTTCAGCACACGATTTTTGACATACATTTGTCGGTATTACGCCAGTGGCGCTATTTTTTTCCCCCAAAAAAACCAGGTGCCCATTTAAGGCTGGGTGAAACCGGACCCCGTCTGTTGTGATCCCAAACACTACCTCTTGTCATGTGTAGTCCAGTCCACTAAATAAGGGCGAAATTGATCGCATTGTTTATTTATTTGTATTCTATGCATGGAATTAGTTTCATATTCAGCAATGGTGCAACTGTCGTGAGGAGTCAGATTATTTCGTATTTTCAAAAGCGTTTAATATTACCCTTAGGGTCATATCCATGCCTTAAAAATGAATCCATTATGGTTAATATTATCGCTTATTTAGGCTGAGGTGCTCTCAGTATTGAATTATGATTTGGTAAAACTATGGGCTTTCGGGCAATTCTCAGATGGTGCATCATTCTGTTCAATGAGTCAGTTAAGTGATGTACCGAGCGTAAATGAAAACAATGAACATATAATTAAACTAAATAAAACACCATTATACTGAGAAAAACTCTGGGTTATTTTAATATACTTCCTAATTAAAACATATTTGTAAATATGTTCTAGTTTTGATATATCGGTATATATGAATAACAACTGTATTAAGGGTATATAATATAGTTTATTTCTTTTTTTGGTCTCACTATCGATTTTCAGTTAAAAATATGAATGTTTTCTCCACATGTCACCAAAGAAACCTCTACCCAGAAACCGAGCTTTGAAGGTATGTACTAATAACAGTTTATTTGCATTAAAAATTGTAAGTAATTTACAAGAGGACATGGAGAAACATTTGAGAGATGAACAAGTAGGTTTTAGGAAAAAATATATCATGTGTTGATCAAATAACTACTTTACGAATTATTGATGAACAAATGTTAGAATTATAGCACCCACTTTATATCGGTTCCTCCATAGATCGCGGAAAGTCTTTTGGTAGTTTAGACAGAGACACAATTTGGAGGTTACTGAGTCATTACAGTATCCTTTTATAATATATATGGATATATAATTTAGCAAGTTGACAAAATGTTGTTCATAACCTGACAATTAAAATGTGATCACCATTTATGAATAATGTTAAATGAACGAAGACAATTACATGAGTGGCAGTAAATGACTAATAAGAAAGGCGCAGATAATTTAAATAAATATTACCAGACGACACAAAACTACGATTGTCTAGAATTATGATTTGGTAAAACTATGGTCTTTCGGGCAATTCTCAGATGGTGCATCTTTCTGTTCAATGAGTCAGTGAAGTGACATACATTGCGTAAATGAAAACAATGAACATATAATTAAACTAAATAAAACACCATTATACTGAGAAAAACTCTGGGTTATTTTAATATACTTCCTAATTAAAACAAAGTAATGATCAAGAATGTGAGATACGGGTCAAATGGATGTCCAGTATTTAGGTCACGTTTAGATGTTTTGAAGACCGCTCATAAGAATGTTAAGTTAAAAAAGAGTTAGAAAAGAGCCCCCGTCACATCAGGTGGCGTATATGTCGTTAGTGACTTTAAATTTTACAGACCTTCAGCACACGATTTTTGACATACATTTGTCGGTATTACGCCAGTGGCGCTATTTTTTCCCCAAAAAAACCAGGTGCCCATTTAAGGCTGGGTGAAACCGGACCCCGTCTGTTGTGATCCCAAACACTACCTCTTGTCATGTGTAGTCCAGTCCACTAAATAAGGGCGAAATTGATCGCATTGTTTATTTATTTGTATTCTATGCATGGAATTAGTTTCATATTCAGCAATGGTGCAACTGTCGTGAGGAGTCAGATTATTTCGTATTTTCAAAAGCGTTTAATATTACCCTTAGGGTCATATCCATGCCTTAAAAATGAATCCATTATGGTTAATATTATCGCTTATTTAGGCTGAGGTGCTCTCAGTATTGAATTATGATTTGGTAAAACTATGGGCTTTCGGGCAATTCTCAGATGGTGCATCATTCTGTTCAATGAGTCAGTTAAGTGATGTACCGAGCGTAAATGAAAACAATGAACATATAATTAAACTAAATAAAACACCATTATACTGAGAAAAACTCTGGGTTATTTTAATATACTTCCTAATTAAAACATATTTGTAAATATGTTCTAGTTTTGATATATCGGTATATATGAATAACAACTGTATTAAGGGTATATAATATAGTTTATTTCTTTTTTTGGTCTCACTATCGATTTTCAGTTAAAAATATGAATGTTTTCTCCACATGTCACCAAAGAAACCTCTACCCAGAAACCGAGCTTTGAAGGTATGTACTAATAACAGTTTATTTGCATTAAAAATTGTAAGTAATTTACAAGAGGACATGGAGAAACATTTGAGAGATGAACAAGTAGGTTTTAGGAAAAAATATATCATGTGTTGATCAAATAACTACTTTACGAATTATTGATGAACAAATGTTAGAATTATAGCACCCACTTTATATCGGTTCCTCCATAGATCGCGGAAAGTCTTTTGGTAGTTTAGACAGAGACACAATTTGGAGGTTACTGAGTCATTACAGTATCCTTTTATAATATATATGGATATATAATTTAGCAAGTTGACAAAATGTTGTTCATAACCTGACAATTAAAATGTGATCACCATTTATGAATAATGTTAAATGAACGAAGACAATTACATGAGTGGCAGTAAATGACTAATAAGAAAGGCGCAGATAATTTAAATAAATATTACCAGACGACACAAAACTACGATTGTCTAGAATTATGATTTGGTAAAACTATGGTCTTTCGGGCAATTCTCAGATGGTGCATCTTTCTGTTCAATGAGTCAGTGAAGTGACATACATTGCGTAAATGAAAACAATGAACATATAATTAAACTAAATAAAACACCATTATACTGAGAAAAACTCTGGGTTATTTTAATATACTTCCTAATTAAAACAAAGTAATGATCAAGAATGTGAGATACGGGTCAAATGGATGTCCAGTATTTAGGTCACGTTTAGATGTTTTGAAGACCGCTCATAAGAATGTTAAGTTAAAAAAGAGTTAGAAAAGAGCCCCCGTCACATCAGGTGGCGTATATGTCGTTAGTGACTTTAAATTTTACAGACCTTCAGCACACGATTTTTGACATACATTTGTCGGTATTACGCCAGTGGCGCTATTTTTTTCCCCCAAAAAAACCAGGTGCCCATTTAAGGCTGGGTGAAACCGGACCCCGTCTGTTGTGATCCCAAACACTACCTCTTGTCATGTGTAGTCCAGTCCACTAAATAAGGGCGAAATTGATCGCATTGTTTATTTATTTGTATTCTATGCATGGAATTAGTTTCATATTCAGCAATGGTGCAACTGTCGTGAGGAGTCAGATTATTTCGTATTTTCAAAAGCGTTTAATATTACCCTTAGGGTCATATCCATGCCTTAAAAATGAATCCATTATGGTTAATATTATCGCTTATTTAGGCTGAGGTGCTCTCAGTATTGAATTATGATTTGGTAAAACTATGGGCTTTCGGGCAATTCTCAGATGGTGCATCATTCTGTTCAATGAGTCAGTTAAGTGATGTACCGAGCGTAAATGAAAACAATGAACATATAATTAAACTAAATAAAACACCATTATACTGAGAAAAACTCTGGGTTATTTTAATATACTTCCTAATTAAAACATATTTGTAAATATGTTCTAGTTTTGATATATCGGTATATATGAATAACAACTGTATTAAGGGTATATAATATAGTTTATTTCTTTTTTTGGTCTCACTATCGATTTTCAGTTAAAAATATGAATGTTTTCTCCACATGTCACCAAAGAAACCTCTACCCAGAAACCGAGCTTTGAAGGTATGTACTAATAACAGTTTATTTGCATTAAAAATTGTAAGTAATTTACAAGAGGACATGGAGAAACATTTGAGAGATGAACAAGTAGGTTTTAGGAAAAAATATATCATGTGTTGATCAAATAACTACTTTACGAATTATTGATGAACAAATGTTAGAATTATAGCACCCACTTTATATCGGTTCCTCCATAGATCGCGGAAAGTCTTTTGGTAGTTTAGACAGAGACACAATTTGGAGGTTACTGAGTCATTACAGTATCCTTTTATAATATATATGGATATATAATTTAGCAAGTTGACAAAATGTTGTTCATAACCTGACAATTAAAATGTGATCACCATTTATGAATAATGTTAAATGAACGAAGACAATTACATGAGTGGCAGTAAATGACTAATAAGAAAGGCGCAGATAATTTAAATAAATATTACCAGACGACACAAAACTACGATTGTCTAGAATTATGATTTGGTAAAACTATGGTCTTTCGGGCAATTCTCAGATGGTGCATCTTTCTGTTCAATGAGTCAGTGAAGTGACATACATTGCGTAAATGAAAACAATGAACATATAATTAAACTAAATAAAACACCATTATACTGAGAAAAACTCTGGGTTATTTTAATATACTTCCTAATTAAAACAAAGTAATGATCAAGAATGTGAGATACGGGTCAAATGGATGTCCAGTATTTAGGTCACGTTTAGATGTTTTGAAGACCGCTCATAAGAATGTTAAGTTAAAAAAGAGTTAGAAAAGAGCCCCCGTCACATCAGGTGGCGTATATGTCGTTAGTGACTTTAAATTTTACAGACCTTCAGCACACGATTTTTGACATACATTTGTCGGTATTACGCCAGTGGCGCTATTTTTTTCCCCCAAAAAAACCAGGTGCCCATTTAAGGCTGGGTGAAACCGGACCCCGTCTGTTGTGATCCCAAACACTACCTCTTGTCATGTGTAGTCCAGTCCACTAAATAAGGGCGAAATTGATCGCATTGTTTATTTATTTGTATTCTATGCATGGAATTAGTTTCATATTCAGCAATGGTGCAACTGTCGTGAGGAGTCAGATTATTTCGTATTTTCAAAAGCGTTTAATATTACCCTTAGGGTCATATCCATGCCTTAAAAATGAATCCATTATGGTTAATATTATCGCTTATTTAGGCTGAGGTGCTCTCAGTATTGAATTATGATTTGGTAAAACTATGGGCTTTCGGGCAATTCTCAGATGGTGCATCATTCTGTTCAATGAGTCAGTTAAGTGATGTACCGAGCGTAAATGAAAACAATGAACATATAATTAAACTAAATAAAACACCATTATACTGAGAAAAACTCTGGGTTATTTTAATATACTTCCTAATTAAAACATATTTGTAAATATGTTCTAGTTTTGATATATCGGTATATATGAATAACAACTGTATTAAGGGTATATAATATAGTTTATTTCTTTTTTGGTCTCACTATCGATTTTCAGTTAAAAATATGAATGTTTTCTCCACATGTCACCAAAGAAACCTCTACCCAGAAACCGAGCTTTGAAGGTATGTACTAATAACAGTTTATTTGCATTAAAAATTGTAAGTAATTTACAAGAGGACATGGAGAAACATTTGAGAGATGAACAAGTAGGTTTTAGGAAAAAATATATCATGTGTTGATCAAATAACTACTTTACGAATTATTGATGAACAAATGTTAGAATTATAGCACCCACTTTATATCGGTTCCTCCATAGATCGCGGAAAGTCTTTTGGTAGTTTAGACAGAGACACAATTTGGAGGTTACTGAGTCATTACAGTATCCTTTTATAATATATATGGATATATAATTTAGCAAGTTGACAAAATGTTGTTCATAACCTGACAATTAAAATGTGATCACCATTTATGAATAATGTTAAATGAACGAAGACAATTACATGAGTGGCAGTAAATGACTAATAAGAAAGGCGCAGATAATTTAAATAAATATTACCAGACGACACAAAACTACGATTGTCTAGAATTATGATTTGGTAAAACTATGGTCTTTCGGGCAATTCTCAGATGGTGCATCTTTCTGTTCAATGAGTCAGTGAAGTGACATACATTGCGTAAATGAAAACAATGAACATATAATTAAACTAAATAAAACACCATTATACTGAGAAAAACTCTGGGTTATTTTAATATACTTCCTAATTAAAACAAAGTAATGATCAAGAATGTGAGATACGGGTCAAATGGATGTCCAGTATTTAGGTCACGTTTAGATGTTTTGAAGACCGCTCATAAGAATGTTAAGTTAAAAAAGAGTTAGAAAAGAGCCCCCGTCACATCAGGTGGCGTATATGTCGTTAGTGACTTTAAATTTTACAGACCTTCAGCACACGATTTTTGACATACATTTGTCGGTATTACGCCAGTGGCGCTATTTTTTTCCCCCAAAAAAACCAGGTGCCCATTTAAGGCTGGGTGAAACCGGACCCCGTCTGTTGTGATCCCAAACACTACCTCTTGTCATGTGTAGTCCAGTCCACTAAATAAGGGCGAAATTGATCGCATTGTTTATTTATTTGTATTCTATGCATGGAATTAGTTTCATATTCAGCAATGGTGCAACTGTCGTGAGGAGTCAGATTATTTCGTATTTTCAAAAGCGTTTAATATTACCCTTAGGGTCATATCCATGCCTTAAAAATGAATCCATTATGGTTAATATTATCGCTTATTTAGGCTGAGGTGCTCTCAGTATTGAATTATGATTTGGTAAAACTATGGGCTTTCGGGCAATTCTCAGATGGTGCATCATTCTGTTCAATGAGTCAGTTAAGTGATGTACCGAGCGTAAATGAAAACAATGAACATATAATTAAACTAAATAAAACACCATTATACTGAGAAAAACTCTGGGTTATTTTAATATACTTCCTAATTAAAACATATTTGTAAATATGTTCTAGTTTTGATATATCGGTATATATGAATAACAACTGTATTAAGGGTATATAATATAGTTTATTTCTTTTTTTGGTCTCACTATCGATTTTCAGTTAAAAATATGAATGTTTTCTCCACATGTCACCAAAGAAACCTCTACCCAGAAACCGAGCTTTGAAGGTATGTACTAATAACAGTTTATTTGCATTAAAAATTGTAAGTAATTTACAAGAGGACATGGAGAAACATTTGAGAGATGAACAAGTAGGTTTTAGGAAAAAATATATCATGTGTTGATCAAATAACTACTTTACGAATTATTGATGAACAAATGTTAGAATTATAGCACCCACTTTATATCGGTTCCTCCATAGATCGCGGAAAGTCTTTTGGTAGTTTAGACAGAGACACAATTTGGAGGTTACTGAGTCATTACAGTATCCTTTTATAATATATATGGATATATAATTTAGCAAGTTGACAAAATGTTGTTCATAACCTGACAATTAAAATGTGATCACCATTTATGAATAATGTTAAATGAACGAAGACAATTACATGAGTGGCAGTAAATGACTAATAAGAAAGGCGCAGATAATTTAAATAAATATTACCAGACGACACAAAACTACGATTGTCTAGAATTATGATTTGGTAAAACTATGGTCTTTCGGGCAATTCTCAGATGGTGCATCTTTCTGTTCAATGAGTCAGTGAAGTGACATACATTGCGTAAATGAAAACAATGAACATATAATTAAACTAAATAAAACACCATTATACTGAGAAAAACTCTGGGTTATTTTAATATACTTCCTAATTAAAACAAAGTAATGATCAAGAATGTGAGATACGGGTCAAATGGATGTCCAGTATTTAGGTCACGTTTAGATGTTTTGAAGACCGCTCATAAGAATGTTAAGTTAAAAAAGAGTTAGAAAAGAGCCCCCGTCACATCAGGTGGCGTATATGTCGTTAGTGACTTTAAATTTTACAGACCTTCAGCACACGATTTTTGACATACATTTGTCGGTATTACGCCAGTGGCGCTATTTTTTTCCCCAAAAAAACCAGGTGCCCATTTAAGGCTGGGTGAAACCGGACCCCGTCTGTTGTGATCCCAAACACTACCTCTTGTCATGTGTAGTCCAGTCCACTAAATAAGGGCGAAATTGATCGCATTGTTTATTTATTTGTATTCTATGCATGGAATTAGTTTCATATTCAGCAATGGTGCAACTGTCGTGAGGAGTCAGATTATTTCGTATTTTCAAAAGCGTTTAATATTACCCTTAGGGTCATATCCATGCCTTAAAAATGAATCCATTATGGTTAATATTATCGCTTATTTAGGCTGAGGTGCTCTCAGTATTGAATTATGATTTGGTAAAACTATGGGCTTTCGGGCAATTCTCAGATGGTGCATCATTCTGTTCAATGAGTCAGTTAAGTGATGTACCGAGCGTAAATGAAAACAATGAACATATAATTAAACTAAATAAAACACCATTATACTGAGAAAAACTCTGGGTTATTTTAATATACTTCCTAATTAAAACATATTTGTAAATATGTTCTAGTTTTGATATATCGGTATATATGAATAACAACTGTATTAAGGGTATATAATATAGTTTATTTCTTTTTTTGGTCTCACTATCGATTTTCAGTTAAAAATATGAATGTTTTCTCCACATGTCACCAAAGAAACCTCTACCCAGAAACCGAGCTTTGAAGGTATGTACTAATAACAGTTTATTTGCATTAAAAATTGTAAGTAATTTACAAGAGGACATGGAGAAACATTTGAGAGATGAACAAGTAGGTTTTAGGAAAAAATATATCATGTGTTGATCAAATAACTACTTTACGAATTATTGATGAACAAATGTTAGAATTATAGCACCCACTTTATATCGGTTCCTCCATAGATCGCGGAAAGTCTTTTGGTAGTTTAGACAGAGACACAATTTGGAGGTTACTGAGTCATTACAGTATCCTTTTATAATATATATGGATATATAATTTAGCAAGTTGACAAAATGTTGTTCATAACCTGACAATTAAAATGTGATCACCATTTATGAATAATGTTAAATGAACGAAGACAATTACATGAGTGGCAGTAAATGACTAATAAGAAAGGCGCAGATAATTTAAATAAATATTACCAGACGACACAAAACTACGATTGTCTAGAATTATGATTTGGTAAAACTATGGTCTTTCGGGCAATTCTCAGATGGTGCATCTTTCTGTTCAATGAGTCAGTGAAGTGACATACATTGCGTAAATGAAAACAATGAACATATAATTAAACTAAATAAAACACCATTATACTGAGAAAAACTCTGGGTTATTTTAATATACTTCCTAATTAAAACAAAGTAATGATCAAGAATGTGAGATACGGGTCAAATGGATGTCCAGTATTTAGGTCACGTTTAGATGTTTTGAAGACCGCTCATAAGAATGTTAAGTTAAAAAAGAGTTAGAAAAGAGCCCCCGTCACATCAGGTGGCGTATATGTCGTTAGTGACTTTAAATTTTACAGACCTTCAGCACACGATTTTTGACATACATTTGTCGGTATTACGCCAGTGGCGCTATTTTTTTCCCCCAAAAAAACCAGGTGCCCATTTAAGGCTGGGTGAAACCGGACCCCGTCTGTTGTGATCCCAAACACTACCTCTTGTCATGTGTAGTCCAGTCCACTAAATAAGGGCGAAATTGATCGCATTGTTTATTTATTTGTATTCTATGCATGGAATTAGTTTCATATTCAGCAATGGTGCAACTGTCGTGAGGAGTCAGATTATTTCGTATTTTCAAAAGCGTTTAATATTACCCTTAGGGTCATATCCATGCCTTAAAAATGAATCCATTATGGTTAATATTATCGCTTATTTAGGCTGAGGTGCTCTCAGTATTGAATTATGATTTGGTAAAACTATGGGCTTTCGGGCAATTCTCAGATGGTGCATCATTCTGTTCAATGAGTCAGTTAAGTGATGTACCGAGCGTAAATGAAAACAATGAACATATAATTAAACTAAATAAAACACCATTATACTGAGAAAAACTCTGGGTTATTTTAATATACTTCCTAATTAAAACATATTTGTAAATATGTTCTAGTTTTGATATATCGGTATATATGAATAACAACTGTATTAAGGGTATATAATATAGTTTATTTCTTTTTTTGGTCTCACTATCGATTTTCAGTTAAAAATATGAATGTTTTCTCCACATGTCACCAAAGAAACCTCTACCCAGAAACCGAGCTTTGAAGGTATGTACTAATAACAGTTTATTTGCATTAAAAATTGTAAGTAATTTACAAGAGGACATGGAGAAACATTTGAGAGATGAACAAGTAGGTTTTAGGAAAAAATATATCATGTGTTGATCAAATAACTACTTTACGAATTATTGATGAACAAATGTTAGAATTATAGCACCCACTTTATATCGGTTCCTCCATAGATCGCGGAAAGTCTTTTGGTAGTTTAGACAGAGACACAATTTGGAGGTTACTGAGTCATTACAGTATCCTTTTATAATATATATGGATATATAATTTAGCAAGTTGACAAAATGTTGTTCATAACCTGACAATTAAAATGTGATCACCATTTATGAATAATGTTAAATGAACGAAGACAATTACATGAGTGGCAGTAAATGACTAATAAGAAAGGCGCAGATAATTTAAATAAATATTACCAGACGACACAAAACTACGATTGTCTAGAATTATGATTTGGTAAAACTATGGTCTTTCGGGCAATTCTCAGATGGTGCATCTTTCTGTTCAATGAGTCAGTGAAGTGACATACATTGCGTAAATGAAAACAATGAACATATAATTAAACTAAATAAAACACCATTATACTGAGAAAAACTCTGGGTTATTTTAATATACTTCCTAATTAAAACAAAGTAATGATCAAGAATGTGAGATACGGGTCAAATGGATGTCCAGTATTTAGGTCACGTTTAGATGTTTTGAAGACCGCTCATAAGAATGTTAAGTTAAAAAAGAGTTAGAAAAGAGCCCCCGTCACATCAGGTGGCGTATATGTCGTTAGTGACTTTAAATTTTACAGACCTTCAGCACACGATTTTTGACATACATTTGTCGGTATTACGCCAGTGGCGCTATTTTTTTCCCCAAAAAAACCAGGTGCCCATTTAAGGCTGGGTGAAACCGGACCCCGTCTGTTGTGATCCCAAACACTACCTCTTGTCATGTGTAGTCCAGTCCACTAAATAAGGGCGAAATTGATCGCATTGTTTATTTATTTGTATTCTATGCATGGAATTAGTTTCATATTCAGCAATGGTGCAACTGTCGTGAGGAGTCAGATTATTTCGTATTTTCAAAAGCGTTTAATATTACCCTTAGGGTCATATCCATGCCTTAAAAATGAATCCATTATGGTTAATATTATCGCTTATTTAGGCTGAGGTGCTCTCAGTATTGAATTATGATTTGGTAAAACTATGGGCTTTCGGGCAATTCTCAGATGGTGCATCATTCTGTTCAATGAGTCAGTTAAGTGATGTACCGAGCGTAAATGAAAACAATGAACATATAATTAAACTAAATAAAACACCATTATACTGAGAAAAACTCTGGGTTATTTTAATATACTTCCTAATTAAAACATATTTGTAAATATGTTCTAGTTTTGATATATCGGTATATATGAATAACAACTGTATTAAGGGTATATAATATAGTTTATTTCTTTTTTTGGTCTCACTATCGATTTTCAGTTAAAAATATGAATGTTTTCTCCACATGTCACCAAAGAAACCTCTACCCAGAAACCGAGCTTTGAAGGTATGTACTAATAACAGTTTATTTGCATTAAAAATTGTAAGTAATTTACAAGAGGACATGGAGAAACATTTGAGAGATGAACAAGTAGGTTTTAGGAAAAAATATATCATGTGTTGATCAAATAACTACTTTACGAATTATTGATGAACAAATGTTAGAATTATAGCACCCACTTTATATCGGTTCCTCCATAGATCGCGGAAAGTCTTTTGGTAGTTTAGACAGAGACACAATTTGGAGGTTACTGAGTCATTACAGTATCCTTTTATAATATATATGGATATATAATTTAGCAAGTTGACAAAATGTTGTTCATAACCTGACAATTAAAATGTGATCACCATTTATGAATAATGTTAAATGAACGAAGACAATTACATGAGTGGCAGTAAATGACTAATAAGAAAGGCGCAGATAATTTAAATAAATATTACCAGACGACACAAAACTACGATTGTCTAGAATTATGATTTGGTAAAACTATGGTCTTTCGGGCAATTCTCAGATGGTGCATCTTTCTGTTCAATGAGTCAGTGAAGTGACATACATTGCGTAAATGAAAACAATGAACATATAATTAAACTAAATAAAACACCATTATACTGAGAAAAACTCTGGGTTATTTTAATATACTTCCTAATTAAAACAAAGTAATGATCAAGAATGTGAGATACGGGTCAAATGGATGTCCAGTATTTAGGTCACGTTTAGATGTTTTGAAGACCGCTCATAAGAATGTTAAGTTAAAAAAGAGTTAGAAAAGAGCCCCCGTCACATCAGGTGGCGTATATGTCGTTAGTGACTTTAAATTTTACAGACCTTCAGCACACGATTTTTGACATACATTTGTCGGTATTACGCCAGTGGCGCTATTTTTTTCCCCCAAAAAAACCAGGTGCCCATTTAAGGCTGGGTGAAACCGGACCCCGTCTGTTGTGATCCCAAACACTACCTCTTGTCATGTGTAGTCCAGTCCACTAAATAAGGGCGAAATTGATCGCATTGTTTATTTATTTGTATTCTATGCATGGAATTAGTTTCATATTCAGCAATGGTGCAACTGTCGTGAGGAGTCAGATTATTTCGTATTTTCAAAAGCGTTTAATATTACCCTTAGGGTCATATCCATGCCTTAAAAATGAATCCATTATGGTTAATATTATCGCTTATTTAGGCTGAGGTGCTCTCAGTATTGAATTATGATTTGGTAAAACTATGGGCTTTCGGGCAATTCTCAGATGGTGCATCATTCTGTTCAATGAGTCAGTTAAGTGATGTACCGAGCGTAAATGAAAACAATGAACATATAATTAAACTAAATAAAACACCATTATACTGAGAAAAACTCTGGGTTATTTTAATATACTTCCTAATTAAAACATATTTGTAAATATGTTCTAGTTTTGATATATCGGTATATATGAATAACAACTGTATTAAGGGTATATAATATAGTTTATTTCTTTTTTTGGTCTCACTATCGATTTTCAGTTAAAAATATGAATGTTTTCTCCACATGTCACCAAAGAAACCTCTACCCAGAAACCGAGCTTTGAAGGTATGTACTAATAACAGTTTATTTGCATTAAAAATTGTAAGTAATTTACAAGAGGACATGGAGAAACATTTGAGAGATGAACAAGTAGGTTTTAGGAAAAAATATATCATGTGTTGATCAAATAACTACTTTACGAATTATTGATGAACAAATGTTAGAATTATAGCACCCACTTTATATCGGTTCCTCCATAGATCGCGGAAAGTCTTTTGGTAGTTTAGACAGAGACACAATTTGGAGGTTACTGAGTCATTACAGTATCCTTTTATAATATATATGGATATATAATTTAGCAAGTTGACAAAATGTTGTTCATAACCTGACAATTAAAATGTGATCACCATTTATGAATAATGTTAAATGAACGAAGACAATTACATGAGTGGCAGTAAATGACTAATAAGAAAGGCGCAGATAATTTAAATAAATATTACCAGACGACACAAAACTACGATTGTCTAGAATTATGATTTGGTAAAACTATGGTCTTTCGGGCAATTCTCAGATGGTGCATCTTTCTGTTCAATGAGTCAGTGAAGTGACATACATTGCGTAAATGAAAACAATGAACATATAATTAAACTAAATAAAACACCATTATACTGAGAAAAACTCTGGGTTATTTTAATATACTTCCTAATTAAAACAAAGTAATGATCAAGAATGTGAGATACGGGTCAAATGGATGTCCAGTATTTAGGTCACGTTTAGATGTTTTGAAGACCGCTCATAAGAATGTTAAGTTAAAAAAGAGTTAGAAAAGAGCCCCCGTCACATCAGGTGGCGTATATGTCGTTAGTGACTTTAAATTTTACAGACCTTCAGCACACGATTTTTGACATACATTTGTCGGTATTACGCCAGTGGCGCTATTTTTTTCCCCCAAAAAAACCAGGTGCCCATTTAAGGCTGGGTGAAACCGGACCCCGTCTGTTGTGATCCCAAACACTACCTCTTGTCATGTGTAGTCCAGTCCACTAAATAAGGGCGAAATTGATCGCATTGTTTATTTATTTGTATTCTATGCATGGAATTAGTTTCATATTCAGCAATGGTGCAACTGTCGTGAGGAGTCAGATTATTTCGTATTTTCAAAAGCGTTTAATATTACCCTTAGGGTCATATCCATGCCTTAAAAATGAATCCATTATGGTTAATATTATCGCTTATTTAGGCTGAGGTGCTCTCAGTATTGAATTATGATTTGGTAAAACTATGGGCTTTCGGGCAATTCTCAGATGGTGCATCATTCTGTTCAATGAGTCAGTTAAGTGATGTACCGAGCGTAAATGAAAACAATGAACATATAATTAAACTAAATAAAACACCATTATACTGAGAAAAACTCTGGGTTATTTTAATATACTTCCTAATTAAAACATATTTGTAAATATGTTCTAGTTTTGATATATCGGTATATATGAATAACAACTGTATTAAGGGTATATAATATAGTTTATTTCTTTTTTTGGTCTCACTATCGATTTTCAGTTAAAAATATGAATGTTTTCTCCACATGTCACCAAAGAAACCTCTACCCAGAAACCGAGCTTTGAAGGTATGTACTAATAACAGTTTATTTGCATTAAAAATTGTAAGTAATTTACAAGAGGACATGGAGAAACATTTGAGAGATGAACAAGTAGGTTTTAGGAAAAAATATATCATGTGTTGATCAAATAACTACTTTACGAATTATTGATGAACAAATGTTAGAATTATAGCACCCACTTTA
This sequence comes from Megaustenia siamemsis, assembly GCA_032433765.1. Taxonomy (NCBI): domain Eukaryota; kingdom Metazoa; phylum Mollusca; class Gastropoda; order Stylommatophora; family Ariophantidae; genus Megaustenia; species Megaustenia siamemsis. The sequence goes on from JAVIAB010000108.1 coordinate 50,865,064, forward strand.
TATCGGTTCCTCCATAGATCGCGGAAAGTCTTTTGGTAGTTTAGACAGAGACACAATTTGGAGGTTACTGAGTCATTACAGTATCCTTTTATAATATATATGGATATATAATTTAGCAAGTTGACAAAATGTTGTTCATAACCTGACAATTAAAATGTGATCACCATTTATGAATAATGTTAAATGAACGAAGACAATTACATGAGTGGCAGTAAATGACTAATAAGAAAGGCGCAGATAATTTAAATAAATATTACCAGACGACACAAAACTACGATTGTCTAGAATTATGATTTGGTAAAACTATGGTCTTTCGGGCAATTCTCAGATGGTGCATCTTTCTGTTCAATGAGTCAGTGAAGTGACATACATTGCGTAAATGAAAACAATGAACATATAATTAAACTAAATAAAACACCATTATACTGAGAAAAACTCTGGGTTATTTTAATATACTTCCTAATTAAAACAAAGTAATGATCAAGAATGTGAGATACGGGTCAAATGGATGTCCAGTATTTAGGTCACGTTTAGATGTTTTGAAGACCGCTCATAAGAATGTTAAGTTAAAAAAGAGTTAGAAAAGAGCCCCCGTCACATCAGGTGGCGTATATGTCGTTAGTGACTTTAAATTTTACAGACCTTCAGCACACGATTTTTGACATACATTTGTCGGTATTACGCCAGTGGCGCTATTTTTTTCCCCCAAAAAAACCAGGTGCCCATTTAAGGCTGGGTGAAACCGGACCCCGTCTGTTGTGATCCCAAACACTACCTCTTGTCATGTGTAGTCCAGTCCACTAAATAAGGGCGAAATTGATCGCATTGTTTATTTATTTGTATTCTATGCATGGAATTAGTTTCATATTCAGCAATGGTGCAACTGTCGTGAGGAGTCAGATTATTTCGTATTTTCAAAAGCGTTTAATATTACCCTTAGGGTCATATCCATGCCTTAAAAATGAATCCATTATGGTTAATATTATCGCTTATTTAGGCTGAGGTGCTCTCAGTATTGAATTATGATTTGGTAAAACTATGGGCTTTCGGGCAATTCTCAGATGGTGCATCATTCTGTTCAATGAGTCAGTTAAGTGATGTACCGAGCGTAAATGAAAACAATGAACATATAATTAAACTAAATAAAACACCATTATACTGAGAAAAACTCTGGGTTATTTTAATATACTTCCTAATTAAAACATATTTGTAAATATGTTCTAGTTTTGATATATCGGTATATATGAATAACAACTGTATTAAGGGTATATAATATAGTTTATTTCTTTTTTTGGTCTCACTATCGATTTTCAGTTAAAAATATGAATGTTTTCTCCACATGTCACCAAAGAAACCTCTACCCAGAAACCGAGCTTTGAAGGTATGTACTAATAACAGTTTATTTGCATTAAAAATTGTAAGTAATTTACAAGAGGACATGGAGAAACATTTGAGAGATGAACAAGTAGGTTTTAGGAAAAAATATATCATGTGTTGATCAAATAACTACTTTACGAATTATTGATGAACAAATGTTAGAATTATAGCACCCACTTTATATCGGTTCCTCCATAGATCGCGGAAAGTCTTTTGGTAGTTTAGACAGAGACACAATTTGGAGGTTACTGAGTCATTACAGTATCCTTTTATAATATATATGGATATATAATTTAGCAAGTTGACAAAATGTTGTTCATAACCTGACAATTAAAATGTGATCACCATTTATGAATAATGTTAAATGAACGAAGACAATTACATGAGTGGCAGTAAATGACTAATAAGAAAGGCGCAGATAATTTAAATAAATATTACCAGACGACACAAAACTACGATTGTCTAGAATTATGATTTGGTAAAACTATGGTCTTTCGGGCAATTCTCAGATGGTGCATCTTTCTGTTCAATGAGTCAGTGAAGTGACATACATTGCGTAAATGAAAACAATGAACATATAATTAAACTAAATAAAACACCATTATACTGAGAAAAACTCTGGGTTATTTTAATATACTTCCTAATTAAAACAAAGTAATGATCAAGAATGTGAGATACGGGTCAAATGGATGTCCAGTATTTAGGTCACGTTTAGATGTTTTGAAGACCGCTCATAAGAATGTTAAGTTAAAAAAGAGTTAGAAAAGAGCCCCCGTCACATCAGGTGGCGTATATGTCGTTAGTGACTTTAAATTTTACAGACCTTCAGCACACGATTTTTGACATACATTTGTCGGTATTACGCCAGTGGCGCTATTTTTTTCCCCCAAAAAAACCAGGTGCCCATTTAAGGCTGGGTGAAACCGGACCCCGTCTGTTGTGATCCCAAACACTACCTCTTGTCATGTGTAGTCCAGTCCACTAAATAAGGGCGAAATTGATCGCATTGTTTATTTATTTGTATTCTATGCATGGAATTAGTTTCATATTCAGCAATGGTGCAACTGTCGTGAGGAGTCAGATTATTTCGTATTTTCAAAAGCGTTTAATATTACCCTTAGGGTCATATCCATGCCTTAAAAATGAATCCATTATGGTTAATATTATCGCTTATTTAGGCTGAGGTGCTCTCAGTATTGAATTATGATTTGGTAAAACTATGGGCTTTCGGGCAATTCTCAGATGGTGCATCATTCTGTTCAATGAGTCAGTTAAGTGATGTACCGAGCGTAAATGAAAACAATGAACATATAATTAAACTAAATAAAACACCATTATACTGAGAAAAACTCTGGGTTATTTTAATATACTTCCTAATTAAAACATATTTGTAAATATGTTCTAGTTTTGATATATCGGTATATATGAATAACAACTGTATTAAGGGTATATAATATAGTTTATTTCTTTTTTTGGTCTCACTATCGATTTTCAGTTAAAAATATGAATGTTTTCTCCACATGTCACCAAAGAAACCTCTACCCAGAAACCGAGCTTTGAAGGTATGTACTAATAACAGTTTATTTGCATTAAAAATTGTAAGTAATTTACAAGAGGACATGGAGAAACATTTGAGAGATGAACAAGTAGGTTTTAGGAAAAAATATATCATGTGTTGATCAAATAACTACTTTACGAATTATTGATGAACAAATGTTAGAATTATAGCACCCACTTTATATCGGTTCCTCCATAGATCGCGGAAAGTCTTTTGGTAGTTTAGACAGAGACACAATTTGGAGGTTACTGAGTCATTACAGTATCCTTTTATAATATATATGGATATATAATTTAGCAAGTTGACAAAATGTTGTTCATAACCTGACAATTAAAATGTGATCACCATTTATGAATAATGTTAAATGAACGAAGACAATTACATGAGTGGCAGTAAATGACTAATAAGAAAGGCGCAGATAATTTAAATAAATATTACCAGACGACACAAAACTACGATTGTCTAGAATTATGATTTGGTAAAACTATGGTCTTTCGGGCAATTCTCAGATGGTGCATCTTTCTGTTCAATGAGTCAGTGAAGTGACATACATTGCGTAAATGAAAACAATGAACATATAATTAAACTAAATAAAACACCATTATACTGAGAAAAACTCTGGGTTATTTTAATATACTTCCTAATTAAAACAAAGTAATGATCAAGAATGTGAGATACGGGTCAAATGGATGTCCAGTATTTAGGTCACGTTTAGATGTTTTGAAGACCGCTCATAAGAATGTTAAGTTAAAAAAGAGTTAGAAAAGAGCCCCCGTCACATCAGGTGGCGTATATGTCGTTAGTGACTTTAAATTTTACAGACCTTCAGCACACGATTTTTGACATACATTTGTCGGTATTACGCCAGTGGCGCTATTTTTTTCCCCAAAAAAAACCAGGTGCCCATTTAAGGCTGGGTGAAACCGGACCCCGTCTGTTGTGATCCCAAACACTACCTCTTGTCATGTGTAGTCCAGTCCACTAAATAAGGGCGAAATTGATCGCATTGTTTATTTATTTGTATTCTATGCATGGAATTAGTTTCATATTCAGCAATGGTGCAACTGTCGTGAGGAGTCAGATTATTTCGTATTTTCAAAAGCGTTTAATATTACCCTTAGGGTCATATCCATGCCTTAAAAATGAATCCATTATGGTTAATATTATCGCTTATTTAGGCTGAGGTGCTCTCAGTATTGAATTATGATTTGGTAAAACTATGGGCTTTCGGGCAATTCTCAGATGGTGCATCATTCTGTTCAATGAGTCAGTTAAGTGATGTACCGAGCGTAAATGAAAACAATGAACATATAATTAAACTAAATAAAACACCATTATACTGAGAAAAACTCTGGGTTATTTTAATATACTTCCTAATTAAAACATATTTGTAAATATGTTCTAGTTTTGATATATCGGTATATATGAATAACAACTGTATTAAGGGTATATAATATAGTTTATTTCTTTTTTTGGTCTCACTATCGATTTTCAGTTAAAAATATGAATGTTTTCTCCACATGTCACCAAAGAAACCTCTACCCAGAAACCGAGCTTTGAAGGTATGTACTAATAACAGTTTATTTGCATTAAAAATTGTAAGTAATTTACAAGAGGACATGGAGAAACATTTGAGAGATGAACAAGTAGGTTTTAGGAAAAAATATATCATGTGTTGATCAAATAACTACTTTACGAATTATTGATGAACAAATGTTAGAATTATAGCACCCACTTTATATCGGTTCCTCCATAGATCGCGGAAAGTCTTTTGGTAGTTTAGACAGAGACACAATTTGGAGGTTACTGAGTCATTACAGTATCCTTTTATAATATATATGGATATATAATTTAGCAAGTTGACAAAATGTTGTTCATAACCTGACAATTAAAATGTGATCACCATTTATGAATAATGTTAAATGAACGAAGACAATTACATGAGTGGCAGTAAATGACTAATAAGAAAGGCGCAGATAATTTAAATAAATATTACCAGACGACACAAAACTACGATTGTCTAGAATTATGATTTGGTAAAACTATGGTCTTTCGGGCAATTCTCAGATGGTGCATCTTTCTGTTCAATGAGTCAGTGAAGTGACATACATTGCGTAAATGAAAACAATGAACATATAATTAAACTAAATAAAACACCATTATACTGAGAAAAACTCTGGGTTATTTTAATATACTTCCTAATTAAAACAAAGTAATGATCAAGAATGTGAGATACGGGTCAAATGGATGTCCAGTATTTAGGTCACGTTTAGATGTTTTGAAGACCGCTCATAAGAATGTTAAGTTAAAAAAGAGTTAGAAAAGAGCCCCCGTCACATCAGGTGGCGTATATGTCGTTAGTGACTTTAAATTTTACAGACCTTCAGCACACGATTTTTGACATACATTTGTCGGTATTACGCCAGTGGCGCTATTTTTTTCCCCCAAAAAAACCAGGTGCCCATTTAAGGCTGGGTGAAACCGGACCCCGTCTGTTGTGATCCCAAACACTACCTCTTGTCATGTGTAGTCCAGTCCACTAAATAAGGGCGAAATTGATCGCATTGTTTATTTATTTGTATTCTATGCATGGAATTAGTTTCATATTCAGCAATGGTGCAACTGTCGTGAGGAGTCAGATTATTTCGTATTTTCAAAAGCGTTTAATATTACCCTTAGGGTCATATCCATGCCTTAAAAATGAATCCATTATGGTTAATATTATCGCTTATTTAGGCTGAGGTGCTCTCAGTATTGAATTATGATTTGGTAAAACTATGGGCTTTCGGGCAATTCTCAGATGGTGCATCATTCTGTTCAATGAGTCAGTTAAGTGATGTACCGAGCGTAAATGAAAACAATGAACATATAATTAAACTAAATAAAACACCATTATACTGAGAAAAACTCTGGGTTATTTTAATATACTTCCTAATTAAAACATATTTGTAAATATGTTCTAGTTTTGATATATCGGTATATATGAATAACAACTGTATTAAGGGTATATAATATAGTTTATTTCTTTTTTTGGTCTCACTATCGATTTTCAGTTAAAAATATGAATGTTTTCTCCACATGTCACCAAAGAAACCTCTACCCAGAAACCGAGCTTTGAAGGTATGTACTAATAACAGTTTATTTGCATTAAAAATTGTAAGTAATTTACAAGAGGACATGGAGAAACATTTGAGAGATGAACAAGTAGGTTTTAGGAAAAAATATATCATGTGTTGATCAAATAACTACTTTACGAATTATTGATGAACAAATGTTAGAATTATAGCACCCACTTTATATCGGTTCCTCCATAGATCGCGGAAAGTCTTTTGGTAGTTTAGACAGAGACACAATTTGGAGGTTACTGAGTCATTACAGTATCCTTTTATAATATATATGGATATATAATTTAGCAAGTTGACAAAATGTTGTTCATAACCTGACAATTAAAATGTGATCACCATTTATGAATAATGTTAAATGAACGAAGACAATTACATGAGTGGCAGTAAATGACTAATAAGAAAGGCGCAGATAATTTAAATAAATATTACCAGACGACACAAAACTACGATTGTCTAGAATTATGATTTGGTAAAACTATGGTCTTTCGGGCAATTCTCAGATGGTGCATCTTTCTGTTCAATGAGTCAGTGAAGTGACATACATTGCGTAAATGAAAACAATGAACATATAATTAAACTAAATAAAACACCATTATACTGAGAAAAACTCTGGGTTATTTTAATATACTTCCTAATTAAAACAAAGTAATGATCAAGAATGTGAGATACGGGTCAAATGGATGTCCAGTATTTAGGTCACGTTTAGATGTTTTGAAGACCGCTCATAAGAATGTTAAGTTAAAAAAGAGTTAGAAAAGAGCCCCCGTCACATCAGGTGGCGTATATGTCGTTAGTGACTTTAAATTTTACAGACCTTCAGCACACGATTTTTGACATACATTTGTCGGTATTACGCCAGTGGCGCTATTTTTTTCCCCCAAAAAAACCAGGTGCCCATTTAAGGCTGGGTGAAACCGGACCCCGTCTGTTGTGATCCCAAACACTACCTCTTGTCATGTGTAGTCCAGTCCACTAAATAAGGGCGAAATTGATCGCATTGTTTATTTATTTGTATTCTATGCATGGAATTAGTTTCATATTCAGCAATGGTGCAACTGTCGTGAGGAGTCAGATTATTTCGTATTTTCAAAAGCGTTTAATATTACCCTTAGGGTCATATCCATGCCTTAAAAATGAATCCATTATGGTTAATATTATCGCTTATTTAGGCTGAGGTGCTCTCAGTATTGAATTATGATTTGGTAAAACTATGGGCTTTCGGGCAATTCTCAGATGGTGCATCATTCTGTTCAATGAGTCAGTTAAGTGATGTACCGAGCGTAAATGAAAACAATGAACATATAATTAAACTAAATAAAACACCATTATACTGAGAAAAACTCTGGGTTATTTTAATATACTTCCTAATTAAAACATATTTGTAAATATGTTCTAGTTTTGATATATCGGTATATATGAATAACAACTGTATTAAGGGTATATAATATAGTTTATTTCTTTTTTTGGTCTCACTATCGATTTTCAGTTAAAAATATGAATGTTTTCTCCACATGTCACCAAAGAAACCTCTACCCAGAAACCGAGCTTTGAAGGTATGTACTAATAACAGTTTATTTGCATTAAAAATTGTAAGTAATTTACAAGAGGACATGGAGAAACATTTGAGAGATGAACAAGTAGGTTTTAGGAAAAAATATATCATGTGTTGATCAAATAACTACTTTACGAATTATTGATGAACAAATGTTAGAATTATAGCACCCACTTTATATCGGTTCCTCCATAGATCGCGGAAAGTCTTTTGGTAGTTTAGACAGAGACACAATTTGGAGGTTACTGAGTCATTACAGTATCCTTTTATAATATATATGGATATATAATTTAGCAAGTTGACAAAATGTTGTTCATAACCTGACAATTAAAATGTGATCACCATTTATGAATAATGTTAAATGAACGAAGACAATTACATGAGTGGCAGTAAATGACTAATAAGAAAGGCGCAGATAATTTAAATAAATATTACCAGACGACACAAAACTACGATTGTCTAGAATTATGATTTGGTAAAACTATGGTCTTTCGGGCAATTCTCAGATGGTGCATCTTTCTGTTCAATGAGTCAGTGAAGTGACATACATTGCGTAAATGAAAACAATGAACATATAATTAAACTAAATAAAACACCATTATACTGAGAAAAACTCTGGGTTATTTTAATATACTTCCTAATTAAAACAAAGTAATGATCAAGAATGTGAGATACGGGTCAAATGGATGTCCAGTATTTAGGTCACGTTTAGATGTTTTGAAGACCGCTCATAAGAATGTTAAGTTAAAAAAGAGTTAGAAAAGAGCCCCCGTCACATCAGGTGGCGTATATGTCGTTAGTGACTTTAAATTTTACAGACCTTCAGCACACGATTTTTGACATACATTTGTCGGTATTACGCCAGTGGCGCTATTTTTTTCCCCCAAAAAAACCAGGTGCCCATTTAAGGCTGGGTGAAACCGGACCCCGTCTGTTGTGATCCCAAACACTACCTCTTGTCATGTGTAGTCCAGTCCACTAAATAAGGGCGAAATTGATCGCATTGTTTATTTATTTGTATTCTATGCATGGAATTAGTTTCATATTCAGCAATGGTGCAACTGTCGTGAGGAGTCAGATTATTTCGTATTTTCAAAAGCGTTTAATATTACCCTTAGGGTCATATCCATGCCTTAAAAATGAATCCATTATGGTTAATATTATCGCTTATTTAGGCTGAGGTGCTCTCAGTATTGAATTATGATTTGGTAAAACTATGGGCTTTCGGGCAATTCTCAGATGGTGCATCATTCTGTTCAATGAGTCAGTTAAGTGATGTACCGAGCGTAAATGAAAACAATGAACATATAATTAAACTAAATAAAACACCATTATACTGAGAAAAACTCTGGGTTATTTTAATATACTTCCTAATTAAAACATATTTGTAAATATGTTCTAGTTTTGATATATCGGTATATATGAATAACAACTGTATTAAGGGTATATAATATAGTTTATTTCTTTTTTTGGTCTCACTATCGATTTTCAGTTAAAAATATGAATGTTTTCTCCACATGTCACCAAAGAAACCTCTACCCAGAAACCGAGCTTTGAAGGTATGTACTAATAACAGTTTATTTGCATTAAAAATTGTAAGTAATTTACAAGAGGACATGGAGAAACATTTGAGAGATGAACAAGTAGGTTTTAGGAAAAAATATATCATGTGTTGATCAAATAACTACTTTACGAATTATTGATGAACAAATGTTAGAATTATAGCACCCACTTTATATCGGTTCCTCCATAGATCGCGGAAAGTCTTTTGGTAGTTTAGACAGAGACACAATTTGGAGGTTACTGAGTCATTACAGTATCCTTTTATAATATATATGGATATATAATTTAGCAAGTTGACAAAATGTTGTTCATAACCTGACAATTAAAATGTGATCACCATTTATGAATAATGTTAAATGAACGAAGACAATTACATGAGTGGCAGTAAATGACTAATAAGAAAGGCGCAGATAATTTAAATAAATATTACCAGACGACACAAAACTACGATTGTCTAGAATTATGATTTGGTAAAACTATGGTCTTTCGGGCAATTCTCAGATGGTGCATCTTTCTGTTCAATGAGTCAGTGAAGTGACATACATTGCGTAAATGAAAACAATGAACATATAATTAAACTAAATAAAACACCATTATACTGAGAAAAACTCTGGGTTATTTTAATATACTTCCTAATTAAAACAAAGTAATGATCAAGAATGTGAGATACGGGTCAAATGGATGTCCAGTATTTAGGTCACGTTTAGATGTTTTGAAGACCGCTCATAAGAATGTTAAGTTAAAAAAGAGTTAGAAAAGAGCCCCCGTCACATCAGGTGGCGTATATGTCGTTAGTGACTTTAAATTTTACAGACCTTCAGCACACGATTTTTGACATACATTTGTCGGTATTACGCCAGTGGCGCTATTTTTTTCCCCAAAAAAACCAGGTGCCCATTTAAGGCTGGGTGAAACCGGACCCCGTCTGTTGTGATCCCAAACACTACCTCTTGTCATGTGTAGTCCAGTCCACTAAATAAGGGCGAAATTGATCGCATTGTTTATTTATTTGTATTCTATGCATGGAATTAGTTTCATATTCAGCAATGGTGCAACTGTCGTGAGGAGTCAGATTATTTCGTATTTTCAAAAGCGTTTAATATTACCCTTAGGGTCATATCCATGCCTTAAAAATGAATCCATTATGGTTAATATTATCGCTTATTTAGGCTGAGGTGCTCTCAGTATTGAATTATGATTTGGTAAAACTATGGGCTTTCGGGCAATTCTCAGATGGTGCATCATTCTGTTCAATGAGTCAGTTAAGTGATGTACCGAGCGTAAATGAAAACAATGAACATATAATTAAACTAAATAAAACACCATTATACTGAGAAAAACTCTGGGTTATTTTAATATACTTCCTAATTAAAACATATTTGTAAATATGTTCTAGTTTTGATATATCGGTATATATGAATAACAACTGTATTAAGGGTATATAATATAGTTTATTTCTTTTTTTGGTCTCACTATCGATTTTCAGTTAAAAATATGAATGTTTTCTCCACATGTCACCAAAGAAACCTCTACCCAGAAACCGAGCTTTGAAGGTATGTACTAATAACAGTTTATTTGCATTAAAAATTGTAAGTAATTTACAAGAGGACATGGAGAAACATTTGAGAGATGAACAAGTAGGTTTTAGGAAAAAATATATCATGTGTTGATCAAATAACTACTTTACGAATTATTGATGAACAAATGTTAGAATTATAGCACCCACTTTATATCGGTTCCTCCATAGATCGCGGAAAGTCTTTTGGTAGTTTAGACAGAGACACAATTTGGAGGTTACTGAGTCATTACAGTATCCTTTTATAATATATATGGATATATAATTTAGCAAGTTGACAAAATGTTGTTCATAACCTGACAATTAAAATGTGATCACCATTTATGAATAATGTTAAATGAACGAAGACAATTACATGAGTGGCAGTAAATGACTAATAAGAAAGGCGCAGATAATTTAAATAAATATTACCAGACGACACAAAACTACGATTGTCTAGAATTATGATTTGGTAAAACTATGGTCTTTCGGGCAATTCTCAGATGGTGCATCTTTCTGTTCAATGAGTCAGTGAAGTGACATACATTGCGTAAATGAAAACAATGAACATATAATTAAACTAAATAAAACACCATTATACTGAGAAAAACTCTGGGTTATTTTAATATACTTCCTAATTAAAACAAAGTAATGATCAAGAATGTGAGATACGGGTCAAATGGATGTCCAGTATTTAGGTCACGTTTAGATGTTTTGAAGACCGCTCATAAGAATGTTAAGTTAAAAAAGAGTTAGAAAAGAGCCCCCGTCACATCAGGTGGCGTATATGTCGTTAGTGACTTTAAATTTTACAGACCTTCAGCACACGATTTTTGACATACATTTGTCGGTATTACGCCAGTGGCGCTATTTTTTTCCCCCAAAAAAACCAGGTGCCCATTTAAGGCTGGGTGAAACCGGACCCCGTCTGTTGTGATCCCAAACACTACCTCTTGTCATGTGTAGTCCAGTCCACTAAATAAGGGCGAAATTGATCGCATTGTTTATTTATTTGTATTCTATGCATGGAATTAGTTTCATATTCAGCAATGGTGCAACTGTCGTGAGGAGTCAGATTATTTCGTATTTTCAAAAGCGTTTAATATTACCCTTAGGGTCATATCCATGCCTTAAAAATGAATCCATTATGGTTAATATTATCGCTTATTTAGGCTGAGGTGCTCTCAGTATTGAATTATGATTTGGTAAAACTATGGGCTTTCGGGCAATTCTCAGATGGTGCATCATTCTGTTCAATGAGTCAGTTAAGTGATGTACCGAGCGTAAATGAAAACAATGAACATATAATTAAACTAAATAAAACACCATTATACTGAGAAAAACTCTGGGTTATTTTAATATACTTCCTAATTAAAACATATTTGTAAATATGTTCTAGTTTTGATATATCGGTATATATGAATAACAACTGTATTAAGGGTATATAATATAGTTTATTTCTTTTTTTGGTCTCACTATCGATTTTCAGTTAAAAATATGAATGTTTTCTCCACATGTCACCAAAGAAACCTCTACCCAGAAACCGAGCTTTGAAGGTATGTACTAATAACAGTTTATTTGCATTAAAAATTGTAAGTAATTTACAAGAGGACATGGAGAAACATTTGAGAGATGAACAAGTAGGTTTTAGGAAAAAATATATCATGTGTTGATCAAATAACTACTTTACGAATTATTGATGAACAAATGTTAGAATTATAGCACCCACTTTATATCGGTTCCTCCATAGATCGCGGAAAGTCTTTTGGTAGTTTAGACAGAGACACAATTTGGAGGTTACTGAGTCATTACAGTATCCTTTTATAATATATATGGATATATAATTTAGCAAGTTGACAAAATGTTGTTCATAACCTGACAATTAAAATGTGATCACCATTTATGAATAATGTTAAATGAACGAAGACAATTACATGAGTGGCAGTAAATGACTAATAAGAAAGGCGCAGATAATTTAAATAAATATTACCAGACGACACAAAACTACGATTGTCTAGAATTATGATTTGGTAAAACTATGGTCTTTCGGGCAATTCTCAGATGGTGCATCTTTCTGTTCAATGAGTCAGTGAAGTGACATACATTGCGTAAATGAAAACAATGAACATATAATTAAACTAAATAAAACACCATTATACTGAGAAAAACTCTGGGTTATTTTAATATACTTCCTAATTAAAACAAAGTAATGATCAAGAATGTGAGATACGGGTCAAATGGATGTCCAGTATTTAGGTCACGTTTAGATGTTTTGAAGACCGCTCATAAGAATGTTAAGTTAAAAAAGAGTTAGAAAAGAGCCCCCGTCACATCAGGTGGCGTATATGTCGTTAGTGACTTTAAATTTTACAGACCTTCAGCACACGATTTTTGACATACATTTGTCGGTATTACGCCAGTGGCGCTATTTTTTTCCCCAAAAAAACCAGGTGCCCATTTAAGGCTGGGTGAAACCGGACCCCGTCTGTTGTGATCCCAAACACTACCTCTTGTCATGTGTAGTCCAGTCCACTAAATAAGGGCGAAATTGATCGCATTGTTTATTTATTTGTATTCTATGCATGGAATTAGTTTCATATTCAGCAATGGTGCAACTGTCGTGAGGAGTCAGATTATTTCGTATTTTCAAAAGCGTTTAATATTACCCTTAGGGTCATATCCATGCCTTAAAAATGAATCCATTATGGTTAATATTATCGCTTATTTAGGCTGAGGTGCTCTCAGTATTGAATTATGATTTGGTAAAACTATGGGCTTTCGGGCAATTCTCAGATGGTGCATCATTCTGTTCAATGAGTCAGTTAAGTGATGTACCGAGCGTAAATGAAAACAATGAACATATAATTAAACTAAATAAAACACCATTATACTGAGAAAAACTCTGGGTTATTTTAATATACTTCCTAATTAAAACATATTTGTAAATATGTTCTAGTTTTGATATATCGGTATATATGAATAACAACTGTATTAAGGGTATATAATATAGTTTATTTCTTTTTTTGGTCTCACTATCGATTTTCAGTTAAAAATATGAATGTTTTCTCCACATGTCACCAAAGAAACCTCTACCCAGAAACCGAGCTTTGAAGGTATGTACTAATAACAGTTTATTTGCATTAAAAATTGTAAGTAATTTACAAGAGGACATGGAGAAACATTTGAGAGATGAACAAGTAGGTTTTAGGAAAAAATATATCATGTGTTGATCAAATAACTACTTTACGAATTATTGATGAACAAATGTTAGAATTATAGCACCCACTTTATATCGGTTCCTCCATAGATCGCGGAAAGTCTTTTGGTAGTTTAGACAGAGACACAATTTGGAGGTTACTGAGTCATTACAGTATCCTTTTATAATATATATGGATATATAATTTAGCAAGTTGACAAAATGTTGTTCATAACCTGACAATTAAAATGTGATCACCATTTATGAATAATGTTAAATGAACGAAGACAATTACATGAGTGGCAGTAAATGACTAATAAGAAAGGCGCAGATAATTTAAATAAATATTACCAGACGACACAAAACTACGATTGTCTAGAATTATGATTTGGTAAAACTATGGTCTTTCGGGCAATTCTCAGATGGTGCATCTTTCTGTTCAATGAGTCAGTGAAGTGACATACATTGCGTAAATGAAAACAATGAACATATAATTAAACTAAATAAAACACCATTATACTGAGAAAAACTCTGGGTTATTTTAATATACTTCCTAATTAAAACAAAGTAATGATCAAGAATGTGAGATACGGGTCAAATGGATGTCCAGTATTTAGGTCACGTTTAGATGTTTTGAAGACCGCTCATAAGAATGTTAAGTTAAAAAAGAGTTAGAAAAGAGCCCCCGTCACATCAGGTGGCGTATATGTCGTTAGTGACTTTAAATTTTACAGACCTTCAGCACACGATTTTTGACATACATTTGTCGGTATTACGCCAGTGGCGCTATTTTTTTCCCCAAAAAAACCAGGTGCCCATTTAAGGCTGGGTGAAACCGGACCCCGTCTGTTGTGATCCCAAACACTACCTCTTGTCATGTGTAGTCCAGTCCACTAAATAAGGGCGAAATTGATCGCATTGTTTATTTATTTGTATTCTATGCATGGAATTAGTTTCATATTCAGCAATGGTGCAACTGTCGTGAGGAGTCAGATTATTTCGTATTTTCAAAAGCGTTTAATATTACCCTTAGGGTCATATCCATGCCTTAAAAATGAATCCATTATGGTTAATATTATCGCTTATTTAGGCTGAGGTGCTCTCAGTATTGAATTATGATTTGGTAAAACTATGGGCTTTCGGGCAATTCTCAGATGGTGCATCATTCTGTTCAATGAGTCAGTTAAGTGATGTACCGAGCGTAAATGAAAACAATGAACATATAATTAAACTAAATAAAACACCATTATACTGAGAAAAACTCTGGGTTATTTTAATATACTTCCTAATTAAAACATATTTGTAAATATGTTCTAGTTTTGATATATCGGTATATATGAATAACAACTGTATTAAGGGTATATAATATAGTTTATTTCTTTTTTTGGTCTCACTATCGATTTTCAGTTAAAAATATGAATGTTTTCTCCACATGTCACCAAAGAAACCTCTACCCAGAAACCGAGCTTTGAAGGTATGTACTAATAACAGTTTATTTGCATTAAAAATTGTAAGTAATTTACAAGAGGACATGGAGAAACATTTGAGAGATGAACAAGTAGGTTTTAGGAAAAAATATATCATGTGTTGATCAAATAACTACTTTACGAATTATTGATGAACAAATGTTAGAATTATAGCACCCACTTTATATCGGTTCCTCCATAGATCGCGGAAAGTCTTTTGGTAGTTTAGACAGAGACACAATTTGGAGGTTACTGAGTCATTACAGTATCCTTTTATAATATATATGGATATATAATTTAGCAAGTTGACAAAATGTTGTTCATAACCTGACAATTAAAATGTGATCACCATTTATGAATAATGTTAAATGAACGAAGACAATTACATGAGTGGCAGTAAATGACTAATAAGAAAGGCGCAGATAATTTAAATAAATATTACCAGACGACACAAAACTACGATTGTCTAGAATTATGATTTGGTAAAACTATGGTCTTTCGGGCAATTCTCAGATGGTGCATCTTTCTGTTCAATGAGTCAGTGAAGTGACATACATTGCGTAAATGAAAACAATGAACATATAATTAAACTAAATAAAACACCATTATACTGAGAAAAACTCTGGGTTATTTTAATATACTTCCTAATTAAAACAAAGTAATGATCAAGAATGTGAGATACGGGTCAAATGGATGTCCAGTATTTAGGTCACGTTTAGATGTTTTGAAGACCGCTCATAAGAATGTTAAGTTAAAAAAGAGTTAGAAAAGAGCCCCCGTCACATCAGGTGGCGTATATGTCGTTAGTGACTTTAAATTTTACAGACCTTCAGCACACGATTTTTGACATACATTTGTCGGTATTACGCCAGTGGCGCTATTTTTTTCCCCAAAAAAAACCAGGTGCCCATTTAAGGCTGGGTGAAACCGGACCCCGTCTGTTGTGATCCCAAACACTACCTCTTGTCATGTGTAGTCCAGTCCACTAAATAAGGGCGAAATTGATCGCATTGTTTATTTATTTGTATTCTATGCATGGAATTAGTTTCATATTCAGCAATGGTGCAACTGTCGTGAGGAGTCAGATTATTTCGTATTTTCAAAAGCGTTTAATATTACCCTTAGGGTCATATCCATGCCTTAAAAATGAATCCATTATGGTTAATATTATCGCTTATTTAGGCTGAGGTGCTCTCAGTATTGAATTATGATTTGGTAAAACTATGGGCTTTCGGGCAATTCTCAGATGGTGCATCATTCTGTTCAATGAGTCAGTTAAGTGATGTACCGAGCGTAAATGAAAACAATGAACATATAATTAAACTAAATAAAACACCATTATACTGAGAAAAACTCTGGGTTATTTTAATATACTTCCTAATTAAAACATATTTGTAAATATGTTCTAGTTTTGATATATCGGTATATATGAATAACAACTGTATTAAGGGTATATAATATAGTTTATTTCTTTTTTTGGTCTCACTATCGATTTTCAGTTAAAAATATGAATGTTTTCTCCACATGTCACCAAAGAAACCTCTACCCAGAAACCGAGCTTTGAAGGTATGTACTAATAACAGTTTATTTGCATTAAAAATTGTAAGTAATTTACAAGAGGACATGGAGAAACATTTGAGAGATGAACAAGTAGGTTTTAGGAAAAAATATATCATGTGTTGATCAAATAACTACTTTACGAATTATTGATGAACAAATGTTAGAATTATAGCACCCACTTTATATCGGTTCCTCCATAGATCGCGGAAAGTCTTTTGGTAGTTTAGACAGAGACACAATTTGGAGGTTACTGAGTCATTACAGTATCCTTTTATAATATATATGGATATATAATTTAGCAAGTTGACAAAATGTTGTTCATAACCTGACAATTAAAATGTGATCACCATTTATGAATAATGTTAAATGAACGAAGACAATTACATGAGTGGCAGTAAATGACTAATAAGAAAGGCGCAGATAATTTAAATAAATATTACCAGACGACACAAAACTACGATTGTCTAGAATTATGATTTGGTAAAACTATGGTCTTTCGGGCAATTCTCAGATGGTGCATCTTTCTGTTCAATGAGTCAGTGAAGTGACATACATTGCGTAAATGAAAACAATGAACATATAATTAAACTAAATAAAACACCATTATACTGAGAAAAACTCTGGGTTATTTTAATATACTTCCTAATTAAAACAAAGTAATGATCAAGAATGTGAGATACGGGTCAAATGGATGTCCAGTATTTAGGTCACGTTTAGATGTTTTGAAGACCGCTCATAAGAATGTTAAGTTAAAAAAGAGTTAGAAAAGAGCCCCCGTCACATCAGGTGGCGTATATGTCGTTAGTGACTTTAAATTTTACAGACCTTCAGCACACGATTTTTGACATACATTTGTCGGTATTACGCCAGTGGCGCTATTTTTTTCCCCCAAAAAAACCAGGTGCCCATTTAAGGCTGGGTGAAACCGGACCCCGTCTGTTGTGATCCCAAACACTACCTCTTGTCATGTGTAGTCCAGTCCACTAAATAAGGGCGAAATTGATCGCATTGTTTATTTATTTGTATTCTATGCATGGAATTAGTTTCATATTCAGCAATGGTGCAACTGTCGTGAGGAGTCAGATTATTTCGTATTTTCAAAAGCGTTTAATATTACCCTTAGGGTCATATCCATGCCTTAAAAATGAATCCATTATGGTTAATATTATCGCTTATTTAGGCTGAGGTGCTCTCAGTATTGAATTATGATTTGGTAAAACTATGGGCTTTCGGGCAATTCTCAGATGGTGCATCATTCTGTTCAATGAGTCAGTTAAGTGATGTACCGAGCGTAAATGAAAACAATGAACATATAATTAAACTAAATAAAACACCATTATACTGAGAAAAACTCTGGGTTATTTTAATATACTTCCTAATTAAAACATATTTGTAAATATGTTCTAGTTTTGATATATCGGTATATATGAATAACAACTGTATTAAGGGTATATAATATAGTTTATTTCTTTTTTTGGTCTCACTATCGATTTTCAGTTAAAAATATGAATGTTTTCTCCACATGTCACCAAAGAAACCTCTACCCAGAAACCGAGCTTTGAAGGTATGTACTAATAACAGTTTATTTGCATTAAAAATTGTAAGTAATTTACAAGAGGACATGGAGAAACATTTGAGAGATGAACAAGTAGGTTTTAGGAAAAAATATATCATGTGTTGATCAAATAACTACTTTACGAATTATTGATGAACAAATGTTAGAATTATAGCACCCACTTTATATCGGTTCCTCCATAGATCGCGGAAAGTCTTTTGGTAGTTTAGACAGAGACACAATTTGGAGGTTACTGAGTCATTACAGTATCCTTTTATAATATATATGGATATATAATTTAGCAAGTTGACAAAATGTTGTTCATAACCTGACAATTAAAATGTGATCACCATTTATGAATAATGTTAAATGAACGAAGACAATTACATGAGTGGCAGTAAATGACTAATAAGAAAGGCGCAGATAATTTAAATAAATATTACCAGACGACACAAAACTACGATTGTCTAGAATTATGATTTGGTAAAACTATGGTCTTTCGGGCAATTCTCAGATGGTGCATCTTTCTGTTCAATGAGTCAGTGAAGTGACATACATTGCGTAAATGAAAACAATGAACATATAATTAAACTAAATAAAACACCATTATACTGAGAAAAACTCTGGGTTATTTTAATATACTTCCTAATTAAAACAAAGTAATGATCAAGAATGTGAGATACGGGTCAAATGGATGTCCAGTATTTAGGTCACGTTTAGATGTTTTGAAGACCGCTCATAAGAATGTTAAGTTAAAAAAGAGTTAGAAAAGAGCCCCCGTCACATCAGGTGGCGTATATGTCGTTAGTGACTTTAAATTTTACAGACCTTCAGCACACGATTTTTGACATACATTTGTCGGTATTACGCCAGTGGCGCTATTTTTTTCCCCAAAAAAACCAGGTGCCCATTTAAGGCTGGGTGAAACCGGACCCCGTCTGTTGTGATCCCAAACACTACCTCTTGTCATGTGTAGTCCAGTCCACTAAATAAGGGCGAAATTGATCGCATTGTTTATTTATTTGTATTCTATGCATGGAATTAGTTTCATATTCAGCAATGGTGCAACTGTCGTGAGGAGTCAGATTATTTCGTATTTTCAAAAGCGTTTAATATTACCCTTAGGGTCATATCCATGCCTTAAAAATGAATCCATTATGGTTAATATTATCGCTTATTTAGGCTGAGGTGCTCTCAGTATTGAATTATGATTTGGTAAAACTATGGGCTTTCGGGCAATTCTCAGATGGTGCATCATTCTGTTCAATGAGTCAGTTAAGTGATGTACCGAGCGTAAATGAAAACAATGAACATATAATTAAACTAAATAAAACACCATTATACTGAGAAAAACTCTGGGTTATTTTAATATACTTCCTAATTAAAACATATTTGTAAATATGTTCTAGTTTTGATATATCGGTATATATGAATAACAACTGTATTAAGGGTATATAATATAGTTTATTTCTTTTTTTGGTCTCACTATCGATTTTCAGTTAAAAATATGAATGTTTTCTCCACATGTCACCAAAGAAACCTCTACCCAGAAACCGAGCTTTGAAGGTATGTACTAATAACAGTTTATTTGCATTAAAAATTGTAAGTAATTTACAAGAGGACATGGAGAAACATTTGAGAGATGAACAAGTAGGTTTTAGGAAAAAATATATCATGTGTTGATCAAATAACTACTTTACGAATTATTGATGAACAAATGTTAGAATTATAGCACCCACTTTATATCGGTTCCTCCATAGATCGCGGAAAGTCTTTTGGTAGTTTAGACAGAGACACAATTTGGAGGTTACTGAGTCATTACAGTATCCTTTTATAATATATATGGATATATAATTTAGCAAGTTGACAAAATGTTGTTCATAACCTGACAATTAAAATGTGATCACCATTTATGAATAATGTTAAATGAACGAAGACAATTACATGAGTGGCAGTAAATGACTAATAAGAAAGGCGCAGATAATTTAAATAAATATTACCAGACGACACAAAACTACGATTGTCTAGAATTATGATTTGGTAAAACTATGGTCTTTCGGGCAATTCTCAGATGGTGCATCTTTCTGTTCAATGAGTCAGTGAAGTGACATACATTGCGTAAATGAAAACAATGAACATATAATTAAACTAAATAAAACACCATTATACTGAGAAAAACTCTGGGTTATTTTAATATACTTCCTAATTAAAACAAAGTAATGATCAAGAATGTGAGATACGGGTCAAATGGATGTCCAGTATTTAGGTCACGTTTAGATGTTTTGAAGACCGCTCATAAGAATGTTAAGTTAAAAAAGAGTTAGAAAAGAGCCCCCGTCACATCAGGTGGCGTATATGTCGTTAGTGACTTTAAATTTTACAGACCTTCAGCACACGATTTTTGACATACATTTGTCGGTATTACGCCAGTGGCGCTATTTTTTTCCCCAAAAAAACCAGGTGCCCATTTAAGGCTGGGTGAAACCGGACCCCGTCTGTTGTGATCCCAAACACTACCTCTTGTCATGTGTAGTCCAGTCCACTAAATAAGGGCGAAATTGATCGCATTGTTTATTTATTTGTATTCTATGCATGGAATTAGTTTCATATTCAGCAATGGTGCAACTGTCGTGAGGAGTCAGATTATTTCGTATTTTCAAAAGCGTTTAATATTACCCTTAGGGTCATATCCATGCCTTAAAAATGAATCCATTATGGTTAATATTATCGCTTATTTAGGCTGAGGTGCTCTCAGTATTGAATTATGATTTGGTAAAACTATGGGCTTTCGGGCAATTCTCAGATGGTGCATCATTCTGTTCAATGAGTCAGTTAAGTGATGTACCGAGCGTAAATGAAAACAATGAACATATAATTAAACTAAATAAAACACCATTATACTGAGAAAAACTCTGGGTTATTTTAATATACTTCCTAATTAAAACATATTTGTAAATATGTTCTAGTTTTGATATATCGGTATATATGAATAACAACTGTATTAAGGGTATATAATATAGTTTATTTCTTTTTTTGGTCTCACTATCGATTTTCAGTTAAAAATATGAATGTTTTCTCCACATGTCACCAAAGAAACCTCTACCCAGAAACCGAGCTTTGAAGGTATGTACTAATAACAGTTTATTTGCATTAAAAATTGTAAGTAATTTACAAGAGGACATGGAGAAACATTTGAGAGATGAACAAGTAGGTTTTAGGAAAAAATATATCATGTGTTGATCAAATAACTACTTTACGAATTATTGATGAACAAATGTTAGAATTATAGCACCCACTTTATATCGGTTCCTCCATAGATCGCGGAAAGTCTTTTGGTAGTTTAGACAGAGACACAATTTGGAGGTTACTGAGTCATTACAGTATCCTTTTATAATATATATGGATATATAATTTAGCAAGTTGACAAAATGTTGTTCATAACCTGACAATTAAAATGTGATCACCATTTATGAATAATGTTAAATGAACGAAGACAATTACATGAGTGGCAGTAAATGACTAATAAGAAAGGCGCAGATAATTTAAATAAATATTACCAGACGACACAAAACTACGATTGTCTAGAATTATGATTTGGTAAAACTATGGTCTTTCGGGCAATTCTCAGATGGTGCATCTTTCTGTTCAATGAGTCAGTGAAGTGACATACATTGCGTAAATGAAAACAATGAACATATAATTAAACTAAATAAAACACCATTATACTGAGAAAAACTCTGGGTTATTTTAATATACTTCCTAATTAAAACAAAGTAATGATCAAGAATGTGAGATACGGGTCAAATGGATGTCCAGTATTTAGGTCACGTTTAGATGTTTTGAAGACCGCTCATAAGAATGTTAAGTTAAAAAAGAGTTAGAAAAGAGCCCCCGTCACATCAGGTGGCGTATATGTCGTTAGTGACTTTAAATTTTACAGACCTTCAGCACACGATTTTTGACATACATTTGTCGGTATTACGCCAGTGGCGCTATTTTTTTCCCCCAAAAAAACCAGGTGCCCATTTAAGGCTGGGTGAAACCGGACCCCGTCTGTTGTGATCCCAAACACTACCTCTTGTCATGTGTAGTCCAGTCCACTAAATAAGGGCGAAATTGATCGCATTGTTTATTT
Source organism: Megaustenia siamemsis (assembly GCA_032433765.1). Lineage (NCBI taxonomy): Eukaryota > Metazoa > Mollusca > Gastropoda > Stylommatophora > Ariophantidae > Megaustenia > Megaustenia siamemsis. Next base: position 50,887,706 of record JAVIAB010000108.1, read on the forward strand.
ATTTGTATTCTATGCATGGAATTAGTTTCATATTCAGCAATGGTGCAACTGTCGTGAGGAGTCAGATTATTTCGTATTTTCAAAAGCGTTTAATATTACCCTTAGGGTCATATCCATGCCTTAAAAATGAATCCATTATGGTTAATATTATCGCTTATTTAGGCTGAGGTGCTCTCAGTATTGAATTATGATTTGGTAAAACTATGGGCTTTCGGGCAATTCTCAGATGGTGCATCATTCTGTTCAATGAGTCAGTTAAGTGATGTACCGAGCGTAAATGAAAACAATGAACATATAATTAAACTAAATAAAACACCATTATACTGAGAAAAACTCTGGGTTATTTTAATATACTTCCTAATTAAAACATATTTGTAAATATGTTCTAGTTTTGATATATCGGTATATATGAATAACAACTGTATTAAGGGTATATAATATAGTTTATTTCTTTTTTTGGTCTCACTATCGATTTTCAGTTAAAAATATGAATGTTTTCTCCACATGTCACCAAAGAAACCTCTACCCAGAAACCGAGCTTTGAAGGTATGTACTAATAACAGTTTATTTGCATTAAAAATTGTAAGTAATTTACAAGAGGACATGGAGAAACATTTGAGAGATGAACAAGTAGGTTTTAGGAAAAAATATATCATGTGTTGATCAAATAACTACTTTACGAATTATTGATGAACAAATGTTAGAATTATAGCACCCACTTTATATCGGTTCCTCCATAGATCGCGGAAAGTCTTTTGGTAGTTTAGACAGAGACACAATTTGGAGGTTACTGAGTCATTACAGTATCCTTTTATAATATATATGGATATATAATTTAGCAAGTTGACAAAATGTTGTTCATAACCTGACAATTAAAATGTGATCACCATTTATGAATAATGTTAAATGAACGAAGACAATTACATGAGTGGCAGTAAATGACTAATAAGAAAGGCGCAGATAATTTAAATAAATATTACCAGACGACACAAAACTACGATTGTCTAGAATTATGATTTGGTAAAACTATGGTCTTTCGGGCAATTCTCAGATGGTGCATCTTTCTGTTCAATGAGTCAGTGAAGTGACATACATTGCGTAAATGAAAACAATGAACATATAATTAAACTAAATAAAACACCATTATACTGAGAAAAACTCTGGGTTATTTTAATATACTTCCTAATTAAAACAAAGTAATGATCAAGAATGTGAGATACGGGTCAAATGGATGTCCAGTATTTAGGTCACGTTTAGATGTTTTGAAGACCGCTCATAAGAATGTTAAGTTAAAAAAGAGTTAGAAAAGAGCCCCCGTCACATCAGGTGGCGTATATGTCGTTAGTGACTTTAAATTTTACAGACCTTCAGCACACGATTTTTGACATACATTTGTCGGTATTACGCCAGTGGCGCTATTTTTTTCCCCCAAAAAAACCAGGTGCCCATTTAAGGCTGGGTGAAACCGGACCCCGTCTGTTGTGATCCCAAACACTACCTCTTGTCATGTGTAGTCCAGTCCACTAAATAAGGGCGAAATTGATCGCATTGTTTATTTATTTGTATTCTATGCATGGAATTAGTTTCATATTCAGCAATGGTGCAACTGTCGTGAGGAGTCAGATTATTTCGTATTTTCAAAAGCGTTTAATATTACCCTTAGGGTCATATCCATGCCTTAAAAATGAATCCATTATGGTTAATATTATCGCTTATTTAGGCTGAGGTGCTCTCAGTATTGAATTATGATTTGGTAAAACTATGGGCTTTCGGGCAATTCTCAGATGGTGCATCATTCTGTTCAATGAGTCAGTTAAGTGATGTACCGAGCGTAAATGAAAACAATGAACATATAATTAAACTAAATAAAACACCATTATACTGAGAAAAACTCTGGGTTATTTTAATATACTTCCTAATTAAAACATATTTGTAAATATGTTCTAGTTTTGATATATCGGTATATATGAATAACAACTGTATTAAGGGTATATAATATAGTTTATTTCTTTTTTTGGTCTCACTATCGATTTTCAGTTAAAAATATGAATGTTTTCTCCACATGTCACCAAAGAAACCTCTACCCAGAAACCGAGCTTTGAAGGTATGTACTAATAACAGTTTATTTGCATTAAAAATTGTAAGTAATTTACAAGAGGACATGGAGAAACATTTGAGAGATGAACAAGTAGGTTTTAGGAAAAAATATATCATGTGTTGATCAAATAACTACTTTACGAATTATTGATGAACAAATGTTAGAATTATAGCACCCACTTTATATCGGTTCCTCCATAGATCGCGGAAAGTCTTTTGGTAGTTTAGACAGAGACACAATTTGGAGGTTACTGAGTCATTACAGTATCCTTTTATAATATATATGGATATATAATTTAGCAAGTTGACAAAATGTTGTTCATAACCTGACAATTAAAATGTGATCACCATTTATGAATAATGTTAAATGAACGAAGACAATTACATGAGTGGCAGTAAATGACTAATAAGAAAGGCGCAGATAATTTAAATAAATATTACCAGACGACACAAAACTACGATTGTCTAGAATTATGATTTGGTAAAACTATGGTCTTTCGGGCAATTCTCAGATGGTGCATCTTTCTGTTCAATGAGTCAGTGAAGTGACATACATTGCGTAAATGAAAACAATGAACATATAATTAAACTAAATAAAACACCATTATACTGAGAAAAACTCTGGGTTATTTTAATATACTTCCTAATTAAAACAAAGTAATGATCAAGAATGTGAGATACGGGTCAAATGGATGTCCAGTATTTAGGTCACGTTTAGATGTTTTGAAGACCGCTCATAAGAATGTTAAGTTAAAAAAGAGTTAGAAAAGAGCCCCCGTCACATCAGGTGGCGTATATGTCGTTAGTGACTTTAAATTTTACAGACCTTCAGCACACGATTTTTGACATACATTTGTCGGTATTACGCCAGTGGCGCTATTTTTTTCCCCAAAAAAAACCAGGTGCCCATTTAAGGCTGGGTGAAACCGGACCCCGTCTGTTGTGATCCCAAACACTACCTCTTGTCATGTGTAGTCCAGTCCACTAAATAAGGGCGAAATTGATCGCATTGTTTATTTATTTGTATTCTATGCATGGAATTAGTTTCATATTCAGCAATGGTGCAACTGTCGTGAGGAGTCAGATTATTTCGTATTTTCAAAAGCGTTTAATATTACCCTTAGGGTCATATCCATGCCTTAAAAATGAATCCATTATCGTTAATATTATCGCTTATTTAGGCTGAGGTGCTCTCAGTATTGAATTATGATTTGGTAAAACTATGGGCTTTCGGGCAATTCTCAGATGGTGCATCATTCTGTTCAATGAGTCAGTTAAGTGATGTACCGAGCGTAAATGAAAACAATGAACATATAATTAAACTAAATAAAACACCATTATACTGAGAAAAACTCTGGGTTATTTTAATATACTTCCTAATTAAAACATATTTGTAAATATGTTCTAGTTTTGATATATCGGTATATATGAATAACAACTGTATTAAGGGTATATAATATAGTTTATTTCTTTTTTTGGTCTCACTATCGATTTTCAGTTAAAAATATGAATGTTTTCTCCACATGTCACCAAAGAAACCTCTACCCAGAAACCGAGCTTTGAAGGTATGTACTAATAACAGTTTATTTGCATTAAAAATTGTAAGTAATTTACAAGAGGACATGGAGAAACATTTGAGAGATGAACAAGTAGGTTTTAGGAAAAAATATATCATGTGTTGATCAAATAACTACTTTACGAATTATTGATGAACAAATGTTAGAATTATAGCACCCACTTTATATCGGTTCCTCCATAGATCGCGGAAAGTCTTTTGGTAGTTTAGACAGAGACACAATTTGGAGGTTACTGAGTCATTACAGTATCCTTTTATAATATATATGGATATATAATTTAGCAAGTTGACAAAATGTTGTTCATAACCTGACAATTAAAATGTGATCACCATTTATGAATAATGTTAAATGAACGAAGACAATTACATGAGTGGCAGTAAATGACTAATAAGAAAGGCGCAGATAATTTAAATAAATATTACCAGACGACACAAAACTACGATTGTCTAGAATTATGATTTGGTAAAACTATGGTCTTTCGGGCAATTCTCAGATGGTGCATCTTTCTGTTCAATGAGTCAGTGAAGTGACATACATTGCGTAAATGAAAACAATGAACATATAATTAAACTAAATAAAACACCATTATACTGAGAAAAACTCTGGGTTATTTTAATATACTTCCTAATTAAAACAAAGTAATGATCAAGAATGTGAGATACGGGTCAAATGGATGTCCAGTATTTAGGTCACGTTTAGATGTTTTGAAGACCGCTCATAAGAATGTTAAGTTAAAAAAGAGTTAGAAAAGAGCCCCCGTCACATCAGGTGGCGTATATGTCGTTAGTGACTTTAAATTTTACAGACCTTCAGCACACGATTTTTGACATACATTTGTCGGTATTACGCCAGTGGCGCTATTTTTTTCCCCAAAAAAAACCAGGTGCCCATTTAAGGCTGGGTGAAACCGGACCCCGTCTGTTGTGATCCCAAACACTACCTCTTGTCATGTGTAGTCCAGTCCACTAAATAAGGGCGAAATTGATCGCATTGTTTATTTATTTGTATTCTATGCATGGAATTAGTTTCATATTCAGCAATGGTGCAACTGTCGTGAGGAGTCAGATTATTTCGTATTTTCAAAAGCGTTTAATATTACCCTTAGGGTCATATCCATGCCTTAAAAATGAATCCATTATCGTTAATATTATCGCTTATTTAGGCTGAGGTGCTCTCAGTATTGAATTATGATTTGGTAAAACTATGGGCTTTCGGGCAATTCTCAGATGGTGCATCATTCTGTTCAATGAGTCAGTTAAGTGATGTACCGAGCGTAAATGAAAACAATGAACATATAATTAAACTAAATAAAACACCATTATACTGAGAAAAACTCTGGGTTATTTTAATATACTTCCTAATTAAAACATATTTGTAAATATGTTCTAGTTTTGATATATCGGTATATATGAATAACAACTGTATTAAGGGTATATAATATAGTTTATTTCTTTTTTTGGTCTCACTATCGATTTTCAGTTAAAAATATGAATGTTTTCTCCACATGTCACCAAAGAAACCTCTACCCAGAAACCGAGCTTTGAAGGTATGTACTAATAACAGTTTATTTGCATTAAAAATTGTAAGTAATTTACAAGAGGACATGGAGAAACATTTGAGAGATGAACAAGTAGGTTTTAGGAAAAAATATATCATGTGTTGATCAAATAACTACTTTACGAATTATTGATGAACAAATGTTAGAATTATAGCACCCACTTTATATCGGTTCCTCCATAGATCGCGGAAAGTCTTTTGGTAGTTTAGACAGAGACACAATTTGGAGGTTACTGAGTCATTACAGTATCCTTTTATAATATATATGGATATATAATTTAGCAAGTTGACAAAATGTTGTTCATAACCTGACAATTAAAATGTGATCACCATTTATGAATAATGTTAAATGAACGAAGACAATTACATGAGTGGCAGTAAATGACTAATAAGAAAGGCGCAGATAATTTAAATAAATATTACCAGACGACACAAAACTACGATTGTCTAGAATTATGATTTGGTAAAACTATGGTCTTTCGGGCAATTCTCAGATGGTGCATCTTTCTGTTCAATGAGTCAGTGAAGTGACATACATTGCGTAAATGAAAACAATGAACATATAATTAAACTAAATAAAACACCATTATACTGAGAAAAACTCTGGGTTATTTTAATATACTTCCTAATTAAAACAAAGTAATGATCAAGAATGTGAGATACGGGTCAAATGGATGTCCAGTATTTAGGTCACGTTTAGATGTTTTGAAGACCGCTCATAAGAATGTTAAGTTAAAAAAGAGTTAGAAAAGAGCCCCCGTCACATCAGGTGGCGTATATGTCGTTAGTGACTTTAAATTTTACAGACCTTCAGCACACGATTTTTGACATACATTTGTCGGTATTACGCCAGTGGCGCTATTTTTTTCCCCCAAAAAAACCAGGTGCCCATTTAAGGCTGGGTGAAACCGGACCCCGTCTGTTGTGATCCCAAACACTACCTCTTGTCATGTGTAGTCCAGTCCACTAAATAAGGGCGAAATTGATCGCATTGTTTATTTATTTGTATTCTATGCATGGAATTAGTTTCATATTCAGCAATGGTGCAACTGTCGTGAGGAGTCAGATTATTTCGTATTTTCAAAAGCGTTTAATATTACCCTTAGGGTCATATCCATGCCTTAAAAATGAATCCATTATCGTTAATATTATCGCTTATTTAGGCTGAGGTGCTCTCAGTATTGAATTATGATTTGGTAAAACTATGGGCTTTCGGGCAATTCTCAGATGGTGCATCATTCTGTTCAATGAGTCAGTTAAGTGATGTACCGAGCGTAAATGAAAACAATGAACATATAATTAAACTAAATAAAACACCATTATACTGAGAAAAACTCTGGGTTATTTTAATATACTTCCTAATTAAAACATATTTGTAAATATGTTCTAGTTTTGATATATCGGTATATATGAATAACAACTGTATTAAGGGTATATAATATAGTTTATTTCTTTTTTTGGTCTCACTATCGATTTTCAGTTAAAAATATGAATGTTTTCTCCACATGTCACCAAAGAAACCTCTACCCAGAAACCGAGCTTTGAAGGTATGTACTAATAACAGTTTATTTGCATTAAAAATTGTAAGTAATTTACAAGAGGACATGGAGAAACATTTGAGAGATGAACAAGTAGGTTTTAGGAAAAAATATATCATGTGTTGATCAAATAACTACTTTACGAATTATTGATGAACAAATGTTAGAATTATAGCACCCACTTTATATCGGTTCCTCCATAGATCGCGGAAAGTCTTTTGGTAGTTTAGACAGAGACACAATTTGGAGGTTACTGAGTCATTACAGTATCCTTTTATAATATATATGGATATATAATTTAGCAAGTTGACAAAATGTTGTTCATAACCTGACAATTAAAATGTGATCACCATTTATGAATAATGTTAAATGAACGAAGACAATTACATGAGTGGCAGTAAATGACTAATAAGAAAGGCGCAGATAATTTAAATAAATATTACCAGACGACACAAAACTACGATTGTCTAGAATTATGATTTGGTAAAACTATGGTCTTTCGGGCAATTCTCAGATGGTGCATCTTTCTGTTCAATGAGTCAGTGAAGTGACATACATTGCGTAAATGAAAACAATGAACATATAATTAAACTAAATAAAACACCATTATACTGAGAAAAACTCTGGGTTATTTTAATATACTTCCTAATTAAAACAAAGTAATGATCAAGAATGTGAGATACGGGTCAAATGGATGTCCAGTATTTAGGTCACGTTTAGATGTTTTGAAGACCGCTCATAAGAATGTTAAGTTAAAAAAGAGTTAGAAAAGAGCCCCCGTCACATCAGGTGGCGTATATGTCGTTAGTGACTTTAAATTTTACAGACCTTCAGCACACGATTTTTGACATACATTTGTCGGTATTACGCCAGTGGCGCTATTTTTTTCCCCAAAAAAAACCAGGTGCCCATTTAAGGCTGGGTGAAACCGGACCCCGTCTGTTGTGATCCCAAACACTACCTCTTGTCATGTGTAGTCCAGTCCACTAAATAAGGGCGAAATTGATCGCATTGTTTATTTATTTGTATTCTATGCATGGAATTAGTTTCATATTCAGCAATGGTGCAACTGTCGTGAGGAGTCAGATTATTTCGTATTTTCAAAAGCGTTTAATATTACCCTTAGGGTCATATCCATGCCTTAAAAATGAATCCATTATCGTTAATATTATCGCTTATTTAGGCTGAGGTGCTCTCAGTATTGAATTATGATTTGGTAAAACTATGGGCTTTCGGGCAATTCTCAGATGGTGCATCATTCTGTTCAATGAGTCAGTTAAGTGATGTACCGAGCGTAAATGAAAACAATGAACATATAATTAAACTAAATAAAACACCATTATACTGAGAAAAACTCTGGGTTATTTTAATATACTTCCTAATTAAAACATATTTGTAAATATGTTCTAGTTTTGATATATCGGTATATATGAATAACAACTGTATTAAGGGTATATAATATAGTTTATTTCTTTTTTTGGTCTCACTATCGATTTTCAGTTAAAAATATGAATGTTTTCTCCACATGTCACCAAAGAAACCTCTACCCAGAAACCGAGCTTTGAAGGTATGTACTAATAACAGTTTATTTGCATTAAAAATTGTAAGTAATTTACAAGAGGACATGGAGAAACATTTGAGAGATGAACAAGTAGGTTTTAGGAAAAAATATATCATGTGTTGATCAAATAACTACTTTACGAATTATTGATGAACAAATGTTAGAATTATAGCACCCACTTTATATCGGTTCCTCCATAGATCGCGGAAAGTCTTTTGGTAGTTTAGACAGAGACACAATTTGGAGGTTACTGAGTCATTACAGTATCCTTTTATAATATATATGGATATATAATTTAGCAAGTTGACAAAATGTTGTTCATAACCTGACAATTAAAATGTGATCACCATTTATGAATAATGTTAAATGAACGAAGACAATTACATGAGTGGCAGTAAATGACTAATAAGAAAGGCGCAGATAATTTAAATAAATATTACCAGACGACACAAAACTACGATTGTCTAGAATTATGATTTGGTAAAACTATGGTCTTTCGGGCAATTCTCAGATGGTGCATCTTTCTGTTCAATGAGTCAGTGAAGTGACATACATTGCGTAAATGAAAACAATGAACATATAATTAAACTAAATAAAACACCATTATACTGAGAAAAACTCTGGGTTATTTTAATATACTTCCTAATTAAAACAAAGTAATGATCAAGAATGTGAGATACGGGTCAAATGGATGTCCAGTATTTAGGTCACGTTTAGATGTTTTGAAGACCGCTCATAAGAATGTTAAGTTAAAAAAGAGTTAGAAAAGAGCCCCCGTCACATCAGGTGGCGTATATGTCGTTAGTGACTTTAAATTTTACAGACCTTCAGCACACGATTTTTGACATACATTTGTCGGTATTACGCCAGTGGCGCTATTTTTTTCCCCAAAAAAAACCAGGTGCCCATTTAAGGCTGGGTGAAACCGGACCCCGTCTGTTGTGATCCCAAACACTACCTCTTGTCATGTGTAGTCCAGTCCACTAAATAAGGGCGAAATTGATCGCATTGTTTATTTATTTGTATTCTATGCATGGAATTAGTTTCATATTCAGCAATGGTGCAACTGTCGTGAGGAGTCAGATTATTTCGTATTTTCAAAAGCGTTTAATATTACCCTTAGGGTCATATCCATGCCTTAAAAATGAATCCATTATCGTTAATATTATCGCTTATTTAGGCTGAGGTGCTCTCAGTATTGAATTATGATTTGGCAAAACTATGGGCTTTCGGGCAATTCTCAGATGGTGCATCATTCTGTTCAATGAGTCAGTGAAGTGACATACATTGCGTAAATGAAAACAATGAACATATAATTAAACTAAATAAAACACCATTATACTGAGAAAAACTCTGGGTTATTTTAATATACTTCCTAATTAAAACAAAGTAATGATCAAGAATGTGAGATACGGGTCAAATGGATGTCCAGTATTTAGGTCACGTTTAGATGTTTTGAAGACCGCTCATAAGAATGTTAAGTTAAAAAAGAGTTAGAAAAGAGCCCCCGTCACATCAGGTGGCGTATATGTCGTTAGTGACTTTAAATTTTACAGACCTTCAGCACACGATTTTTGACATACATTTGTCGGTATTACGCCAGTGGCGCTATTTTTTTCCCCAAAAAAACCAGGTGCCCATTTAAGGCTGGGTGAAACCGGACCCCGTCTGTTGTGATCCCAAACACTACCTCTTGTCATGTGTAGTCCAGTCCACTAAATAAGGGCGAAATTGATCGCATTGTTTATTTATTTGTATTCTATGCATGGAATTAGTTTCATATTCAGCAATGGTGCAACTGTCGTGAGGAGTCAGATTATTTCGTATTTTCAAAAGCGTTTAATATTACCCTTAGGGTCATATCCATGCCTTAAAAATGAATCCATTATCGTTAATATTATCGCTTATTTAGGCTGAGGTGCTCTCAGTATTGAATTATGATTTGGTAAAACTATGGGCTTTCGGGCAATTCTCAGATGGTGCATCATTCTGTTCAATGAGTCAGTTAAGTGATGTACCGAGCGTAAATGAAAACAATGAACATATAATTAAACTAAATAAAACACCATTATACTGAGAAAAACTCTGGGTTATTTTAATATACTTCCTAATTAAAACATATTTGTAAATATGTTCTAGTTTTGATATATCGGTATATATGAATAACAACTGTATTAAGGGTATATAATATAGTTTATTTCTTTTTTTGGTCTCACTATCGATTTTCAGTTAAAAATATGAATGTTTTCTCCACATGTCACCAAAGAAACCTCTACCCAGAAACCGAGCTTTGAAGGTATGTACTAATAACAGTTTATTTGCATTAAAAATTGTAAGTAATTTACAAGAGGACATGGAGAAACATTTGAGAGATGAACAAGTAGGTTTTAGGAAAAAATATATCATGTGTTGATCAAATAACTACTTTACGAATTATTGATGAACAAATGTTAGAATTATAGCACCCACTTTATATCGGTTCCTCCATAGATCGCGGAAAGTCTTTTGGTAGTTTAGACAGAGACACAATTTGGAGGTTACTGAGTCATTACAGTATCCTTTTATAATATATATGGATATATAATTTAGCAAGTTGACAAAATGTTGTTCATAACCTGACAATTAAAATGTGATCACCATTTATGAATAATGTTAAATGAACGAAGACAATTACATGAGTGGCAGTAAATGACTAATAAGAAAGGCGCAGATAATTTAAATAAATATTACCAGACGACACAAAACTACGATTGTCTAGAATTATGATTTGGTAAAACTATGGTCTTTCGGGCAATTCTCAGATGGTGCATCTTTCTGTTCAATGAGTCAGTGAAGTGACATACATTGCGTAAATGAAAACAATGAACATATAATTAAACTAAATAAAACACCATTATACTGAGAAAAACTCTGGGTTATTTTAATATACTTCCTAATTAAAACAAAGTAATGATCAAGAATGTGAGATACGGGTCAAATGGATGTCCAGTATTTAGGTCACGTTTAGATGTTTTGAAGACCGCTCATAAGAATGTTAAGTTAAAAAAGAGTTAGAAAAGAGCCCCCGTCACATCAGGTGGCGTATATGTCGTTAGTGACTTTAAATTTTACAGACCTTCAGCACACGATTTTTGACATACATTTGTCGGTATTACGCCAGTGGCGCTATTTTTTTCCCCCAAAAAAACCAGGTGCCCATTTAAGGCTGGGTGAAACCGGACCCCGTCTGTTGTGATCCCAAACACTACCTCTTGTCATGTGTAGTCCAGTCCACTAAATAAGGGCGAAATTGATCGCATTGTTTATTTATTTGTATTCTATGCATGGAATTAGTTTCATATTCAGCAATGGTGCAACTGTCGTGAGGAGTCAGATTATTTCGTATTTTCAAAAGCGTTTAATATTACCCTTAGGGTCATATCCATGCCTTAAAAATGAATCCATTATCGTTAATATTATCGCTTATTTAGGCTGAGGTGCTCTCAGTATTGAATTATGATTTGGTAAAACTATGGGCTTTCGGGCAATTCTCAGATGGTGCATCATTCTGTTCAATGAGTCAGTTAAGTGATGTACCGAGCGTAAATGAAAACAATGAACATATAATTAAACTAAATAAAACACCATTATACTGAGAAAAACTCTGGGTTATTTTAATATACTTCCTAATTAAAACATATTTGTAAATATGTTCTAGTTTTGATATATCGGTATATATGAATAACAACTGTATTAAGGGTATATAATATAGTTTATTTCTTTTTTTGGTCTCACTATCGATTTTCAGTTAAAAATATGAATGTTTTCTCCACATGTCACCAAAGAAACCTCTACCCAGAAACCGAGCTTTGAAGGTATGTACTAATAACAGTTTATTTGCATTAAAAATTGTAAGTAATTTACAAGAGGACATGGAGAAACATTTGAGAGATGAACAAGTAGGTTTTAGGAAAAAATATATCATGTGTTGATCAAATAACTACTTTACGAATTATTGATGAACAAATGTTAGAATTATAGCACCCACTTTATATCGGTTCCTCCATAGATCGCGGAAAGTCTTTTGGTAGTTTAGACAGAGACACAATTTGGAGGTTACTGAGTCATTACAGTATCCTTTTATAATATATATGGATATATAATTTAGCAAGTTGACAAAATGTTGTTCATAACCTGACAATTAAAATGTGATCACCATTTATGAATAATGTTAAATGAACGAAGACAATTACATGAGTGGCAGTAAATGACTAATAAGAAAGGCGCAGATAATTTAAATAAATATTACCAGACGACACAAAACTACGATTGTCTAGAATTATGATTTGGTAAAACTATGGTCTTTCGGGCAATTCTCAGATGGTGCATCTTTCTGTTCAATGAGTCAGTGAAGTGACATACATTGCGTAAATGAAAACAATGAACATATAATTAAACTAAATAAAACACCATTATACTGAGAAAAACTCTGGGTTATTTTAATATACTTCCTAATTAAAACAAAGTAATGATCAAGAATGTGAGATACGGGTCAAATGGATGTCCAGTATTTAGGTCACGTTTAGATGTTTTGAAGACCGCTCATAAGAATGTTAAGTTAAAAAAGAGTTAGAAAAGAGCCCCCGTCACATCAGGTGGCGTATATGTCGTTAGTGACTTTAAATTTTACAGACCTTCAGCACACGATTTTTGACATACATTTGTCGGTATTACGCCAGTGGCGCTATTTTTTTCCCCCAAAAAAACCAGGTGCCCATTTAAGGCTGGGTGAAACCGGACCCCGTCTGTTGTGATCCCAAACACTACCTCTTGTCATGTGTAGTCCAGTCCACTAAATAAGGGCGAAATTGATCGCATTGTTTATTTATTTGTATTCTATGCATGGAATTAGTTTCATATTCAGCAATGGTGCAACTGTCGTGAGGAGTCAGATTATTTCGTATTTTCAAAAGCGTTTAATATTACCCTTAGGGTCATATCCATGCCTTAAAAATGAATCCATTATCGTTAATATTATCGCTTATTTAGGCTGAGGTGCTCTCAGTATTGAATTATGATTTGGTAAAACTATGGGCTTTCGGGCAATTCTCAGATGGTGCATCATTCTGTTCAATGAGTCAGTTAAGTGATGTACCGAGCGTAAATGAAAACAATGAACATATAATTAAACTAAATAAAACACCATTATACTGAGAAAAACTCTGGGTTATTTTAATATACTTCCTAATTAAAACATATTTGTAAATATGTTCTAGTTTTGATATATCGGTATATATGAATAACAACTGTATTAAGGGTATATAATATAGTTTATTTCTTTTTTTGGTCTCACTATCGATTTTCAGTTAAAAATATGAATGTTTTCTCCACATGTCACCAAAGAAACCTCTACCCAGAAACCGAGCTTTGAAGGTATGTACTAATAACAGTTTATTTGCATTAAAAATTGTAAGTAATTTACAAGAGGACATGGAGAAACATTTGAGAGATGAACAAGTAGGTTTTAGGAAAAAATATATCATGTGTTGATCAAATAACTACTTTACGAATTATTGATGAACAAATGTTAGAATTATAGCACCCACTTTATATCGGTTCCTCCATAGATCGCGGAAAGTCTTTTGGTAGTTTAGACAGAGACACAATTTGGAGGTTACTGAGTCATTACAGTATCCTTTTATAATATATATGGATATATAATTTAGCAAGTTGACAAAATGTTGTTCATAACCTGACAATTAAAATGTGATCACCATTTATGAATAATGTTAAATGAACGAAGACAATTACATGAGTGGCAGTAAATGACTAATAAGAAAGGCGCAGATAATTTAAATAAATATTACCAGACGACACAAAACTACGATTGTCTAGAATTATGATTTGGTAAAACTATGGTCTTTCGGGCAATTCTCAGATGGTGCATCTTTCTGTTCAATGAGTCAGTGAAGTGACATACATTGCGTAAATGAAAACAATGAACATATAATTAAACTAAATAAAACACCATTATACTGAGAAAAACTCTGGGTTATTTTAATATACTTCCTAATTAAAACAAAGTAATGATCAAGAATGTGAGATACGGGTCAAATGGATGTCCAGTATTTAGGTCACGTTTAGATGTTTTGAAGACCGCTCATAAGAATGTTAAGTTAAAAAAGAGTTAGAAAAGAGCCCCCGTCACATCAGGTGGCGTATATGTCGTTAGTGACTTTAAATTTTACAGACCTTCAGCACACGATTTTTGACATACATTTGTCGGTATTACGCCAGTGGCGCTATTTTTTTCCCCAAAAAAACCAGGTGCCCATTTAAGGCTGGGTGAAACCGGACCCCGTCTGTTGTGATCCCAAACACTACCTCTTGTCATGTGTAGTCCAGTCCACTAAATAAGGGCGAAATTGATCGCATTGTTTATTTATTTGTATTCTATGCATGGAATTAGTTTCATATTCAGCAATGGTGCAACTGTCGTGAGGAGTCAGATTATTTCGTATTTTCAAAAGCGTTTAATATTACCCTTAGGGTCATATCCATGCCTTAAAAATGAATCCATTATCGTTAATATTATCGCTTATTTAGGCTGAGGTGCTCTCAGTATTGAATTATGATTTGGTAAAACTATGGGCTTTCGGGCAATTCTCAGATGGTGCATCATTCTGTTCAATGAGTCAGTTAAGTGATGTACCGAGCGTAAATGAAAACAATGAACATATAATTAACTAAATAAAACACCATTATACTGAGAAAAACTCTGGGTTATTTTAATATACTTCCTAATTAAAACATATTTGTAAATATGTTCTAGTTTTGATATATCGGTATATATGAATAACAACTGTATTAAGGGTATATAATATAGTTTATTTCTTTTTTTGGTCTCACTATCGATTTTCAGTTAAAAATATGAATGTTTTCTCCACATGTCACCAAAGAAACCTCTACCCAGAAACCGAGCTTTGAAGGTATGTACTAATAACAGTTTATTTGCATTAAAAATTGTAAGTAATTTACAAGAGGACATGGAGAAACATTTGAGAGATGAACAAGTAGGTTTTAGGAAAAAATATATCATGTGTTGATCAAATAACTACTTTACGAATTATTGATGAACAAATGTTAGAATTATAGCACCCACTTTATATCGGTTCCTCCATAGATCGCGGAAAGTCTTTTGGTAGTTTAGACAGAGACACAATTTGGAGGTTACTGAGTCATTACAGTATCCTTTTATAATATATATGGATATATAATTTAGCAAGTTGACAAAATGTTGTTCATAACCTGACAATTAAAATGTGATCACCATTTATGAATAATGTTAAATGAACGAAGACAATTACATGAGTGGCAGTAAATGACTAATAAGAAAGGCGCAGATAATTTAAATAAATATTACCAGACGACACAAAACTACGATTGTCTAGAATTATGATTTGGTAAAACTATGGTCTTTCGGGCAATTCTCAGATGGTGCATCTTTCTGTTCAATGAGTCAGTGAAGTGACATACATTGCGTAAATGAAAACAATGAACATATAATTAAACTAAATAAAACACCATTATACTGAGAAAAACTCTGGGTTGTTTTAATATACTTCCTAATTAAAACAAAGTAATGATCAAGAATGTGAGATACGGGTCAAATGGATGTCCAGTATTTAGGTCACGTTTAGATGTTTTGAAGACCGCTCATAAGAATGTTAAGTTAAAAAAGAGTTAGAAAAGAGCCCCCGTCACATCAGGTGGCGTATATGTCGTTAGTGACTTTAAATTTTACAGACCTTCAGCACACGATTTTTGACATACATTTGTCGGTATTACGCCAGTGGCGCTATTTTTTTCCCCCAAAAAAATCAGGTGCCCATTTAAGGCTGGGTGAAACCGGACCCCGTCTGTTGTGATCCCAAACACTACCTCTTGTCATGTGTAGTCCAGTCCACTAAATAAGGGCGAAATTGATCGCATTGTTTATTTATTTGTATTCTATGCATGGAATTAGTTTCATATTCAGCAATGGTGCAACTGTCGTGAGGAGTCAGATTATTTCGTATTTTCAAAAGTGTTTAATATTACCCTTAGGGTCATATCCATGCCTTAAAAATGAATCCATTATCGTTAATATTATCGCTTATTTAGGCTGAGGTGCTCTCAGTATTGAATTATGATTTGGTAAAACTATGGGCTTTCGGGCAATTCTCAGATGGTGCATCATTCTGTTCAATGAGTCAGTTAAGTGATGTACCGAGCGTAAATGAAAACAATGAACATATAATTAAACTAAATAAAACACCATTATACTGAGAAAAACTCTGGGTTATTTTAATATACTTCCTAATTAAAACATATTTGTAAATATGTTCTAGTTTTGATATATCGGTATATATGAATAACAACTGTATTAAGGGTATATAATATAGTTTATTTCTTTTTTTGGTCTCACTATCGATTTTCAGTTAAAAATATGAATGTTTTCTCCACATGTCACCAAAGAAACCTCTACCCAGAAACCGAGCTTTGAAGGTATGTACTAATAACAGTTTATTTGCATTAAAAATTGTAAGTAATTTACAAGAGGACATGGAGAAACATTTGAGAGATGAACAAGTAGGTTTTAGGAAAAAATATATCATGTGTTGATCAAATAACTACTTTACGAATTATTGATGAACAAATGTTAGAATTATAGCACCCACTTTATATCGGTTCCTCCATAGATCGCGGAAAGTATTTTGGTAGTTTAGACAGAGACACAATTTGGAGGTTACTGAGTCATTACAGTATCCTTTTATAATATATATATGTATATATATATATATATATATATATATATATATATATATATATATATATATATATATATGGATATATAATTTAGCTTGTTGACACAATTTTGTTCATAACCTGACAATTAAAATGTGATCATAATTTATGAATAATGTTAAATGAACGAAGACAATTACATGAGTGGCAGTAAATGACTAATAGGAAAGGCGCAGATAATTTAAGTATTTATTACCAGACGACACAAAACTACGATTGTCTAGAAATGAAGAGGGAGGTATACAACTAACTTTGGAAAAAAAAAAACATAGTCAAAGCATTTCCTTCCCACATTGAATAGGAGAAAGAAGAATCCCCAAAGAAATAAAACAACAAATATTATAAACAATTTGTCAAAAACATTTCAGTTGTATTCAAATTATAAAATCCAGACAGTGATAGAGTAGAAACCAGCAGTCAAACGTACCGCCACACGATTTATTTTACGACGCATACTGCCGCAAAAGAAAACACCTTAACGTTCATCACCAGCAAAGATTTAAACTAAGCTATCACACGGAAAAGTAATGATCAAGCCAATGAGTGTGAGATACGGGTCAAATGGATGCCCAGTGTGTAGGTCACGTTTAGATGTATTGAAAACCGCTCATAAGAATGTTAAGTTTTAAAAAAAAGTTAAAAAGAGCCCCCGTCACACCAGGTGGCGTATATGGTGTTAGTGACTTTACATTTTACAGACATTCAGAACTCGATTTTTGACATACATTTGTCGGTATTACGCCAGTGGCGCTATTTTTTCGCAGAAAAAAATCAGGTACCCATTTAAGGCTGGGTGAAACCGGACCCCGTCTGTTGTGATCCCAAACACTACCTCTTGTCATTTGTAGTCCAGTCCACTAAATAAGGGCGAAATTGATCGCATTGTTTATATATTTGTATTCTATGCATGTAATTAGTTTCATATTCAGCAATGGTGCAACTGTCGTGAGGAGTCAGATTATTTCGTATTTTCAAAAGCGTTTAATATTACCCTTAGGGTCATATCCATGCCGTAAAAATGAATCCATTATAGTTACTATTATCGCTTTTTTAGGCTGAGGTGCTCTCAGTATTGAATTATGATTTGGTAAAACTTTGGCTTTCGGGCAATTCTCAGATGGTGCATATTTCTGTTCAATGAGTCAGTGAAGTGACATACCGAGCGTAAATGAAAACAATGAACATATAAATAAACTAAATAAAACACCATTATACTGAGAAAAACTCTGGGTTATTTTATTATACCTGCTAATTAAAAAATATTAGTAAATGTGTTCTAGGTTTGATATATCGGTATATATGAATAACAACTGTATTAAGGGTACATAACATAGTTTATTTCTTTTTTTGGTCTCACTATCTATTTTCAGTTAAAAATATGAATGTTTTCTCCACATGTTACCAAAGAAACCTCTATCCAGAAATGGAGTTTTAAAGATATGTACTAATAACAGTTTATTTGCATTAAAATTGTAAGTAAACTACAAGAGAAAATGGATAAACATTTGAGAGATGAACAAGTAGGTTTTAGGAAAAAATATATCATGTGTTCATCAAATAACTACTTTACGAATTATTGATGAACAAATGTTAGATTTATAGTTCTCACTTCAAATCGGTTCCTCCATAGATCGCGGAAATTCATTTGGTAGTTTAGACAGAGACACGATTTGGAGGTTACTGCGTCATTACGGTTTTCTTATTATAAATGTATAATATATATATATATATATATATATATATATATATATATATATATATATATATATATATATAAATACAGAATTTAGTTTATTGAAACCATGTTGTTCATAACCTGACAATTAACATGTGATCACCATTTATGAATAATGTTAAATGAACGAAGACAATTACATGAGTGGCAGTAAATGACTAATAAGAAAGGCGCAGATAATATAAGTAAATATATTACCAGACGACACAAAACTACGATTGACTAGAAATGAAGAGGAAGGTATACAACTAACTTTTGAAAAAAAAAAAACATAGTCATAGCAGTTCCTTCCCACATTAAATAGGGGAAAGAAGAATCCCCAAAGAAATAAAACACAAATATTATAAACAATTTGTCAAAAACATTTCAGTTGTAATCAAATTATAAATCCAGACAGTGATAGACTAGAAACCAGCAGTCAAACGTACCGCCACACGATTTATTTTACGACGCATACTGCCACAAAAGAACGAACCTTAACGTTCATCACCAGCAAAGATTTAAACTATGCTATCACACGGAAAAAGTAATGATCAAGCCAATGAATGTGAGATACGGGTAAAATGGATGCTCAGTGTGTCGTAACGTTTAGGTGTTTTGAAGACCGCTCATAAGAATGTTAAGTTAAAAAAGAGTGAGAAAAGAGCCCCCGCACCACCAGGTGGCGTATATGTCGTTAGTGACTTTAAATTTTACAGACCTTCAGCACACGATTTTTGACATACATTTGTTGGTATTACGCCAGTGGCGCTATTTTTTTCCCAGAAAAAATCAGGTGACCATTTCAGGCTGGGTGAAACCAGACCCCGTCTGTTGTGATCCCAAACATTACTTCTTGTCATATTTAGTCCAGTCCACTAAATAAGGGCGAAATTGATCGCATTGTTTATGTATTTGTATTCTAGGCATGGAAATTGTTTCAGATTAAGCAATGGTGCAACTGTCGTGAGGAGTCAGATTATTTCGTATTTTCAAAAGCGTTTAATATTACCCTTAGGGTCATATCCATGCCTTAAAAATGAATCCATTATCGTTAATATTATCGCTTATTTAGGCTGAGGTGCTCTCAGTATTGAATTATTTTTTGGTAAAACTATGGGCTTTCGGGCAATTCTCAGATGGTGCATCATTCTGTTCAATGAGTCAGTGAAGTGACATACAGTGCGTAAATGAAAACAATGAACATATAATTAAACTAAATAAAACACCATTATACTGAGAAAAACTCTGGGTTATTTTAATATACTTGATAATTAGAAAATATTTGTAAAAATGTTCTAGTTTTGATATATCGGTATATATGAATAACAACTGTATTAAGGGTATATAATATAGTTTATTTCTTTTTTGGTCTCACTATCGATTTTCAGTTTAAAATATGAATGTTTTCTCCACATGTCACCAAAGAAACCTCTACCCAGAAACCGAGCTTTGAAGGTATGTACTAATAAAAGTTTATTTGCATTAAAAATTGTAAGTAATTTACACGAGGACATGGAACAACATTTGAGAGATGAACAAGTAGGTTTTATGAAAAAATATATCATGTGTTGATCAAATAACAACTTTACGAATTATTGATGAACAAATGTTAGAATTATAGTACCCACTTTATGACGGTTTCTCCATAGATCGCGGAAAGTCTTTTGGTAGTTTAGACAGAGACACAATTTGGAGGTTACTGAGTCATTACAGTATCCTTTTATAATATATATATATATATATATATATATATATATATATATATATATATATATATGGATATATAATTTAGCTTGTTGACACAATGTTGTTCATAACCTGACAATTAAAATGTGATCACCATTTATGAATAATGTTAAATGAACGAAGACAATTACATGAGTGGCAGTAAATGACTAATAAGAAAGGCGCAGATAATTTAAATATTTATTTCCAGACGACACAAAACTACGATTGTCTAGAAATGAAGAGGGAGGTATACAACTAACTTTGGAAAAAAAAAAACATAGTCATAGTAGTTCCTTCCCACATTGAATAGGAGAATGAAGAATCCCCTAAGAAACAAAACAACAAATATTATAAACAATTTGTCAGAAACATTTCAGTTGTATTCAAATTATAAATCCAGACAGTGGTAAACTAGAAACCAGCAGTCAAACGTACCGCCACACGATTTATTTTACGACGCATACTGCCACAAAAGAAAAGAACCTTAACGTTCATCACCAGTAAATATTTAAACTATGCTATCACACGGAAAAAGTAGTAATGATCAAGCCAATGAATGTGAGATACGGGTCAAATTGATCCCCAGAGTGTAGGTCACTTTTAGATGTTTTGAATACCGCTCATGAGAATGTTAAGTTAAAAAGAGTGAGAAAAGAGCCCCCGTCACACCAGGTGGCGTATATGTCGTTAGTGACTTTAAATTTTACAGACCTTCAGCACACGATTTTTGACATACATTTGTCGGTATTACGCCAGTGGCGCTATTTTTTTCCCTAAAAAAAATCAGGTAACCATTTAAGACTGGGTGAAACCGGACCCCGTCTTTTGTGATCCCAAACACTACCTATTGTCATTTGTAGTCCAGTCCACTAAATAAGGGCCAAATTGATCGAATTGTTTATTTATGTGCATTCAATGCATGGAATTAGTTCAATATTCAGCAATGGTGTAACTGTCGTGAGGAGTCTGATTATTTCGTATTTTCAAAAGCGTTTAATATTACCCATAGGGTCATATCCAGGCCGTAAAAATGAATCCATTATCGTTAATATTATCGCTTATTTAGGCTGAGGTGCTCTCAGTATTGCATTATGATTTGGTAAAACTATGGGCTTTCGGGCAATTCTCAGATGGTGCATCTTTCTGTTCAATGAGTCAGTTAAGTGATGTACCGAGCGTAAATGGAAACAATGAACATATAATTAAACTAAATAAAAACCATTATACTGAGAAAAACTCTGGGTTATTTTACTATACTTCCTAATTAAAACATATTTGTAAATATGTTCTAGTTTTGATATGTCGGTTTATATGAATAACAACTGTATTAAGGGTATATAATATAGTTTAATTCTTTTTTGGTCTCACTATCGATTTTCAGTTTAAACTATGAATGTTTTCTCCACATGTCACCAAAGAAACCTCTACCCAGAAACCGAGCTTTGAAGGTATGTACTAATAACAGTTTATTTGCATTAAAAATTGTAAGTAATTTACATAAGGACATGGAGAATCATTTGAGAGATGAACAAGTAGGTTTTAGGAAAAAATATATCATGTGTTGATCAAACAACTTTACAAATTATTGATGAACAAATGTTAGAATTATAGTACCCACTTTATATCGGTTCCTCCATAGATCGCGGAAAGTCTTTTGGTAGTTTAGACAGAGACACAATTTGGAGGTTACTGAGTCATTACAGTATCCTTTTATAATATATATATATATATATATATATATATATATATATATATATATATATATATGTATATATATATATGGATATGTAATTTTGCTTGTTGACACAATGTTGTTCATAACCTGACAATTAAAATGTGATCACCATTTATGAATAATGTTAAATGAACGAAGACAATTACATGAGTGGCAGTAAATGACTAATAGGAAAGGCGCAGATAATTTAAATATTTATTACCAGACGACACAAAACTACGATTGTCTAGAAATGAAGAGGGAGGTATACAACTAACTTTGGAAAAAAAAAAACATAGTCATAGCAGTTCCTTCCCACATTGAATAGGAGAAAGAAGAATCCCCAAAGAAATAAAACAACAAATAGTATAAACAATTTGTTAGAAACATTTCAGTTGTATTCAAATTATAAATCCAGACAGTGGTAAACTAGAAATCAGCAGTCAAACGTACCGCCACACGATTTATTTTACGACGCATACTGCCACAAAAGAAAAGAACCTTAACGTTCATCACCAGCAAAGATTTAAACTATGCTATCACACGGAAAAAGTAATGATCAAGCCAATGAATGTGAGATACGGGTCAAATTGATCCCCAGAGTGTAGGTCACGTTTAGATGTTTTGAAGACCGCTCATAAGAATGTTAAGTTAAAAAAGAGTTAGAAAAGAGCCCCCGTCACACCAGGTGGTGTATATGTCGTTAGTGACTTTAAATTTTACAGACCTTCAGCACACGATTTTTGACATACATGTGTCGGTATTACGCCAGTGGCGCTATTTTTTTCCCTAAAAAAAATCAGGTGCCCATTTATGGCTGGGTAAAACCGGACCCCGTCTTTTGTGATCCCAAACACTACCTCTTGTCATTTGTAGTCCAGTCCACTAAATAAGGGCCAAATTGATCGCATTGTTTATGTATTTGTATTCTATGCATGGAATTAGTTTCATATTCAGCAATGGTGCAACTGTCGTGAGGAGTCTGATTATTTCGTATTTTCAAAAGCGTTCAATATTACCCTTAGGGTCATATCCATGTCGTAAAAATGATCCATTATCGTTAATATTATCGCTTATTTAGGCTGAGGTGCTCTCAGTATTGCATTATGATTTGGTAAAACTATTGGCTTTCGGGCAATTCTCAGATGGTGCATCTTTCTGTTCAATGAGTCAGTTAAGTGATGTTCCGAGCGTAAATGAAAACAATGAAAATATAATTAAACTAAATAAAACACCATTATACTGAGAAAAACTCTGGGTTATTTTAATATACTTCCTAATTAAAACATATTTGTAAATATGTTCTAGTTTTGATATATCGGTTTATATGAATAACAACTGTATTAAGGGTATATAATATTGTTTAATTCGATTTTGGTCTTACTATCGATTTTCAGTTTAAAATATGAATGTTTTCTCCACATGTCACCAAAGAAACCTCTACCCAGAAACCGAGCTTTGAAGGTATGTACTAATAACAGTTTATTTGCATTAAAAATTGTAAGTAATTTACATAAGGACATGGAGAATCATTTGAGAGATGAACAAGAAGGTTTTAGGAAAGAATATATCATGTGTTGATCAAATAACAACTTTACGAATTATTGATGAACAAATGTTAGAATTATAGTACCCACTTTATATCGGTTCCTCCATAGATCGCGGAAAGTCTTTTGGTAGTTTAGACAGAGACACAATTTGGAGGTTACTGAGTCATTACAGTATCCTTTTATAATATATATGTATATATATATATATATATATATATATATATATATATATATATATATATGGATATATAATTTAGCTTGTTGACACAATGTTGTTCATAACCTGACAATTAACATGTGATCACCATTTATAAAAAAAAGTAAAGTACCCCCGTCACGCCAAGAGGCGGCGTATAGGGAAATATGGTGTTAGTGACCCTATATTTTACAGACCTTCAGCACATGATTTTTGGGGTAATGTGGTCGGTATTACGCCCGTGCTGCTTTACTTTCCCAGAAAAAATCCGGTACCCATTTAAGGCTGGGTGAACCCGGAGCCGTCGGTTGGGATCGAACCCTACCTCTTGTCCGTAGTAGTCCAGTTCACTAACCACTGAGCTATCGCGGCTCCCACTAATTTTTAGGGAATTAGTAAAACCCAGGTGTCCTCGCCAGGGTACGAACCCCGGCTGTTGCCGTGGTAAGCCAACCGCCTATCGATTGCGCTAACCGGACACCCGATCACCATTTATGAATAATGTTAAATGAACGAAGACAATTACATGAGTGGCAGTAAATGACTAATAAGAAAGTCGCAGATAATTTAAATAAATATTACCAGACGACACAAAACTACGATTGTCTAGAAATGAAGAGGGAGGTATACAACTAACTTTAGAAAAAAAAAACATAGTCATAGCAGTTCCTTCCCACATTGAATAGGAGAAATAAGAATCCCCAAAGAAATAAAACAACACATATTATAAACAATTTGTCAGAAACATTTCAGTTGTATTCAAATTATAAATCCAGACAGTGGTAAACTAGAAACCAGCAGTCAAACGTACCGCCACACGATTTATTTTACGACGCATACTGCCACAAAAGAAAAGAACCTTAACGTTCATCACCAGCAAAGATTTAAACTATGCTATCACACGGAAAAAGTAATGATCAAGCCAATGAATGTGAGATACGGGTCAAATTGATGCCCAGTGTGTAGCTCACGTTTAGATGTTTTGAAGACCGCTCACAAGAATGTTAAGTTAAAAAAAAAAAGTGAGAAATGAGCCCCCGTCACACCATTTGTCGTTTTTGCTTGTAGTGACTTTAACTTTAACAGACATTCAGCACACAATTTTTGACATAAATTTGTCGGTATTACGCTGGTGGCGCTATATTTTCACAGAAAAAATAGGGATAAATCATCTCCCCTGTATTCAGTTTTATTCTCTCTGCTCGCAGCCATCTTGTTTCACACATTCCCATAATATCTATCTTGTAGTTAGTCATTTGTGGTGCCACTTGTGCAGCTTTTCCCTGTTTGTTAAGGGTACGAACATTCCATGTGCCAATTCTGGAGGATTTCCTGATAGACAAAGGGTGGGTCGGCAACCCGGACTCCTTGCGGCTTTCTCCGGATTGTGTCATACGTCTCTTAGACAGAGAGCCCTTCTCTTTCCTGGTTGACGGATTAACGTTATCTTCTTTGACTTCTTCATGTTAGTATCGTTACTATTCTCGCTTAAATACGCTGAGGTGCTCTCAGTAATGAAGTATGATATAGAAAAAGAAAAGTATGGGCCTTCGGACAATTCTCAGATGCACCATAGATGCATCTTTCTGTGCTTTGAGATACTTAAGTGACTTACAGAAGGTAAATGAAAACGATAAACATATAATTTAAAAAACAAAACACCATTATACTGAGAAAAACGCTGGGTTATTTTAATTTACTTGTTAATAAGAAAATATGTGTAAATGTGTTCAAGGTTTGAAATAGATCGGTATATATGAATTACAGCTATATTAAATGTATATTACATATTTTATTTCTGTTTAGTCCTCACTATCGATTTTTAGTTCAAAATATGAATGTATTCTCCAGATATCAATAGTGGAATTTATACCCAGACACCGAGCTTTGAAGTTGTGTACTAATAACAGTATCTTTGCTTTGTTGCAAAGACTCAAACATTAAGATTATTACTTTAATGTTGATTGTTTGCTCATATAACGAAAATACAATAAATATAGAAAATCACTGGAAACATGTACATGATATTTGGAAGGTGACATGTGAAGAAACCTGGAATATAGAGAACGACATAATAAGGCATGGATGACAGTAGCAACCCTTGAGAAAATTACCGAAAGATTAAGAAGCGGAAATAAATAAAAGCAAAACGAGAAATTTCTGTTATTGTTATGGAAGGCCCCGGTATCACTGCAAGCGAATTAAAATCCATAATTGCTCATCCGTTCGTGTCAGTGAAATCATCCGAATTACTAACTCATCTTCCAAACAAAGAAAGGTAGCTGAGGACCCCGGCATAGCAGTCTCAGCACACGCCACAAGACGTAAGACGAAACACCACAGTAAGTGAACACAGTCAACTGTTCCTTGTCATAAGATATCATCCATCGTGTTAAACAATTGGAATATCGAAACACGATCAAAACGGATGAAACACACAGCTCACGGTGTGCACAGAGCACTTAACTCAGTAGCTCCTGCAACAAGCCAGACTTGATATATGAGGAAACTGCAATAAGGAACACTTTTCAGACATAGCCATCAATGGTTCCTGCCGCCTATCCACCAAATTGACCGGAGAAAAACGAGAAGTAATAAAGCCAAGTCACAGTAGACTTACACTAAAGTGAGCAAAGGCGTTAGCATAAGCATTAAACGAGATAAGAGGAAATATATAGATGAACTAGCTAAAGAGGCACAGGCAGCGGAAGATCAAGGAAATGTGAAATAAAGGTGCAGCAGCATAAAGATATAAGTGGAACATTCACACATATGTCTTTATCAAAGATAAGAAAGGAAATCTGCTTCGTAATATAAGGGAATACGTGAAGAGATGGAAGGAGCATTTTGAAGAACTCTTGAACAGACCAGGCCAAATTAACCCTCTAGATATACCACCGGTAGAAGAATAGTTAAACGTTAATAGTAGAAAGCCGAGCAAGGAAGAAATAATGACATTCATCAAAACTATTAACAAGTGGTAAAGCCACAGGACCATATGAAATTCCTTCAGAAGCCATCAAAGCAACAACTAACACTTCTACCATGTCACATAATTTACTAGAAAATGAAATGGGAAGAGGAAGAAATATCTATAGACTGGAAACATGGTTTATGATCAAATTACTAAAGAAATTAAGTTTAAAGGAGTGGTTAGATTATATGGGAATTATGCTACTATCAGTGCCAGGAATAATACTAAGCATAATCTTTGTAAAGAAACTACAAGAGGACATAGAGAAACATTTGAGAGATGAAAAAGTAGGTTTTAGGAAAAATTATATCATGTGCTGATCAAGTAACTACTTTACGTATAAAAGATGAACAAACATTAGAATTATAGTTCCCACTTTATATCGGATTTATTGATGGCGAAAAGGCATTTGATAGTTTAGACAGATAAATGCTTTGGAAGTTAATGCGTCATTACGGAATACTTTTATAATATATATTCATATTTTAGTTTGTTGACATAATATTTTTATATAACGAAAAAAAGTACAGGAGTAGAAGTAAATGACTAATCAGAAAGTAAAAGTAAAGTACCCCCCGTCACGCCAAGAGGCGGCGTATAGGGAAATATGGTGTTAGTGACCCTATATTTTACAGACCTTCAGCACATGATTTTTGGGGTAATGTGGTCGGTATTACGCCCGTGCTGCTTTACTTTCCCAGAAAAAATCCGGTACCCATTTAAGGCTGGGTGAACCCGGAGCCGTCGGTTGGGATCGAACCCTACCTCTTGTCCGTAGTAGTCCAGTTCACTAACCACTGAGCTATCGCGGCTCCCACTAATTTTTAGGGAATTAGTAAAACCCAGGTGTCCTCGCCAGGGTACGAACCCCGGCTGTTGCCGTGGTAAGCCAACCGCCTATCGATTGCGCTAACCGGACACCCGATCACCATTTATGAATAATGTTAAATGAACGAAGACAATTACATGAGTGGCAGTAAATGACTAATAAGAAAGTCGCAGATAATTTAAATAAATATTACCAGACGACACAAAACTACGATTGTCTAGAAATGAAGAGGGAGGTATACAACTAACTTTAGAAAAAAAAAACATGGTCATAGCAGTTCCTTCCCACATTGAATAGGAGAAATAAGAATCCCCAAAGAAATAAAACAACACATATTATAAACAATTTGTCAGAAACATTTCAGTTGTATTCAAATTATAAATCCAGACAGTGGTAAACTAGAAACCAGCAGTCAAACGTACCGCCACACGATTTATTTTACGACGCATACTGCCACAAAAGAAAAGAACCTTAACGTTCATCACCAGCAAAGATTTAAACTATGCTATCACACGGAAAAAGTAATGATCAAGCCAATGAATGTGAGATACGGGTCAAATTGATGCCCAGTGTGTAGCTCACGTTTAGATGTTTTGAAGACCGCTCACAAGAATGTTAAGTTAAAAAAAAAAAGTGAGAAATGAGCCCCCGTCACACCATTTGTCGTTTTTGCTTGTAGTGACTTTAACTTTAACAGACATTCAGCACACAATTTTTGACATAAATTTGTCGGTATTACGCTGGTGGCGCTATATTTTCACAGAAAAAATAGGGATAAATCATCTCCCCTGTATTCAGTTTTATTCTCTCTGCTCGCAGCCATCTTGTTTCACACATTCCCATAATATCTATCTTGTAGTTAGTCATTTGTGGTGCCACTTGTGCAGCTTTTCCCTGTTTGTTAAGGGTACGAACATTCCATGTGCCAATTCTGGAGGATTTCCTGATAGACAAAGGGTGGGTCGGCAACCCGGACTCCTTGCGGCTTTCTCCGGATTGTGTCATACGTCTCTTAGACAGAGAGCCCTTCTCTTTCCTGGTTGACGGATTAACGTTATCTTCTTTGACTTCTTCATGTTAGTATCGTTACTATTCTCGCTTAAATACGCTGAGGTGCTCTCAGTAATGAAGTATGATATAGAAAAAGAAAAGTATGGGCCTTCGGACAATTCTCAGATGCACCATAGATGCATCTTTCTGTGCTTTGAGATACTTAAGTGACTTACAGAAGGTAAATGAAAACGATAAACATATAATTTAAAAAACAAAACACCATTATACTGAGAAAAACGCTGGGTTATTTTAATTTACTTGTTAATAAGAAAATATGTGTAAATGTGTTCAAGGTTTGAAATAGATCGGTATATATGAATTACAGCTATATTAAATGTATATTACATATTTTATTTCTGTTTAGTCCTCACTATCGATTTTTAGTTCAAAATATGAATGTATTCTCCAGATATCAATAGTGGAATTTATACCCAGACACCGAGCTTTGAAGTTGTGTACTAATAACAGTATCTTTGCTTTGTTGCAAAGACTCAAACATTAAGATTATTACTTTAATGTTGATTGTTTGCTCATATAACGAAAATACAATAAATATAGAAAATCACTGGAAACATGTACATGATATTTGGAAGGTGACATGTGAAGAAACCTGGAATATAGAGAACGACATAATAAGGCATGGATGACAGTAGCAACCCTTGAGAAAATTACCGAAAGATTAAGAAGCGGAAATAAATAAAAGCAAAACGAGAAATTTCTGTTATTGTTATGGAAGGCCCCGGTATCACTGCAAGCGAATTAAAATCCATAATTGCTCATCCGTTCGTGTCAGTGAAATCATCCGAATTACTAACTCATCTTCCAAACAAAGAAAGGTAGCTGAGGACCCCGGCATAGCAGTCTCAGCACACGCCACAAGACGTAAGACGAAACACCACAGTAAGTGAACACAGTCAACTGTTCCTTGTCATAAGATATCATCCATCGTGTTAAACAATTGGAATATCGAAACACGATCAAAACGGATGAAACACACAGCTCACGGTGTGCACAGAGCACTTAACTCAGTAGCTCCTGCAACAAGCCAGACTTGATATATGAGGAAACTGCAATAAGGAACACTTTTCAGACATAGCCATCAATGGTTCCTGCCGCCTATCCACCAAATTGACCGGAGAAAAACGAGAAGTAATAAAGCCAAGTCACAGTAGACTTACACTAAAGTGAGCAAAGGCGTTAGCATAAGCATTAAACGAGATAAGAGGAAATATATAGATGAACTAGCTAAAGAGGCACAGGCAGCGGAAGATCAAGGAAATGTGAAATAAAGGTGCAGCAGCATAAAGATATAAGTGGAACATTCACACATATGTCTTTATCAAAGATAAGAAAGGAAATCTGCTTCGTAATATAAGGGAATACGTGAAGAGATGGAAGGAGCATTTTGAAGAACTCTTGAACAGACCAGGCCAAATTAACCCTCTAGATATACCACCGGTAGAAGAATAGTTAAACGTTAATAGTAGAAAGCCGAGCAAGGAAGAAATAATGACATTCATCAAAACTATTAACAAGTGGTAAAGCCACAGGACCATATGAAATTCCTTCAGAAGCCATCAAAGCAACAACTAACACTTCTACCATGTCACATAATTTACTAGAAAATGAAATGGGAAGAGGAAGAAATATCTATAGACTGGAAACATGGTTTATGATCAAATTACTAAAGAAATTAAGTTTAAAGGAGTGGTTAGATTATATGGGAATTATGCTACTATCAGTGCCAGGAATAATACTAAGCATAATCTTTGTAAAGAAACTACAAGAGGACATAGAGAAACATTTGAGAGATGAAAAAGTAGGTTTTAGGAAAAATTATATCATGTGCTGATCAAGTAACTACTTTACGTATAAAAGATGAACAAACATTAGAATTATAGTTCCCACTTTATATCGGATTTATTGATGGCGAAAAGGCATTTGATAGTTTAGACAGATAAATGCTTTGGAAGTTAATGCGTCATTACGGAATACTTTTATAATATATATTCATATTTTAGTTTGTTGACATAATATTTTTATATAACGAAAAAAAGTACAGGAGTAGAAGTAAATGACTAATCAGAAAGTAAAAGTAAAGTACCCCCCGTCACGCCAAGAGGCGGCGTATAGGGAAATATGGTGTTAGTGACCCTATATTTTACAGACCTTCAGCACATGATTTTTGGGGTAATGTGGTCGGTATTACGCCCGTGCTGCTTTACTTTCCCAGAAAAAATCCGGTACCCATTTAAGGCTGGGTGAACCCGGAGCCGTCGGTTGGGATCGAACCCTACCTCTTGTCCGTAGTAGTCCAGTTCACTAACCACTGAGCTATCGCGGCTCCCACTAATTTTTAGGGAATTAGTAAAACCCAGGTGTCCTCGCCAGGGTACGAACCCCGGCTGTTGCCGTGGTAAGCCAACCGCCTATCGATTGCGCTAACCGGACACCCGATCACCATTTATGAATAATGTTAAATGAACGAAGACAATTACATGAGTGGCAGTAAATGACTAATAAGAAAGTCGCAGATAATTTAAATAAATATTACCAGACGACACAAAACTACGATTGTCTAGAAATGAAGAGGGAGGTATACAACTAACTTTAGAAAAAAAAAAACATGGTCATAGCAGTTCCTTCCCACATTGAATAGGAGAAATAAGAATCCCCAAAGAAATAAAACAACACATATTATAAACAATTTGTCAGAAACATTTCAGTTGTATTCAAATTATAAATCCAGACAGTGGTAAACTAGAAACCAGCAGTCAAACGTACCGCCACACGATTTATTTTACGACGCATACTGCCACAAAAGAAAAGAACCTTAACGTTCATCACCAGCAAAGATTTAAACTATGCTATCACACGGAAAAAGTAATGATCAAGCCAATGAATGTGAGATACGGGTCAAATTGATGCCCAGTGTGTAGCTCACGTTTAGATGTTTTGAAGACCGCTCACAAGAATGTTAAGTTAAAAAAAAAAAGTGAGAAATGAGCCCCCGTCACACCATTTGTCGTTTTTGCTTGTAGTGACTTTAACTTTAACAGACATTCAGCACACAATTTTTGACATAAATTTGTCGGTATTACGCTGGTGGCGCTATATTTTCACAGAAAAAATAGGGATAAATCATCTCCCCTGTATTCAGTTTTATTCTCTCTGCTCGCAGCCATCTTGTTTCACACATTCCCATAATATCTATCTTGTAGTTAGTCATTTGTGGTGCCACTTGTGCAGCTTTTCCCTGTTTGTTAAGGGTACGAACATTCCATGTGCCAATTCTGGAGGATTTCCTGATAGACAAAGGGTGGGTCGGCAACCCGGACTCCTTGCGGCTTTCTCCGGATTGTGTCATACGTCTCTTAGACAGAGAGCCCTTCTCTTTCCTGGTTGACGGATTAACGTTATCTTCTTTGACTTCTTCATGTTAGTATCGTTACTATTCTCGCTTAAATACGCTGAGGTGCTCTCAGTAATGAAGTATGATATAGAAAAAGAAAAGTATGGGCCTTCGGACAATTCTCAGATGCACCATAGATGCATCTTTCTGTGCTTTGAGATACTTAAGTGACTTACAGAAGGTAAATGAAAACGATAAACATATAATTTAAAAAACAAAACACCATTATACTGAGAAAAACGCTGGGTTATTTTAATTTACTTGTTAATAAGAAAATATGTGTAAATGTGTTCAAGGTTTGAAATAGATCGGTATATATGAATTACAGCTATATTAAATGTATATTACATATTTTATTTCTGTTTAGTCCTCACTATCGATTTTTAGTTCAAAATATGAATGTATTCTCCAGATATCAATAGTGGAATTTATACCCAGACACCGAGCTTTGAAGTTGTGTACTAATAACAGTATCTTTGCTTTGTTGCAAAGACTCAAACATTAAGATTATTACTTTAATGTTGATTGTTTGCTCATATAACGAAAATACAATAAATATAGAAAATCACTGGAAACATGTACATGATATTTGGAAGGTGACATGTGAAGAAACCTGGAATATAGAGAACGACATAATAGGCATGGATGACAGTAGCAACCCTTGAGAAAATTACCGAAAGATTAAGAAGCGGAAATAAATAAAAGCAAAACGAGAAATTTCTGTTATTGTTATGGAAGGCCCCGGTATCACTGCAAGCGAATTAAAATCCATAATTGCTCATCCGTTCGTGTCAGTGAAATCATCCGAATTACTAACTCATCTTCCAAACAAAGAAAGGTAGCTGAGGACCCCGGCATAGCAGTCTCAGCACACGCCACAAGACGTAAGACGAAACACCACAGTAAGTGAACACAGTCAACTGTTCCTTGTCATAAGATATCATCCATCGTGTTAAACAATTGGAATATCGAAACACGATCAAAACGGATGAAACACACAGCTCACGGTGTGCGCAGAGCACTTAACTCAGTAGCTCCTGCAACAAGCCAGACTTGATATATGAGGAAACTGCAATAAGGAACACTTTTCAGACATAGCCATCAATGGTTCCTGCCGCCTATCCACCAAATTGACCGGAGAAAAACGAGAAGTAATAAAGCCAAGTCACAGTAGACTTACACTAAAGTGAGCAAAGGCGTTAGCATAAGCATTAAACGAGATAAGAGGAAATATATAGATGAACTAGCTAAAGAGGCACAGGCAGCGGAAGATCAAGGAAATGTGAAATAAAGGTGCAGCAGCATAAAGATATAAGTGGAACATTCACACATATGTCTTTATTAAAGATAAGAAAGGAAATCTGCTTCGTAATATAAGGGAATACGTGAAGAGATGGAAGGAGCATTTTGAAGAACTCTTGAACAGACCAGGCCAAATTAACCCTCTAGATATACCACCGGTAGAAGAATAGTTAAACGTTAATAGTAGAAAGCCGAGCAAGGAAGAAATAATGACATTCATCAAAACTATTAACAAGTGGTAAAGCCACAGGACCATATGAAATTCCTTCAGAAGCCATCAAAGCAACAACTAACACTTCTACCATGATGTCACATAATTTACTAGAAAATGAAATGGGAAGAGGAAGAAATATCTATAGACTGGAAACATGGTTTATGATCAAATTACTAAAGAAATTAAGTTTAAAGGAGTGGTTAGATTATATGGGAATTATGCTACTATCAGTGCCAGGAATAATACTAAGCATAATCTTTGTAAAGAAACTACAAGAGGACATAGAGAAACATTTGAGAGATGAAAAAGTAGGTTTTAGGAAAAATTATATCATGTGCTGATCAAGTAACTACTTTACGTATAAAAGATGAACAAACATTAGAATTATAGTTCCCACTTTATATCGGATTTATTGATGGCGAAAAGGCATTTGATAGTTTAGACAGATAAATGCTTTGGAAGTTAATGCGTCATTACGGAATACTTTTATAATATATATTCATATTTTAGTTTGTTGACATAATATTTTTATATAACGAAAAAAAGTACAGGAGTAATAGTAAATGACTAATCAGAAAGTAAAAGTAAAGTACCCCTCGTCACGCCAAGTGGCGGCGTATAGGGAAATATGGTGTTAGTGACCCTATATTTTACAGACCTTCAGCACATGAATTTTGGGGTAATGTGGTCGGTATTACGCCCGTGCTGCTTTACTTTCCCAGAAAAAATCCGGTACCCATTTAAGGCTGGGTGAACCCGGAGCCGTCGGTTGGGATCGAACCCTACCTCTTGTCCGTAGTAGTCCAGTTCACTAACCACTGAGCTATCGCGGCTCCCACTAATTTTTAGGGAATTAGTAAAACCCAGGTGTCCTCGCCAGGGTACGAACCCCGGCTGTTGCCGTGGTAAGCCAACCGCCTATCGATTGCGCTAACCGGACACCCAATTAGAAAGGCGCAGATAAATAAAATAACTGTTACACGAAGACACAAAACTATGATTATCTAGAAATGAATAGTAAGCTATACAACTAAAATAAAAATACGTCGTCAAATCAGTTCTTTCCCACATTGATTAAGACAAAAAAGAATTCCCAAAGAAATAAAACAACAAATGTTACACAGTTTATTTTACGACGCATTCTGCCGCACATGAAAGCGCGTTAACGTTAAACGCCAGCAAACATTTAAACAAAACTAGTACACGTAAAATGTAATGATCAAGCCAATGAATGTGATATACGGGTCAAATGTATGCCCTGTGCGTAGTTTACGTTTAGATGTTTTGAAGGCCTCTCATAAGAATGTTAAGTAAAAAAAAAAAGTAAGTAAATATCCCCCGTCACGCCAAGTGGCGTATATGGTGTTAGTGACCATACATTTCACAGGCCTTCAGCACATGATTTTTGAGGTAATGCGGTCGGTATTACACCAGTGCCGCTTTACTTCCCAGAAAAAAAACCGGTACCCATTTAAGGCTGGCCAAACCCGGGAGCCGTCGGTTGGGATTGAACCCTGCCTCCTGTCTTTTGTAGTCCAGTCCACTAAAAGAACGCTCAAATGATCGCATTTTTATTAATTTCTATTTTATGCAAGGAGTTAGTTTCATATTCTGCAATGGTGCAACCATAGTGAGGAGTCCGACTAATGCGTATTTGGCAAAAGCGTTTAATGTATCCTTTAGGGTCAAAATTCATGCCGCAAAAAAAAAAAAATTCAACATCGTTACTATTCTCTCTTATTTGTGCTGAAGTGCTCTCAGTATTGAATTATAATTTTATCACATGAAGGTCCTTTAGGCAATTTTCGGATACGCGAAATATGCATCTATCTGTCCAATGAGTTTCTTAATTGACTTACCGAGCGTAAATGAAAACAATGAAAATAGAATTAACCTAAAACACCATTATACTGAGACAATTGTGGGTAATCTTAATTTACTTGTTAATTAAATAATATTTGTAAATATGTTCAAGGATTGATATAGATAGGTATATATGCATTACAACTATATTAAAAGAATAGTATATATTTTAAAACAATCACCACTATCATGCACCATAAAAATAAACAGGACAAATCTTAAACAAGTGCAAAGTTCCAAAGCTTTGGTCACAATAATAACATAGGATGGAAGATGCACCACAGAAATAAAAAGCAGAATCTCAGGCCAAAATAGCATTTAAGAAAACGAAAAATATCTTATGCCACTAATCTATGTCAATAGAAATGAGAAAGAGAGTTCATCGGTGCTATATAGAACCAATTCTGACCTATGGAAGCTAATCATGCAGAGTAGACAAACAAATTAAAAAAGACGATTAGAGGCCACATAGATGGGATTTCTCAAAAGAATTTTGAAAGTTCCCTGGACAGCTAAAAATACAAATGAGGAAGCTCTCAAAGAGGCCAACAGAGAAAGAAACAATCAACATTTTTCGGGCACATCATGAGAAGAGGAAAGTTGGAATACTTTGTTACAACTGGCAAAATAAAAGGAAAAAGAGATTGCTGACGAAAAAGAGAGAAAATAATGGATCCTTAGTATCATGGCGTGGAAAAAAAGTCAACAACATGTATGATACGATGCACTGTAGATAGAAGATTGTGGAAAGACATGGTAGCCTACGCCTACTGGTATGGCACATGATGATGATGATATATTTTATTTTTTTTAGTTCTCACTATCGATTTTTAGTTAAAAATATGAATGTATTCTCCAGATTTCACCAATCGAAACACCCCCAGGTGCCGAGTTTTTATGGTATGTACTAATAACAATTTCTTTGCTTCGTCGCAAAGCCACATTTTTTCTGTTGTTGATTATTTGTCAATTTTTCCGATTACTGTAAACATACCTCTTCCTCTGAATTGATTCGCTGATTATCGCCTCGGAAGTTTGCCTCTATAATAGAATTCATTTATTATTATTTGTCTCCAACTTAATGACATATAATTTGATGATGATATACCTCTCCTATCACACAACCATCAGCAGATGCAAGATAAAATGAGCATACGTGATGAGAGATTACATCAGCTTGACTGAAAATAACTAGAGATGAGACTATAATTATGAGAATTAATGCAGCTGGCATAAATCAAATAACAAACAATGACAAATGACAATCATGAAGATACCGACCTGCGTTAAAAGGTACTTGCTCAGAATAAAAATATGGAAACGGCATGACATAACTAACATAGCATTATTGATAGGTATCAATCAAATACCAGTGGAGAAAGAGATAATCGATGCCCATGACGCTAGATAGGACACCCTATGCGGAAGCCTACTGAAATCATTAAACAATATGCCCTTTTTGGAATAATTTTGGAGAGACTCATTGCTTTCAGCTCTCCTATGTAGTTCGCTGCATTTAGAGTCAACCGGATGAATTTGCGCTGCTGGAACTGAGTGTGAACCTTGCAACGAGTCAGGTGTTATAGAATGCGACCGTCCAGCAAAGTAGAGACGATATGTGGTTTATTCCATGACATTGAAAGGTGTTAAATAACCGTCGTTGGATTTGTTCATCGTCAATGACTCACAGCTCCTAAATATGAATTGTTCTGCCAAGTCATCATAAGGTTCCACTTTGGAGTGGTTTCTCTCGATTTTTCGATTCTGCCTGACCGCTACGGTGTATGAATCGGTCGTTGTGGGGGCACCCATTGCTGTGTGTTCTACGTCATCACGATGATCTGTCACATAACCATAAACCGACCGTCTGCTCGTTATGAAGGGCAAAATGATGAGAGCTCTGTATGAGACTTTGCAGCCCTTCTGTAACTCCCTGATTATCATGTAATTCTGGAAGGATGTTGCAAAGGTTCATGAGAGACATTTAGAGATCGGGGGGTAAACTGTTGATGTAGTTTATCTTATAACATTGCGGGTCTTCTTAGAGGTAAGACCTGAGCACATATACACTGTAGTTCGATATGCGATTTGGATAATACTACTACTATCACTAACACTAACAGTTGTGGATATTGTGAAACATTATCATGTATGTTAAAGTAGTGCTCTGATTTTGTTCCCCCATTACCAATAATCTAATTATCAAGAGCATAAATGATAAAATTCTTATACTTATATTCTATTCATGGAAACAGTTGCATTCAGTCATATACTTCAATGATGTAACCACCGTGAGAAATCAGATTATTATTTACTTCGTCATAGCATTTGATATATTCCTTTACTTCAATCAGCATGTGAGCAAAGTCATCCAAAGGCATTAAGAGGTGTCGGCGGGACATGTGTGGTGCTCACATTACTTGATTATGGTTTGAGTATGATCATTCTCTCGTCAACTCAGATATTAAGTTGGAAAGGTTTTAGAATGACAACTTTCGTGCAATTCTCGTATTAGCCAGAGATACATCTATCCGTTCAGTGAAGTACTTGACTTACAAATTAAAACAATGAACGCGTAATTAAAAATAATACACATTATACTGAGACAAGTGTGGGTTATTATAACCCCTTCAATACCAGATTCTATTTTTTTTCTTAAACTACCATCTGAAAACTACCAAAAATACGGCAAATATTATGTATTCTTTAAAGAGTCATGTCGCCTACTGCACTTACAATCTTAATTACGATACAGTTGTTTAAATTAGAAGAATGAGCAATTATAATATGGCATTAATATGTGTATGATTGTGTGTGTGTGTGTGTTTGTGGTGATTTAGAAATACGACAATTTTTCTTTTTTTAATTTGTGAGAGAAACATTTAATTGACAATATGTGTATGCTTGTGTGGTTTTATGTGTTTCTTGTCTATAAAAAGTTATATTAAAATAGTAATTTAACACAGACTAATTATATTAAACAGTTTATTATCTTTATTTGCTGTTTTAATTATCACATTGCTATTCCAATAAACAGTACATTTCGAGCATGTTATCAAATTCCAGCTGACGCGATATTTAAGAAATTGCAAGTCAAGCAATCAAAATCTATATTTACCACATTTTCCAAAAATAGAGTTGAAAATACTCAAAGAATGAACAAGACTGAAGGGAAATAAACGAAACAAGTCATGACAATAATTACCGGTTACATCCCTTAATAAATGACCAATAATATTATAAATTAATAACGGGTGTTTTCTTAGATACACGATTCAAATATTTGATGGACGAGTATATTGGTCATTGGAAGGGAACGGATTAATGTATTTGTTAATTAGACAATATGTTTAAATGTATTCATGTAGTGATATAGATCGTTGAATGACCATTATATTCATACGATGTTTATACATATTTTATTTTTCAGTTCTTACTATTGATTTTTTTTTTACTGATATAATTGCATTTTCCAGATTACACCAACAATGGAAGCGGAAGTTATTGGATACTGCATAGCAATAGTACGTACCAATAAAGCGTTATTTTCGTATGTTGCAAAGGCTCAAAGATTATGATTGTTAGCAATATGTAGATTGAATACTTAGATGAATTGCTTTTAGATATATAATCAAGTTACAAAAATAACATAATATAAAGTTAATGCATATTTGGCGGGTTTAGAGGATTATTACGTGTTCATTAATTAGTTTTTAGACGAGGTGTGGGTGGGATAGTAAACATTTAAAAAATGAGGATGTGTGACAATATTGTAAATTCGCACACGCTATATACAGTAATCTAGTAAAGGGAGACCAATATAGACTTCATATTATATAAACATGCACAAAACCATTACAAGTGTATTGAGTGTGTAGAAGCATATATTAGACAACTGTCAGTTGTGAGTGGACTGTGCTAAATTACGTCATCAATTAAGACAAAAGTGCAATTGTTAGAGAATATATGATATGATGATTATTAACCCTTAGATGGAATAACTGCAGAGCTTATTATAAATTATATATATTTACATATATATATATATATATATATATATATATATATATATATATATATATATAACCATAATTAAAAATAGTAGATTCCATAGAAAGTTATATGAACAACGATTCTCTTTATTTATGTGTGCATTCCTCTTAAGTGTTGTTTTCTTTCCATAGTTTCTATGTCTATTCATTTTTGGCGGAGCCAGTCTGCTTTTGCCTTTTTGCACATTTTGCGTAGTTCATTATCTATGGTATTGTATTGGGCAGGTGCCGCTCGTTTCTTGTATGCTTTTCTTTATACATTGCCATTTGGTTGTAACTTTTTTATCATGATTTTGTCTTCTGTAATGCTCAATTCCTTCTTCTAACAGCTTCTGATATGTGTTTTTTACTTGTATTGTATAAGTATCTTTAACATCCTTTTGATTCAAAGCTGTTATAACCTAGTGTTATTGTTGATAAATTAGACTTTTGCTTCTTTTCTTTAGTTTGATTTTCATCTTAATCATTACTGTATATATATATATACTGTGATCGATTTGAGTTAATATTTGCTCATGGATAGGTTTTAGCTTTCTTGACTCTGTTACGGAACCTATTTTGTATAATTATATAATCTATTTGATTCCCCTTTTTATCTCCAGGACTTTTCCATGTGTATAATGTCCTTTTCTCTTGCTCAAAGTAGGTGTTACACATTATCAGCATGTTTTCTTCATAGAATTGTATTCATCTTTCTTCTCTGTCATTTTTTTTTCCTAAACCATTATTTCATATCATGGTTTTATATCTACCTTTTCCTACTTTAGCGCTTATGTCACCTATTACAATCAAGATGTTCGATGATTTCACTTGCTTCATAAATTTATTTAGGCCTTCATAATGTGTCTCTATTCATTACCATACAAAAGCATATATTAAAAGAGGAGAAAGGAGAAGATCAAGAGGCAGACCCGGAGTAAGATGGACAGACAACATCAACGACAAGCTAGAATAAATACCAATTCACAATTTTTGAAACCACCAAAAGGTGAGAAACATAGCTTTTAACACACTTGGCACCCAAACGGATGTTAGAGAAGGTGAAGAGAGACGATGAAAGTCATTAAATTAAGTTAACAACTAGACTTCAATAAACGTTGTGGGAATACCAGACCCAAGGGTCGGCCACGAAAAAGATGGATCGATGGAATATTAGAAAATAGGAAACAACAGCAGCAGAAGTTAACAGAAGAGCAAAAGACCGCAATTTATATCTCTTCTCGTCCCTGAAAGGCAAATGAGGAAAGAAAGAAGAGGAAGAAGAATGAAGAAAATGCATAAACATATGACGGCGAAGGGAGAGAAGAAGAGGAATAAAGGACAGCAAATAAGAAGATGTGGATACTAGTGAACAATAACTACAGGGGAGGTCAAAAAGTAATGCACACCAATTTTTTTCTCGGAAACTATTCGGGCAAAATGTGTGAAATTTTCACAGATTGCAGCTGAACATCCCCTTTACACTACCTATTTGTCAACATAATCTCCGTCCAAGCGTATTGCCTTACGCCAACGCGAAACTAGGTCATGAATGCCTCGTTTGTACCAAGTTTTGTCCTGCTCGCGTAGCCATTTTTTAACTGCACGGATCACATCCTCATCATTGTCAAAGTGTGTCCCACGCAGGAATTTTTTGAGTGGTCCAAACAGATGGAAATCTGAGGGAGCCAGATCAGGGCTGTAAGGAGGATGGGGCAGTACAGTCCAACCAAATTTGTTGATTGCTTCCCGTGTTACCAGACTTGTGTGAGGGCGTGCATTGTCATGTTGAAGCAACAAATCTGCAGATGGCTTATTAGGCCGAACTCTGTGGAACCGATTTTTGAGTTTTGTCAGTGTATTGATGTAAGCTGTCGAGTTGATTGTCTCACCTCTTGTAATTACATCAACAAGAATCACACCATCAATGTCCCAGAAGACAGTGATCATCACCTTTCCGGCTGATGGAGATGTTTTGAATTTTTTCCTTTTTGGTGACTGCGGATGATGCCATTCCATTGACTGCATTTTTGTTTCAGGCTCATAATAATGTGCCCACGTTTCGTCACCGGTAAC
The DNA here is from genome assembly GCA_032433765.1 of Megaustenia siamemsis. Lineage (NCBI taxonomy): Eukaryota > Metazoa > Mollusca > Gastropoda > Stylommatophora > Ariophantidae > Megaustenia > Megaustenia siamemsis. The sequence goes on from JAVIAB010000108.1 coordinate 50,929,521, forward strand.
AATTTTTGACAAAAACGTTTCTCCTTCAACACCGAAACGCTCCAACAATTCAGAACAGAATGTTTTCCTTTGAACTCTGTGATCATTTGTTAGGCACCGAGGAACCCATCGAGCGCAAATCTTTGAATATCCGAGAGTTTTAAAAATTGCGATTGCACTTCCCTTGCTGACTGTAAGCTGCAATGCCAATTGCTGACTAGTGATACGCCTATCCTTACGAATAATGGCATCAGCCCGGTTTAACATGTCTGTGCTGGTAGCCGAGGCAACACGTCCAGAACGCGGTAAATCATGCAGCTCCACTCGTACACTTTCTGCAGCTTTAATTCTCTGAACCCAGCGACTAACTGTGCTCCTATCGACTGCAGAACATGTGTACACTGCACACAGTCGTTTATGAATGTTTGCCACAGTTTCTTTTTCCGCAACCAGAAATTCTATGACAATTCGCTGTTTGTAACGGACATTGTTGACAAGCTCCATTTTAACGGTTCATAGATTGCGTAATATTTATCAGAATGCTGTGCAATTTGGTGCACATAATTGGAAAATGTCATATTCTAAGTGTGCAAAATTTCATATTCCTATCTTTTTTATTAGCCGAGAAAAAAATTGGTGTGCATTACTTTTTGACCTCCCTACGTAAATAGAAACAACAGGCATGCTAGTGATTACAGTGAATTTCCTTTTCCCACGTAATAAATGAATTGACAGTAACACTATTATATTTTATTGCCTTTAGTTAGCGATCGTAGTGTTGCGTTCTTTGTTGGACTTGCCAGTGACCTAGTCGTAGCTAAAGGAGTGAGAGTTGTGTACGACTTTGTTATTCTCAACATCGGCGACGGTTACAACAGCACCACTGGAATATTCACGGCTCCTAAGGTAAAACAATTACAAACAACTACTATATAGTCATAAAACAGACAGAAAACAGAAATATGTTAGAGGATGTTTGCTCAAGATAGAATATATTAGATATCTACTTGTCTTCAGTAATATCATTAGTATATGTTTATACAAATTCTGAAATGAGTGACTGTAGAAGGAATATCATTTGACGCTTCAAATATGATCTAACTGATAAAGATTGGTCTGAATAAATGTGTTGATGAAAATATTAGCCAGAACGGGCAGACACTTCAACTTAAAATATTACTCTCAAGAAAGATTGGGTTTGCTAATAAACTCCCATACATCATCATTGTGTGTTACGAAAGTATCTCACTCCATTTAATACGCACTCAGTTAAAATAAAACTCTCTGACAACAGGTCCAAATAGCAGTGTATGTTAGTGCAACAGTGTGACTTGTTTAATAAATGGGTATATGTTTTGCACACAACGCTATTAGATAATCTACATATGATTCTTTCGAGCAGAAGAAGCACATTGGACATAAATTCGAGATTGTTTCTCTGTGATCTTTGTTATCAAGCGTCAGACCTTGTTCAGGACCCGCATTGAATCTTTTTATTCAATCCCAATCTAATAGTAAATCAGTCTACATGTAGTCTTTATTTATTATGTTAGAGAGCGTCTTTTGTTTAATGTTAAATTACTTATCACATGCAATAATATAACGTGATGGTTTCCGAATAAGAAAGCTATTAGAAATGATACTATCTAGAAGTCAACAGTTGGTACCTAATCCACTACTTTCTACTTCTTCCTCTTCTTATCCTTTTGTTGTTATTCTTTTCTTTCCCTTTTTCTTCTTCTTTTTCTTCAGCTTTTTTCTTAATCTTCTTTTCTTCCTCATTTGCCTTTCAGCGTCAATGGGAGATATAATTAGCGGTCTTTTGCTCTTCTGATCGTCTCTGCTGCTTTTATGTTTCCTAGTGCTTCTAATATTCCATCAATCCATCTTTTTTGGTCGACCCTTGGGTCTGGTATTTTCCCAACGTTTATTGGAGGCTCGTTATGTTTGTGTTGTGTTTTGATCTTTCTGCCTCGTCACGTGGACAAACCATTTAATCTGTTGTTTATTTATATATTCTATGGCGGGAGCTAATCCTAGCTTTTTTCTCACTTCTTCATTTACGATGTTATGTCTCAAACTGTTTCCTGTCATTCGTCTGATATTTAATGTCAGTAGAGATTATTTGTCTTATTGTTCTCGCATCTAGGGTCCTGGTCTGGCATTGGTAGAACAACGTTGGGATGAAGAATGTATTGTATAGTGCTCCTTTTGCCTCTGGAGTTATTTCCTTGTTGGACAATAGTAGTGATAACTGCCCAATGATTTGACAAGCTTTGTTGCATCTTTATTCTATCTCTGCTGTTTGTGAATTATCGTTTATCACTAAACTTCCTAGGTATTTGAATTCCGCTATTTATTTTAGTTGCCTACCAACTATAGTCATGTGGATGTTCTGTTTATTTTTGGCGACATGTTGTATTTTGTATTGTAAACACTGTGCTGTTGAGTTTTGTTTTTATTGTTCTTGTAGTTCTTCTATTGTTTCATGTATTAGTGCCTGATCGTCTGCAAATAAAAGCTCGTTGATCTCCTCTGTCTCTGATGGGTTGGCTAGCTTGCATGCATGGTCCATGTATCAAATACACTACAATACATAAAAAAATAATAAATAAGCAAAATCCAGTTGAGTCCCCTTGAACACGCCTTTTTAAAAGAAATAAATGATGACAACCGTCATCGGGATTGCGTCTACCGTCAGAAAGCAATGACAATGAAAAACCGCTAATGCCTAAAAAATGATGTATATCTATTGACCTTTCGTGCCGTAGCCGGCCCATAGGGCGTAGACCATGATACTCCTTCTCTTATCTGAATGTTTATTATAGCAGTTTTAAATTCGTTAATAGATAGTTTATCAAATCCCGCCATTTGTCTCTGTTCTGTGCAAGCAGCTCTATCTCATTGAGGGAGCCGAATCCTGCTTCTCTTGCCTCTCTCATCAATGTACTTCTCAGTGTCTCTCTAGGTCTTCTTTTTCTCTTACCTGTTGTTTCCCATATTAGGGCTTGCTTTGCTATTCCATTATTATCTCTTCTCATCACATGTCCAACATATGGCCATCGTCTTTTCTTTATTACTGAAGATATTAGTGGTTGATTGGCTATTTCTTCAATTTCCTCGTTTGTTTTGAATTCGTTCCACGCTATACCAAGTATTTTCCTTACACATTTATTTTCGAATGCGTTCAACTTTGTTTCTATATCTCTTGTTGTTTTCCAGCTTTCACACGCATACGTAAGAGTCGATATTACATTTGATTTGAATAGTCTAAGTTTTGTATTTGTGCTGATGAGTTTTGATTTCCACAAATTTTCAAGGCTTCTGAAAGACATTGCAGCTTTAGCTATTCTGATTCTAATTTCTTTGCTTGTATCCCCTTCTCGATCAATGTGACTTCCAAGATAGATGAAGTAATCGATCTCTTCTACTGGTTGGTTTCCCAAGTATATTTTGTCGTCTGTTGGAATTAAACTTTTCATGACTTTAGTCTTTTCATGATTGGTCTCAAGCCCAATTTTGCTGGCTAATGATGATGGTTCATTTGTGTTTTCCTGCATCGTTTTTATCTGGCTACTGATGAGAACTATGTCATAAAAAAGGCTGGGGAAAAAGCTATAGAAGGACATGCTACATAAAAGTAGGTGATCATGTCTCTCCACAGCTTTCGATCTCAAAAAATATTTATAATTTCGTTGTTGACTTTCTGCAAAGCCATTCTCTTAAGCTGTCTGGTATCTTTTCTCTTTGCTTCCCTCTATCTCTTCGTCCCTCAGTTGTCCCAGTTGTTACAATATATTCCAGCTGTTCTCTTCTCATTACATGACCCCAAAAAAATTATGATTGTTTCTTCCTAATATTGGAAATTATCTCCCTTTGTGCTGTGACCTCTTTCAGAAAGTTGTCATTACTCTTCTTAGCTGTCCATGGTATTCTCAATATTCTTCTGTAGAACCACATTTATACAGACTCCAGTGATTTCCTTGTCTGTTGACCTTTGTCCATGATTCACATCCATATGTTAAGACTGGCCTTACATAACAATTAAGGACTCTTTTTCTTGCTTCTATTGTCAAAGATGGATTGCATAGTATCTTCCTCATTTTTTTGGAAAACTTCTTTTGCTTGAGCCATTCTTCATCTCACCTATGTTGTACATCTTCCGTCTGAGGTTAACAAAGTTCTCAAATATTTAAATTCATTTACCTGTTTTCAATAGTGTTCCACATGTCTTTATTGTGCACTGAGGTGATGTCTTTTTCTTTGTTGTTGCCATTACTTCTGTCTATTTGCTATTAAAGCCGAGCCTTTTATTTTTGCTTTCTTTCACAATAATGTCTAACATTTCTTATAAAACAATTTCACTCTTAGCGATTAAGACTGTATCACCAAAATACCTTAGATTATTTATATTATGACCTCCGATTGTTATTTCAGGCATGCTCATTATGGATCAAACAATAATCTCACTATACATTTTAAACTTATATGGTGACAGCACACCAGTAGCGTATACTGGTTTTGGGGTGTGGAGATATTCTTCTTTCTTCTACCTTTTTAGCTCCCAGTGGAGCAGAGGTCTTCAACAAACACTTTCCAAGTCGTTCTGTTTTTTGCCAATATTTTAAGATCATTCGATGTCTTCCCCATCATCTTCATCTCTGCCTCTATCTGTCTTCTCCAAGAATTAATTTTCTTCCTCTTTGTCTTTTCCCCTGGGGATTCCAAAAACGGGTCTGTTGTGTAATACTCTCAGTTGGCTTCCGTAGTGTGTGTCCTATCCAGCGCCATCATCTTCGCTGTATCTCTTTATCCACTGTTGTTTGACTGGTACATTTCCATAATTCTATGTTAGTGATTTTGTCCTGCAATTTCCATCCTTTTATTCTGCGTAAGCATCCATTAATGAAAGTATGTATCTTCGTGATTGTCAAATTTGTTGTTCTCCATGTTTCACAGCCATACAATAGGACCGCCTTAACATTTGAGTTGAACATTTTTCTTTTTGTATTTAACCTAATTTCTTTGGATTGCAATATGTTTCCCAGTGCAATGAAAGCTCCTCTTGCTTTTGATATCCTTATTTTTGTATCATTCTCTGTTCCTCCCTCTTTATCTATGTTACTGCCCAGATATATGTAAGATTGTACATCTAATAGATGTATTTCTCCTAGTTTTATTTGGATATTGTCAACTGTATTAATTCTCATAATGTTGGTCTTATATGTATTAATCTTCAGTCCTAGCTGTTGTGATCTCTCATCAAGTATGCTCATTTTATCCTGCATCTGTTGATGGCTGTGTGATAGGAGTGCTATGTCATCAGCAAAGTCTAAATCATCAAGTTGTTTGGTCAGTGACCACTGGATTCCATTTCTGTTGTTTTGAGTTATTTTCATAATCCAATCTATGGCAAGTAGAAAGAGATTTGAAGTAGAAGTCATCCCTGCCTTACTCCAGTCCTTATTTCAAATGCTTCTGTAAGATGTCCTTCATGCACCAAACTACATTTCGTTCCTTCATACATTGTTTTTATCAGGTTAATAAACTTTATGGGGATTCCGTAATGACTCAGCAACTTCCAAAGCATTCTTCTGTCTAAACTATCAAATGCCTTTTCGTAATCTATGAATCCTATATAAAGTGGGGATTTTAGTTCTAAACTTTGTTCAACTATTATACTTCGAGTAGTTATTTGATCAGCACATGATCTGTTCTTCCTAAAACCTGCTTGTTTATCTCTCAAATGTTTCTCTATGGCCCTTTTAGTCTCTCCACAATGATTCTGCTTAATGTTTTTTCCTGGCACTGATAGTAGCATAATTCCCTTATAATGTGTGCACTCCTGTAAACTTCCTTTATTTGGTAGTTTGATCACATAACCCTCCTTCCAGTCTTTAGGTATTTCTTCCCTCTCCCAAATTCTTTCTAATAGATTATGTAGCATCTTGGTAGAGGTGTTAATATCTGCTTTGATGGCATCCGAAGGAATTTCATCTGGTCCTGTGGCTTTACCATTTTTCAATAGTTTGATGGCTTTCATTATTTCTTCTTTGCTTGGTTTTCCACAGTTAACATGTAACTCTTCTTCTGCTGGTAGTATATCTGGAGGGAAAATTGAAAAAAAAATAGAAACAATGGTATGTTAGAAGCTTTACGTGATTAGTAGACGACACCGATTTGAACGACGTTTCGGCCCAATAGGCCTTCAGCAGGAACAAACAAAAAAACACACACACGGATATGTAAGTAAATAAAACGAGTCCTTCATAGCTAACTAGTAACGAAACATACAAAACAAAAATAATCGAAATATGTTAAAGAAAATAAAAATGACTTCCCTGTGTCCTGTGTCTTGGACCGTGGTCAGAATGAAAAGGAAGAGGTCACACGAGTGTGGCTGTAATTATACCCCTTCAGGTCAGGTGAAGGGTTCGAAAAATACATGAGTGAGGAGAACGCTGTCTAGGTTACCTCGACTGCAAAGGCATTGATAATGTCTGAAAGTATCTAAGGGCTCATAAACACATGTATACACACACCTACATGCGTGTATACATATGTACACGTACAAACAGACATGCATGTACGTGTACATATGTATACACGCATCTGGGTGTGCGCAATCTATGACAGCCTGCACCATCAAAACAATAATCAGAGTAGAATGGCGATCCATGGTAGCCAACCTTCGTTGCGGAGAAGGCACTCGATGATGATGATAATGACTTCTCTTAATCTCTTTACTTTTTTTTCTGCTTCTTCTTCTTTTCGTTATTTTCATTTTTGTCGTTCGTGTCCTAACTTCAACAACAACAACAATCGCTTTTCCTTTTCAATTTGTATTATTATTCTCTTCATGAAACTTCACCCGTTATATTTTTTTCTTTCTGCTTCTAGTGTGGATGTTTTTGTTCGTTTTATAATTAAGCATGAAAAGTGTGTGCGCGTGTGTATATATATATATATGCATATCAGCATGTAAAAAAAAAGAAAGTAAAGTACCCCCGTCACGCCAAGTGGCGTATAGGGAAATATGGTGTAAGTGAGCCAATATTTTACAGACCTTCAATACATGAATTTTGGGGTAATGTGGTCGGTATTACACCCGTTCTGCTTTACTTTCGCAGAAAAAATCCGGTACCCATTTAAGGCTGGGTGAACCCGGAAGCCGTCGGTTGGAATCGAACCCTACCCCGTGTCCGTTGTAGTCCAGTTCACTAACCACTGAGCTATCACGGCTCCCATATCAGCATGTACCCACATTATTTTATAATATACAATCAATGTATAGATCATTTAACAATCTTTATGTGACATTTTCAATTACTTCTTTGATAAGTTCCTTCGTTTTATTTCCACACAATTTTGATGTTCACTGCTTTTACAGTTTGGACTCTACGTGTTCTTCATCAATGTGTTTGGTCAAAATGGAACAGAATCATGGTTTAAGCTCTACAGACGTGATACTCCAGTAGACATCTTATGTTCTCGTCAGACAGACGACTATTCTGTAGCAGGTGAGCACATCCACAATGTTGTATATTAAACGGATGACTCTGTGTGAGTTCTCTTATTCATTATTCTACTTTAAAATTAACTGTTACATTACTTGGACTACCGTTGTTAGAGTAAAACATAAGGATTATTCAGGGCGTATTTATACTTCCACCAGCTTTAAAGTGTTATTTGTGAGCATGAATGATAATCAGAATAATAGCGTGTGATACAAGTGATATGGAAGTAATTAAACGATAGAGTTGTTAATTGCATCTTACTCTCATTTTATGTTACGGAAAGTGTTCATCGTTATTTTTAAATCAAGTTTTATCAGGGGTTATAGAAAAATAACGTAATCTAATTAAAATAAATTTTTGGATTTATCAATATTTGTCGCTGTGTTTAACTGTGGAGTGTATTATAGAGACGAACGAGAAGGTTTATTCCTTTCATCAATAATGTACTCAGAAAACTGGAACGAAAAGTATGCCGTTCTATTTTCTTACATTTATATTATATTTAATGTTGAATGCACATTTCTCTTTCAATGTGTCTTCAAATTTATGTCATTTAATGCATTGCTTTTTGTTATTCATTTGTTACTCTTTATGGTTTTCTGATTTTGTTTACCCATCTAATGTTGTCTTGTTCTTCCTTCTTTGTTTTCTCTGTTCATTATACTCTCATACTCTTCTTCATTTCTTTTCCTTCAGCTCTAAGTTTTTGATTAACATTTTTTTGTGACGAATCACGGTTAGCAGTTTTGCACTGTCTTCAAGAGTAATTCTACCCCAGTTGCGATTATAAATGGGTGCCTCCACCATTACATTTGTGCTCCTTTATTTTACTGCTATTCTTTTAGATGTTTGCTTTTCGTTGAGTTGTCAACTTCGTCTACACATACATTTCATGTAATTATTTTATTCAACACTATCCTCATTATATTTATAAGATTAATTTAACATTTTCTCGTGTGATATTAATATATTATATTAATAAGATTATTGATCTGTTTAACCATTTATTATGTCGTGATTAATCACCACTTCACCACCATAATGCACAATAGGAAACAAGCATAGTTTTTCTTTGACACACAGTATAAGTAAATACTTTAAAATGTGTTGTTGTAGGCACCCCGATCTTAAGAAGTAGTTCCTACCTATCATGTGTTTCAACTCGTTAGGGTTTTAGCACTCAAAGCGCAGCTGAAAGAGTGCGGCGCCAACTAAGGCCATTAATCAACTGGTCATCCTGCTACTGCAATGAGTCGGAACGTTCGCCACAAATCATGATGGGTGATATTGTTTAATGTTGAAGGCTAAACTTGGAAGAGGAGGAAGAAAGTATTAGTAACACGACCAGCCATTTGTCATTACCATCAATGTTGTACGGAATCAGAACAAAATCCCATACCAGTTAAAACAAAAGTGAAGACAAGTTTCCGAATAAGAGCCGAAAAAAACTATACACCCAATTTTTTTTTCAGCTTTGTCGCTAACGCGAGGCTAAAAACAATAGGCAATATGAGTCAGTAAAAACATTCCTACATAGACGCATGGCACACATTAAAGAACTACAGAAAAGCGCTCATTAATGAAGGAGAAAAATCATGTTAAGAAGGTCAAATAGAAAAAAGTTATGAAATGATTAAAAAGGAACTAGTAAAAAAGTAAAGTAAAGTACCCCCCGTCACGCCAAGTGGCGTATAGGGAAATATGGTGTTAGTGACCCTATATTTTACAGACCTTCAGCACATGATTTTTGGGGTAATGTGGTCGGTATTACGCCCGTGCTGCTTTACTTTCCCAGAAAAAATCCGGTACCCATTTAAGGCTGGGTGAACCTGGAGCCGTCGGTTGGGATCGAACCCTACCCCTTGTCCGTAGTAGTCCAGTTCACTAACCACTGAGCTATCGCGGCTCCCACTAATTTTTAGGGAATTAGTAAAACCCAGGTGTCCTCGCCAGGGAACGAACCCCGGCTGTTGCCGTGGTAAGCCAACCGAAAAAGGAACTAATTACGACTATTTTTTGATTTATTCGTCGGGTACAGTAAGTTACTACTACTGTTGCACGTTGATGATTAAACTTTAAAACTGTGTCATACCCTTGAATTACACGGTCTAGTTATTAAACGGGTTAATAATTCCACATACATTGTAGAAAACTAAACATGAAACCATTTTTTGGTGACATGAAATAAATTATTGTGGTTTACACGTTGAATCAGCTGAAGATGAAACTAAGAACTACACAACACAAAGCGATCATAATGTCAAGGACACGTGAAAAAATACAGTACCGTAAAAAAGGGGAATCTAGATGGAAAGTACAATCTATAGTTGAGACAGAGGCTGACAAGACTAATAACAGATACAAACTAAAAGTCACAACTTTGTGAAATATAAGTTATGTGGTTTCTCCATTTGTTGAATGACTATGTCTTTGCCATATTTCTTATGTTTACATTTTTAGCAAACTCTGCAGTTTTATGGATGGATGAAGGAGACACAGTCTATGTGTGGTTATATCCTGATTCGCTTCCGTCCGGGCTGGAATATGACATATACACAACATTCTCTGGATATTTTGTCAGAGATTAGCTTATCTCTGTCGATCATCAACTGTGGATGATGCTTCGCTTGGAACGATACATGCGTTGATGTCATGTCTGCTTTTTTCATAGTTTAAATTAAATTAAAATTCAAATCTGCTTCTGCATTTGTTCCATTTGACTTTTCATTATTAAAAATATGGAGTCTTGTACATGTAGTTATGTCCTGTCATGTGGAACACCTATTTTTATTTATATTTGCTACACCTGTTGGCTTACTTTTAAATCATTTTACACTAGATCATGTAAGAAAATAGATCTTAAAACACTGCTGCTATTACATACATACATAAATAATGTGCAAAAATTATCACTATTAAACTAATCACAAATCATCAATATTTCTATACCATTAGAACATTAAAAGTAACGGATTAATGCATTTTAAAATGATTTTTATTGTAAACAGCAATCATATTAATATATTGCCAGTACAACCAAAGCCATATATATATATATATATATATATATATATATATATATATATATATATTTACAAAGGTCTGTAGGCAGAAAGTACAACAGGAAAACCCTACATCAAGCGTAACGTTATCAGCTACATGAAATATAGACAACTAAGTGCCCTCTACCAATAATCGCCCCTGTTTCCAAAGCTCACAATTTCACGCTAGTTGGAGGTTTTCAGGGAATGGCATGTCAATCTGCAATCTATTCTGTAATGTCATGTTATTCTGAATCTCTGATGCCACCACATTTCAAGATATTTATTTCAAAGGAGGAAGAGTATATGGCGTCGTTTTGGTACCATTGAATAAGCTCAGAACTTTAGCCCTTAGAAAATAAAACACCAGTTGGTACACCTTAAAGAGGCGCATATTGACATATATTCAGTTCTCTCCTAGATAGCTCCTATCCTATTCTGCATTTGAGACATGTTAATGTTTAAGTACCAGCCAAAAGATGCATATTATGCCTGCATCATAGGTTGATAAATGTACGAAGGGTATTTTTAGCGCAAAAATCTCGTTTCAGATTTTTACCTCTTGACATTTTCTAGTTGTACTGTAAATGGCTTCTCGTGTCGTCGTTGACGATTGTTGCATATACACATACGACAATCTGGAAGAAGAGGTCGACCAAAAAATGATGCACTTCAAACTATGTGCTAAGCAGGCTAAGGATTTCTGTAAAAAAAAAAGTGTGCACAGAAAATCGCTAACCATATTATTGCGATTTCATCAGAGCATGAATGGCACAACACGGCACAGAGGCGTACAAGACTTCCACATCACATGCCAGATACGACACAAATCTGATGAGAGCAAAGGGAAGGCCCTTCTTGTCCGCCACATTGAGCAAACTGAACAATGAAATGAGGCTGTAAGAATGAGGATACGATGGTCTTTTTTTCTGAATTTTGTGAGGATGTAGAACCGAAGTAACGGCAATAGCGAGAAAGAAAGAAAAACTAAACATCATAATAGATAATACGTCTTTGAAGCAAGTTGACCATTTTAAATATCTGGGTAGCACGTTAACACAAGACAATAACCAAGAGACCGAGATAGATATAAGGTGTAACAAAGCAAGCCAAGTTATAGGCCAAGTATCAACACTATTGAAAAACAAAGCAATAACTACGGAAACAAAAAGGGCAATATACAAATCAATTTTCCTACCAACTCTGTGCTATCAGTGCCAGAATTTGACGCTGGACTCTAGAACATTAAGAAAGATAACGACCACCGAAATGAAATGTGTCAGAAGAATGGCAGAAAACAGCTTAAGGGACAGAGTAAGAAACACTGACCTGAGGAAGAAACTCGAAATTGAACCAGCCATCGAATACATAAAGAAACAACAGCTAAATTGGTTCGGCCACATAACATGACAAAAAGAACTAACAATGAATCAAAGAGCCATAAACAAACGCTACGAAAACGCCAGATTAAGAGGAAGACCGAGAAAGAGATGGATAAAGGGAATACTAGAGTCACTAGGAGGAATAACATCAGAAGAGGCCAACAGAAGAGCAAAGAATTGCAGATTGTTTCTCCCGTCGACGCCAACGGCAGCAGAGGAAGGATAGAAAAGAGGAAGAAGAAGTAGTATTGGGAGAAGATCTCACTATCATAACATATACCATTCGCATAACACGTAATAGGTCACAAAACACTGCTCCTGGTCCAGCTGGTGTTCGGTAGGACGAGATAGACGATGTGGCTGACGACGACTTGAAAAGAAATGACCAAAGATTTAATGCCAGTATTCAGAGTATCCATATTAAGGAGGAGTGGCTACACAATAATTAACACAGTTACCAAAGCCAAAAAACAAGGACCACTCTTAGATCAGTGCATACAGAATCACCACGATGCAGAATACTGCCGGCAAGCTACTGAAGAAAATAATTGCCCCTTACCTGTCACCTTGAACAGATACACGTATTCCCACCCACACTCGGTGATTATAAATATAACAAAGAGACATGGCTCATTGTTGCAGTCTTCGCCTAAGACGTATTCGAAGGTTTCCACAAACGAGAGGAGACATATGCTGCTGCTTTAGATCTAGGGGATGCATACAACAGATTACCATTTAATTACCTCATGTATATGCTCCCTAAACTAGTGGTGCAACCCTTCCGTATAAGATCGCTGCTGCACTGTTTCAGAGGAAGGTTATACTCAGATGCGGAAGTTGGTCATCCGAGCCAACATACATTTTTCCAGGGCTGTCGCAAGGCTCATCATTGTCAACAGATCTATTTAATGTGTACACAATAACGATCATTGCAAAAGCTGGATGAGAGGGGAAGAACTATGACTTTTGTTGATGATATTCTGGTATATCGATAAGGAAGAGAAAGAAGTGAAGTCGCATCCACAATGCAAGACGAACTCGATCGCATCTCTTCATGGTGTGGAGTATGAGGTGCATTAGTTGATACTAATAAAGCATCAGTTACATGGTTCTACCTTATCGATCATATATATCGTTAACACCGAAACACCGGCGTTACGAATGGGAGCTGATGAGGTGACACGGACAGGGTGATGACATACCTCGAAGTTAAGTTTGTTCGCAGCCTGTGTTTTCGAAACCACGTCGACCATGTGATAACAAAATCCCGCAAGGATTACCCGCCTTTAAGGTCATGGCAGCAGCTGCCAACATCGATCACATGATGAGCACCCTTTTGTTCCAGGGACTAGTCCTCGCACCAATTGAGTATGCCCTGGCAATTCTTACTGTCAGTAAGAGGCAAATTGACAAAATAAAGATAATACGAATGAAGCTATGAAAGTTATCTTGTGATGTACGAGGGACACTCCCTTTGTAGCAATGGGATATCCTCTCGACTTTCGAACCATGGATGACAATATCAAGATCTGGAGAGCACGAGCATACCTGAAGATAAATGCAGATAAAGAGCACCTATTGCATCATGACCTCAACAAAGGGAGGGGTGTCATGCTAAAAAAAAAGGCAAATCATGGGTGAGCCGAGCAGAAGATGTCATCAAACAGGTCTCTGGGCTTATCAATATCAACGCCGGCGAGGTGTAGATACGTCATTCAGGGGGACATTCTCGTGTATCGTCACAGTCGACATGAAATGGATGGAACAGACCTCAGTTATGGTCAAATCGGAGGTCAACGGTCTTATCTGCGATAACACCGATGAGAAAGATGCAGTCACATACAGACGGATTTGTAATATGACATAACATGAGTGCGTGAGCATTTACAACACGCTCGGCAAGCAGAATAGTCAAGGAAGACAGTGGTTCATACGTCATGACCACAAGTACCATGGCGATGGAGGTGATGGCAGTGACCAAGGCATTCATCTGGTTAGAGTCACAAGACTACACCTACGCCTGCATAATGAGTGATTCGATGAACATGATAAGAAACGTGGAGGCGAGATCTGTACGCATGCAATGGGTAGAATCGTTGCATAAGTTAAAAATACGTAAGGTCACCCTTGTCTAAGTCCCAGGAAATGGAAGAGTACGGGGAAACAGGTTGGCTAGTTGCGATATAGTTGAGAACGGTCAACCAATGGATCGGGAGGACATCAGCAATGCCCTTCGAGATGTGGGAAAGGCACATGGCTTCGACAACCGTGAGTTCACGTCACTCCTTTGGATGAAAGAGATGGGAGTTAAGATGGACACAGCCAGAAACGTGAAACTTAGTGGGCGTGTAAGAAGACCTATCAAGCAACACAGAACTGGAGTCGTCAGTCGCAGGACCCTGCGGGACTTACTGAGAAGGGTATCTGAGCAACTATGGACATCTTCGGCGTGCAATGCTGATGGCCCGCAAATAACTCAATAACTCAATACGACACTCTTCTCCTGATATTACAACGACCATACATATCGATGTCGTTGATAACTTATATGGTTATTATATATTGAACACAAAATAATGTAGGCAAAAAACACATGTCACTGGGTTACTTTCAGCTCTACTGAACTATGTGGTCAGGGGTGTACCGGAGAGCAGTGTGTTGTTCCCCATGCAAGACTTCGAAAAGGGCTGGCACAAACTTTTATTTCAAATGGGAGAATGCATCAAAATCAGTGTGCCGGGGTTGGGATTATATCACAATGGGAAAGCCAAGGACGTATATTGAAAATTTAAAGAACAAGCATTCCTGAAAGAGTTAAAATTTTCCTTTTCAGATAGTGTAGCAAATTATTGCCGTGTAATTAGATTTATATGTATATACGTATATCCTGATATATTATTGTGATGTTGGTTATTGTTCAAGCTGAATGCCTACTTTGTCGAAACGTGAATTTACTTTTTGTTTTATGTTTCAACTATGTAAAGCTGTTACCAGGACACTGTTCCGTTTTTAAAATGGTCATTCTTTTTGTGCAATTTTAGGCATTTACCCCATTCCAAAAAGAGATTCAGTGATTAGCAGCAATAGACCCCTTCGTTATTTCCCTATTAGACACATATTGTACCTTAGAGTATAACAGCTACCAGGTATACAGTTGTGAACGTAAAAGCCACATTGAGGTGACACGATTCTCTGTACTGGGTACTAAGGCGGTTCTTCGCCATAGAATCAACGAGGACTGCTAGAAATTTATAACAGAGTCGTTCATGCGCTCTAAACTGGGCCCTACTCTATAGAAGATGATCCACACAGCCCGAGGCTGTGCAAAAGGAAGGATATTAAATTATATTCATGGAATCAGTTTTACTCCAGTCGGGGCATCCACATATTCGCTCCAACAACCGTCCCAGCATTTCTCGAAACGTAAGCAGATTGACTAGTTCTGTAAGGTGTTGATTATAGATACATGTGCGTTTCCAACTAACCACTACGGATCGACCAGATTCATTTGCCATCCTTAGACTCCTCACTCTCTTAATATATACAGCATTGTCCCACCAATTCTCCTCTCTCTTCCCTTAAGGAATGAAGAATAAACGTGACGATGTTTTCTTTGTCCAGGGTAAGGCTACACTTATTGTCAGAACTGCCAACGAGCTTATCAGCTATTTAAATGGCATGTACAGCAACGGTCCCCGGAGAGTACTCCCATGTTAACGCGTTCAGCCTGGAGTCATCCAGGAGCTACATTCACTCACTGCCGCAGAGACTATTTGTCAATCATCTGCATCATACTTTGAGAGTTTGTTACCAAGATTGCGTGATCCACATTATGTGTAATGTTATCGCCGCCTTTCTCCATTCTCATGCTGGACACCGTAATGCTAAATTTACTATTGAGGGATGTGGTCCCAGCACTGCTTGAGAAAAATATCAAAGGAAATCCCCTTCGAAGATCAACTGCTTCCACCACAGCCGATCAGTGTCAAACATCCACCAAAAAGGTCCCGAAATTTTCGTTGGCGAAACATTTAACGTGTTGTCTAACACAAGGTAGCGAGCACATTGAAAAACTACAGCGCCAATGTGTACAGATGGCACACTTTTGAGACTGACCATCTTGTTTTACAACGTGTTATGGCTCCCAACGTCTCAACATTTCAACTGGGACAGACAGGCTGTAAAATTCACACTGGTTTTCAAAGAAAAATTTGAGAGGAAAGATTATGATGGATCAAATTATACATAATTACATGCCTTCCAAACTGTGGCTCCGCGTATGCTCCATCAGGAACAGATTGAGGAGAAGCTCAAAGAGTTTGAATTTTTTAAAAGATCGAAGAGTTTATCAAGTATGTTAAATGTGACCGCACGATAAAGCGCCATTAAAGGTTTGATTTACAAATATTTGAGTACGAACTATTCCGTGTACCTATGTCACACGTCTAAAATATTTCATCTCGATAATTAACTTGACTTAATTCACTTAGCTGTGAGGTAGTTGCTCTTTATATCGATAGTGGCTAATTTGTTATTGTTCTTGAGTACAGGTCTGTCATTGATAGCAACACAATAGTATGTGGTATGCTTATAAAATGCGCCAGGCATCTATTCTTTTCCGGCGATGTATACAATGGTTTATTTGTCCATGATTCCAACCATAAAACTGCCCTTATTCAATGTAGCACCGCAAAACGATCGCCCTAACATTCAAGATAAACATTACTTGTTGCTTGACATATTTCTTATTTTGATCAAAGTATTCTTTTTATCTTTACAAGTCTACATGTTACCTATATCTGAACTTTCTTCATGTCCGCTCTTCACTTCGTTTTGTACCCGTTCGGGTGTCTAGAAAGATGCAAAGTTTTGGTTCTGCCCTTTTGGCAGCTTCGCTAATTGTCGATTGATGCTGTTTGTAACGTTTCTTTGATGTTGTTTGTCCATCTTACTCTGGGTTTGACTCTTGCTCTTCTCCCTTCTCCTCTTTTAATTTGTGCTGACTATGGTAAGGAATCACACGGCAATATGTCTAGATGGGTCAACCAGTTTATTTCTTGTTTCCTAATATAGCTTAGGGTTGGTTTAATGTCTACTCTTTCTTGCTCCTATAATGTGATTTCTTATTTTGTCTTTCTGGTTACTCCAAACGCTGATCTCACCTAAATCAGATTTGAATATACGTTTTTTTTTCCCTCTTTTTGCAAAACGTGTTGCTATACCGCTGCGCTCGTGATGTCGCGGGGAAATGAAAAAAAACACACACATAAATTTTACACACCATCACTGTACACACTACTCGGAAGTTAAATACCAAAAAATTTACGCATTCTACGATCAGGAAAATAATTCATGCAAATCGCAATGCGCAATGCGTTATACACGTTTTGTATATTTATGTACTCTCTGGTTTTTGTGCCGTCACAACATGAATACGCTCGTTTATGCAAAAACAGGATAATATGCAGCCATTTTGTGTTGTCATGTGTGGGGTTAGCATGGTCGAACTATAGTACAATTTGGCTATCATGGAGCGCCATTCTGCTCTGTCTCTTGCTTTGATGGTGCATGTTTTCATAGGCTGATTTGTCCATCTTGTGATGTTACTCGTCCATGTTAGTCATGATCTTCATCTGCCTCTTTTACCTTGTATTTTCCCCTTCAACATTACTTTTAGTAGGCTGTTGAGTCTTTTAACATGGCCCAAAATTCGCATTTGTCTTGTTTGAATTGTGTGTAGAAGTTCTCTTTTTCTTTTTGAGTTGTTTTAAAACTGCATCGTTTGTTTTCTTTTCTTTCCATCCTATTCTACCTATTCTTCTATATACCCACATTTCAAAGGCTTCAATTCTCTGTTCAGATGTCTTGTCTAGTGTCCATGTTTCAGCATCATACATGCATGTTATTGAGTTATTAGTGGGTCATCATAATTGCACTCCGAACATGTCCATAGGTGCTCAGATCCATCCCTCAGCAAGTCTTGAAGTGTCCAGCGACTGACGACTCCAGTTCTGTGTTGGTTGATTAGTCTTCTTACACTCCCACTAGGTTTCTGCTCTTTAGCTGTGGCATCTTAACTCCCATCTCTTTCTTCCGAAAGAGTGACGTGGACTCATGGGTTTCTAAGTTATGTGTCCTTCCCACTTCCACCACTTCCCTGAGGACATTGATGATGTCCGCCCGATCCAATGGTCGACCGTCCCCAACAATAGCGCAGCTAGCCAAACTCACCGCTCTTTCTTTTCCCCATGCTCCCGCATGTCCTGGGATGTATGCACAGGTGACCTTACGTATTTTTTACTTCTGCAATGACTCTATCCATTGCATGCGTACAGATCTCGCCTCCACTTTTCTTACCAGTGCACCTGATACTCTGCACCACGAAGAGATGCAATCGTGTTCGTCTTGCATTCTGGATGCGATTTCACTTCTTTCTCTTTCTTGTCGATATGCCAGAATATCATCAGCAAAAGTCATAGTTCTTTCCCTCCCACACATCTGTTGTTCCGTGATCGCTATTGTGTAAACGTTAAATAGAACTGGTGACAGTCCTAGACAAATGGACATTAGCTCGGATGACTATCTTCCACATTTGAATATCACCTTCCTTTGAAACTGTATTACAGCAATCCATCTAATGAGGAAGGGGTACACCGCCAGTTTGAGGAGCATATACATGAGGTATTTAAATGGTACTCTGTTGTATGCATCCTCCAGATCTATAGCAGCAGCACATGTCTCCTCTCGTCTGTGAAGCCTACGAAGACGTCATACGCATAGACTGCCGCATTGAGCCATGTCAAGGTGACAGGTGAGGACACGGGCAACTATTTTCTCCAGTAGCTTGCCCGCGGTGCTCTGCAAGGTGATGATTCTCTAGGCACTGATCTGAGAATTTTTTTTTTTTTTTTTTGGCTTCGGTAGCGGTAGTAAGTAGCTCTGAAGCCACTCCTGTTTTATCTGGCCACTCTGAATGCTAACAAAACAATTATATAACCAATCACTGTCTTGTACATTCAGCTGTGTTATGCATAGCCAATATCTTTAAACAAACAATAAATGTCGCAACTCTCGACTGGTAAAAAACATTTAGATAACCCTTAACTGATTACATACACATTCGACTAGTGTGTAGTTATATTTGTGGTTATTCGAAGGCCCCGGTATCACTGCAAACAAATTTAGATCCATAACTGCTCAACCGCTCCGGCCATTCTAATCAACCGAATTAACATCTCATCGAATATTCAAACAAAGAAAGGCAGTTGAAGTCCCCATCGTAGCAAACACAGCACACGTCAAAAGACATAAGGCGTATTATAGCACCGACATTAAATGCAGCTAAACTGACCTTCGCCATACGATATCACCATTCAACGTAACTAATCTGAATATAGACACACCATCAGGATAAAATCACGGTGTGCTCAGAACACTAAACTCAATAGTTCTATCAGTAAGCAGGACTTGGAATATGAGAAAACTGCAACAAGAAACACTTTTTTCACACAATTCCAGGAAGGTTCCTTGTCGCCTATGCGCCATATTGACCGGAAGTCATGTGTGTAGTTATATACCTTGATAGATATTAATTTTCATTAATGAATTCTAAAGCAAGATGAAAGTGAGAATGGCATGAATAAAAAGTATAACATTGAGTTATGGGAAAGTAACAGGGAAATATCAATTGAAACGGAGATGAAATAAAACTGAAAGGCTCTGGATAGGAGGCACACTACCGAAGCTAACTCTCAGTATTCATTCAACTACAATCGCGTTTAATTTTAATCCCCAAGAGATGAGACAAAAAGGAAAGCCAAAAATTATCTTGGAGCATAGAGGTGCAAGTCGAGAAGAATTAGATGGGAAAGACATGCAGCGATCTTAAGACAATGATACCACACTTGTGTAAGAGTATCTTTTAAACAACTTTGATCCAGAGTAAGTTGAAGGGAAACAAGAACACCATACCTGTAGTAGTGTAGAATATATCACATTATTTAACAGTAGTTATATTAGATTCTGAAGGCCTCGGTGGCTGTGTGGATTGTGTGATCGCTTTCTGATAAGAAGGGTACGGGTTCGAATCCCAAAAGTGGCGGATGTATATTTAGGACCGATATCTCTTAACCCAGTCTCTTAAAACATGCACCATAGATTTTTTTTCGGGAATATGATCGGTCTGGCGTGATGTCGACCATATCACCCACACATGTGTCATGATCATAGACAAATATGGTCGCTGACACTATATTTCCCAAATTAAATCAAATGAGTGGATGGGACCTTTACTTATTTTTTTTTAATATAGCACCCTTATGTTTTGCTGGCAGTCTCTTCTCTCAGTGAGACGACAGCTCAGGTGGTGATAAGCTACATGGCAAAGGAGTGGTTGAAAGCTACACCACGAAGAACTAAATCAGGAAAACTTCGTCGTCGGAAAAGAACGCAACACATTCAATCAATGCAGGACAGGAACAGTCAGTAGACGAACATTTCGAAGATAGCTGGAGCGGGCGGACACTGTCTACGAGAAATCCCGGATTGCTGAGAAGCTGTTCCGATTTAAAGATTAATGATTAATTTGACATCAGATGTGAGAGAAAAATGCAAGTCTCGATCATTTCATATGTTATTAGTGCCCGAAAACTTTCGATAGCTGAAAAAAAAGAAAAGCTTATATAAATTATTGGATGGTATGAAGTTTGTTTTCTTTATCAAACTAAACACAGCCATAATCAATAAAAATAAAAAACTACACTTTTCGATTATTTAAAACAATGAATTCTGTTTTGGTTTCTGCGTTTGTCCGATGATTATTCATCCTCATTGTCCGCCCTAAGGGCCTGTTAAAAAAATGTAAATACGTTGTGTTGTTGACTACAGCAATCTGTGATATACCCAAGGTCATGCGTGGGAAGTCAACATGCGCGAAGATGGCTGGTGATACATTCTATGCCCAACATAATTCCAACATTAGAAATGGAGAACAAACAATTCCCTGATGCCGAAAGTGGGATGTTAAACCATATACTACAAAAGGCTGTGTAATTAAAGCGGCGTCGTCACGTTACGCTGTCATCAATACCGGATAGAGGAAAAGGTAAAGAACAGTTAGGGTCGAGTACTCGGCGAACTCTAGCAAAAAACACATCACTATATATCATCATCATAATCAAATACCGTTCCTGCTGGCGTAGGTGATCATGTCTCTTCATAACTTTCAATCACGACAGTTATTTCTCATTTCTGTTGTTGACCTTCTGCCAAGCCATTCTCTTAAGCTGTCTGGTATTTTTCTCTTTATAGTTGATTTTCCACCTGCAAAAAAAAAGTGATTTTCTTGTCTGTTGTTCTATTGTCCATGATTCCAATCCATATGTTAAGACTGGCTCTACATAACATTTAGGAACTCTTTTTCTTGTTTTCACAATATATATATATATATATATATATATATATGTATATATATATATATATATATATATATATATATATATTTATATAAAGTAGAAGTGGTGGTGTTAGTAATTGTGGTATTAGTTAGAAGTAG
Source organism: Megaustenia siamemsis (assembly GCA_032433765.1). Taxonomy (NCBI): domain Eukaryota; kingdom Metazoa; phylum Mollusca; class Gastropoda; order Stylommatophora; family Ariophantidae; genus Megaustenia; species Megaustenia siamemsis. The sequence continues at coordinate 50,950,993 of JAVIAB010000108.1, forward strand.
TAGTAGCCTCCGTCAGTCATTGTTGACTATGGATTTTTCAGCGTCCCTAGAAATGGTATTTCTTTATTTCTTTCGCCTTGTATTCTCTTCTTCAATGAATGTGCCTTATTCTTGTTTGAGTTGGAGCTTCAGGCTGTAGTTCCAAAGATTGCAGTCTGCAGCCTTTTCTTCCCAGGCTGCAGGGTTTATGTTCAGAGTCTTCATGTCACGTTTACACAATCGTTTGCGAATCGAAGTTTTGGTCGTTTCCAATTCTTTTGACATCTGCTGGTTGTCCATAGAGTATATCGTTTGGTGTGTGGCCATCTTTAATACGGTATACGTGGCTATGCCAGCGTAACCTACGCTGTTTGATCAGCATTAAAGTGTTCGGGAGGCCTTTGCAAGCCATGACCTCCCCCTTTGTCAATTTATCTTTCCAGGTGATACCAATAATACAGTGCAGACAACGCTTATGGAATAAATTCAGCATTCTCTTCTGCTTTGGATAAGTTTTCATAGATTCGCTGTCATACAGGAGGATACTAACGATGCACACATTGTAAACTTCCTTTGTTTTATTTAGCATTTTGCTGTTTTGCAAAACACGCCTAGAAAGACGAACGAAGGTGGTAGCGGCTTTACTAACGCAAGAGTCAATTTCTGTATCTAAACATAGTTTATTGTTGAATATGGACCCCAGGTAATTATACCGCTGCTCGACATCGAGTTTGTAGTTTTCGAAATAAATTGCAGGTGTTGCTTCGACGTCCTGACCGAGTATATTAGTTTATTACCAACTTATTTTTAGACCGAAGTCTCTGCAGGCATGCAAAAAGCGATGTGCCATGTTCTGGAATTGTTCCTGACTTTGCAAGACAAGTACAGCTGTATCCAGGGAAAGGCTTTATTAGTTGTTTGTTGTTATTCTTTGTGGTTGACGAGCTGTGTGGCGATACTTGTCACACTTGTCAATTGTCGGGTTTTATTTGACCTCCACGGGAATGCGCTGCTCGTGTTTACAATCGGGCCAACACGCATTCGGGCCCCCTGGCATTAGTCTAAAACCTTGCCCTTGTCTGGTCCCGTAGTACTCTGTTTTGTTGTTAAATGGTTTTTTCACGTTGTGGTTCCGCGACAACTTTACTGTTGTTATGATTCGTCCCCGAGGGTTGACGCTAGGCTAGATAAATATAACTGTGTAACATATAACAACACAATGTTTATAAGAGTTTGTTCCGACTTTAATTCTGTCACATCGGACTCTCGTTACACACTGGACATGGCAGTTTACACACTTAGGGCGCACTCTACAATTGCTTCCGTCTATCGACCTAACACTTGTCTCTGGGCTCTGACCGCATTCATACTTGCATCTACACTATATGTGGATCGTCCCCATTGACGGCCCCCCTGTACTATCTAACTTCTACCGGTCTGGCAGTTTCTTGTCCACCGCTACTAACTGTCTCTTAATAGTGCTTTTATTATAACTCATGTTCTAATCTAATTCTACTGGGCTAATGTTAGCCTCTCTATGGGTCGACATAGAGGCGATCACATGGTCGCCCGTCTCCTAACGAGCGTGTGTGCCCTGCCGACTACATTCTTCAATTGTCTGGTCTCCAAGTGCTGCCAAGTGCCCCTAATATTGTATTTACCTCTTAAATTTGGATATTGTTTCAGCAAATCAAAATTTACTTCCCCGGCCTCTGTCTGCCTACTCACTTCTGGACATGGCCTTCCACATTTTGCACGTGGATTTCGCCCCATAGTCTCATTTTTCACCTGACTTTGTCTTGATGTCTTTTTCATTTTTTCTCCTTGACCTTGTTCTCTCGTCTGTTTACTCCTCTATTCTCTCTCTTCTACACCTACGCGTCTGTCTGCCCACTCATTTCTGGACCTGGTCTTCACGTTTTTTCCGTGCATTTTGACCCATCCTATTTATTTTTATCGTGACTTCGTTTTAATGTATTTTTCCTTTACTTCTTGATCGTGTTCTCTCGTCTTTGTTTTAACTGCGCTACTCTCTCCTCTACTCCCCCTTCTACACAGCGTCGTCAGCAAATAACAGGTATCTAATAGTGGTATGTCATATTTTGAACCTTGATTTTAGTCTTGCGAGATTGAGCAGCCAACCATCAGATCAAGTATGAAGATAGACTGCTTAGTTCGCATTTTTTAGAATGTGTGTTTTAATAGAACAGCGAACAAGATTTAAAATAGGGCTAGAGCAAGAAAGCATCCCTGCGTGACACCGATGCGTATGTTGAAGGGTTGTGATGTGCTGCCGTCAAATTGAATGGTGCCCTTCATATCCGCATGAAACTATTTGACTAGCGTCAGCAGAGCATATGGGCAGCTTATTTTAGAAAGTATTTTGAAATAATACAGCCCCTACTGGCAAAGTCAGAGGCCTGTGTTAGGTCGATAAAGGCGATGAAGAGACTTTTTTCTGCTCTAGATTTTTCTGTAAGCTGATGTAAAGAGAAAATCATGTCTGCAATTGATATTCCGGATCTAAAGCTGCATTGCGATTCAGAATATACGTAGTTTGTGTAGCCTTCCTAAGATGACTCTGGCGAAGGTCTTGCCGATGATGCTGAATAAGGAGATGCCTCTGTAGTTGTTATAGCCGCTTACATTTTCTTTAGGTTTGTGGAGAGTTACAATTACGGAGTCTTTCATATATTGAGAAATGGTTTTCGCTTTCCAGCATTGATGTAGTACTTCAATCATTGGCTGTAACCAAACACAATTTTGGAGAATGTAATCAGATCGGGAGGGATTTCATCTTGTCCTGGCACTTTGTTGAGTGCCGTTTCCCCATCGAGGGTTGGCTAACTCTTAGTTCTGTAGAACTAAGACGTGGTTTTTTTGTGTGACTTTGGCCTGGTTTCCTGGGTCCTAACCCTGTCGGATGATTGCGAATAAAACCTTTTTGTTTTAGGAGTAACTCATGCATTCGAACAAATTGGCAAAATAGAAATTTCACTTTTATTGATTAATGTAGATGATGATCTAGAGAGAGAAGTGCTCCACCGTCTCGATACCAATGTACTGACTGTATTTTGTTTCCATATTTACAAGGCATGTTATTTCCTGATTGGTAAAATGTTAATTAGCTTATAATATGTTGGGTCAAAAAAAATGTGTACCGTTTTGGGAACCCAAACAAATAGTGCGGAACTCTCAGCATCGCGTCGCACATCTTCCACTTCGCCGGCCTGCACAAAAAGAATCCGTCTGGCAAAGAATCCGTCCCCAGTAACCAAAATTATCGAACATCTAGGCAAAATAAAGTCTTATCCAACTCTACACTGGCTGCCTAACATAACATAGAAGGACACCGTAAAGCCACCAATATCTCCGATTAAGAAAATGTCAAAATATGGGGAGAAGAGACTAATAGAAAAGCAATGTGTTGTAAAGAGGGTGGGATCTAGGTCACGTTCTCTTGATCGCTGCAGTAAGTGCATTCGGGAATCTGATTAATTTCGGTTCTCCGTTGTATTTTTTTGCATTATAGTAAAAGTGATGATCTTATTACATCTGCGCGGCTAAAGCGATGTTGTACGCCGCCAACAGTCCCTTTTTGACAAATCAAGTGTTGTGAAGGCGACCTTCCAACGTCCAGACTTGATCTGCGCTTTACGTCACATTGGTGCTGTTCATGGCCGTTGTTGGATTTACTTAACGCAAGTTATTTCCATGTTACTTATCAATGTAAGCTAATTCGCCAGCCGCAGTTTTATCTCTTTACAGAATTTGCAGAGTGTTTTGTTCGTCTTAGGCTGCTTTTACTAGAGTAATCAGAAATCGAAAGGGAGTGAAATTGTGTGTACGACATTTTTTGTGTGCTACGTCATCGCAATGGTTCATCGTATATCCCTAGACTCTAGATCGGCCGTACGCTAATCTTACGGTCGGTTGTTTGATGTGCGACGGTAATAATCTGACGACTAACTGTGTGTCTATATGTTCGGAATTGGAGTCAACAAAGATGGCTTAACATCATCAAGCGCTCTACATTTTTTAAAAATATGACGATCATCATTTTCAAGAGGTCGTGAACTCCCGGTATATGGTGGATAGGCGGTGGGAACAATTAAAGGCTATACATGAAAAGTGTTCCTTGTTGCAGTTTCCTCATATTCCAGGTTCGGCTTGTTGCAGGAGCTACCGAGTTAAGTGCTATGTGCACACCGTGAGCTGTGTGTCTCATCCGTTTTGATCATGTTCCGATATTCCAGTTGCTTTCCATTAATGATAATATCGTATGGCAGGGAACAGTATGCTGTGTTCACTTTCTGCGCGGTTTCGCCTTATGTCTTTTGGCGTGTGCTGAGACTGATAGGATGGGGACTACAGTTATCTTTCTTTGTTTGGGAGATGAGATTCGGATGATTACGCTGGCATGGGCGGTTGAGCAATTATAGATTTTAATTCGCTTGCAGTGATACCGGGGCCTTCTATAACCAAATAAACAAAGGATTGGTACGCTACCAGGCCGAAAACAATTTGTGAGATTTGTGAAATAAAAACACACTGGGTAAGCCAATATCATTTGAAGTAAAGAGAACATCGGAAATAATTGAAAATTGAAATAAGGCTTTGAACAACATATCCAATCAAGAGAAAATCGACAACACCGAAGAATTCATTTAAATAGAGACCACACTAAAGAAGAGACTGCAGGGAAGGAAAAAGACCCCCTCTCCCTAAACATGCACTAAAGCAGAGTATCAAGTATTCATACAGAACACAAAAGCAGACAGCCAAAAGAGAAATAATAAAAACAATACCTTTTTGACAGTGTCAAGTAAAGAGTCGGAACAAACACCCCATACAGTAACAGGATAAGAAACAGTGGGACAACACACAGACGTTAATTCACACACAGAAGACGCAAAAAAATAATTGACGGATGTGACAGAAAGAAGTAAATTTTGAAATTGTCTTTACCACGGAAAATTGTGAATGACAAAGGCATTAGTTGTGATACAGTCACGCTCTTTCCGGGACAGAAAGAACGGCCATCAAGTCATCACACACAAAGGGTGGGTGCGTTCGAGTAGAGCTTTATTAAGGAACATATATTGTTGGTTACTTTGAGTGAACTTTCAAGGAACATACAGGTTTGGTTGATTAGAGTAAAGTTTAGTTTGGAAGTTATATTCAATCAGTTAGAACTGTATTCAATGGCGACAAAAATATGTCATTTAGAGAGGAGTGTAACTGGACAGACATTTTCACTTATTTGTAGCTATTTCTAATGGAAAAGAAATGTCTGGCTGGTGGAGAGGAGTTTAATGGGAAATAATTATCCATTTTCTTTAAGTTGAGTTTAATAGGACACAAATATATGGTTTTTTCATGTAAAGTAATAATAATCCCAATAAAAGTGATAATAGATGCTCATGCAATGTACAGAAAACAATGTCATGTATTTTAATAATAATATTATTAACAAAAACAATAATAATTGTGTTTAAAAAAATTAAATTCCAAAATAATTAAGCATATTCCTATCAAATTGAGAGAATATATTTATTTTAATTTTCTCCCCTCACGTGTGGACATTTTTTCACCAATGAATATTAGAGTTGTATGAAAGAGTACGCAGAACATATACCTTCTAGTAGAAAATAAAATGGACTGTTTTGGTATTCAATATATATATATATATATATATATATATATATATATATATATATATATATATATATATAGCCCGTATTTACTTTTATATAATATTTATCGACAACTTATATAGTAGCCTTGTAATCTGTGTAGGTATCAAGGAGTTAAAATTAGAGTGCTCTAATAATCGATGTTGGTGTTGTTATTATTACTGTGATTGTTACTATTATTAATATTATATTTATTATCATATTATTAATCAACATCTGTAATCAGGGCCCATGGAAGAAAGCCATTGTTTGGCGTTGACGCTAACGGAAGATGTCAATCAACTATACATTCAATATTCTAATTAATTAAACTCAAAAATGAGCTTTATTTTAGACTGAAACCTGACATGGAATACTTTATCAACAGGTTGATTAGTATATAGCCGCAGTAGCAGTTTATTGATACTACTCGTTTTAAATTGTGACAAAAAGGAGTTCGTGATGTTTGCATTATTCTGAACCATGATTGAAATCAACATCGGGTAGTGATTCATATGGCCAGTAATATATTTGAGTAAATGAGCCAATCTTGAATGAAAGTGTATCAAGATTAATTGCCAAATATAATCTCTTCAGTGAGTTCATTTGAAGGGCAATACAAGTTGTAAGTGAATACATGTCGTGTTTAACAGGCCAATTATCAAATTGTTAAATTTTCTTTCCGCCAAAGATATATCATTTTGGCTCGACAGTTCAGCGTTTACTTCTCGCTTCATTTACATCCGCTAGCCAAGTTCTTAGATACAATGTGTGTTCCCTTATCTTCAGTGGAAAGTTATACACAGTAAAATTCAAATTTGTAACAGTGAAGTAGAAAGTCAATGCATGACTCATAAACAAATTATAATAGACAGCAAATAAAAATATATACAACAGTTCTCTTCAAACTCTTTATTTCTTGTATACAAATACAAGATAAGTAATAAGAAACAAGCTACGTCAGGATCTACATCTTGCACGTAATTGATTGATAGTGTCCAATCTGAATACGATCCTTCACTGGTTAAACTTGTAGCCTGTAACCGACGAAAGTTGCATGCATTTCATTATCTTTCCCGGAAAATGTTGAAATGTTGCTTGTGGTCTTCAGATATATATTATCGCCTTTGAAAAGACTGAGTGCGACAGCGGTTGCTAAAGAAATGATAAAGCAAACGTATTAAATACATTATCAATCTACTATTTTCAAAATTAAATTAATGCCAAACATCATCATACATCTGCATAGGGTTTATGAGCGCGCAGATAATGATTTTAATGATATGTAATTAACGATTAAAAGGCACCAGTTTTATTATAAGTTCATTCATCTACTATACGAGTAATTCGAGCACAAAGAAATAACAAAACCAATAAAACAAAAGAAATACAAAAAGTAATTTTAATGCCATGAAAAATATACAAACAACAAAACAAATATTAGCAGGGCCGAAAGTAAGAATGGCAAAATGTTACATCTTCTCAATATTCTTTTATGGTGCAGAAACATGGACATTAGACAAGAAAACACAACAGAAAATTGAAGCCTTTGAAATGTGTATTTATAGAAAAATAGGTAGAGTTGGGTGGAAACAAAAGATAACAAACGATGAAGTTTTAAAACAACTGAAAATAAAAAGAGAACTACTAAATACAATTAGAACAAGACAAATGAAATTTTTGGGGCATGTTAAAAGACACAACAGCCTACTAAAAGTAATATTGGAAGGAAACATACAAGGTAACAGATGCAGAGGCAGATCAAGACTAACATGGACGAGTAACATCAAAAGATGGACAAGTCAATCTATTACAGCTTGCACCATTAAAGCAAGAAACAGAGCAGAATGGCGATCCATGGTAGCCAACCTTCGTTGCGGAGAAGGCACTCGATGATGATGATTATGACAAGCATAACCTTAGACGAAAGCCCCCTTCAAATCAGCACAGCGATTTAGCTACCTTGATTCTTCTGTCACTTTCATCTTTTTTTCTATTTTGTTCTCTCTTTCTCGGTGGGAAGAAATATAAAGAATACAAATGTGCCGTGACTGTTGACCTGATCCGGACCGGTGATCTGATCCGGGGTGACCTGTTGTTGACCTGGTATTTTATCGATCGGCTTTGTATAAAGGGATTTTTATATAGAGAACTTGTATTTAAATGAGAAATGTTTTTCTTCATTGTTATTATTGGTACTCGGTGGACGTCTCGTTTATCGTGACCTGAGGGCGGCGTGCTGACTTTGCAAATAACTTGGGCCGAGGATTTTTTTATGTAAATATGCGTGTTGTTAGGGTTGTCTGCTGAAGTCATGTGTTTTATGTAGAGAATGTATTTAGTCCTTTTTAAATGGAGGATTCAGTTCGTGACATCATGTATGACGTATCTTTGTGTTCCTTTATGACTTCCTCGGTGTACTTGGTGCTCTCTTTCTCTCCCCTTGCCTCCTAGACTTCTCTCTCCTTCCTTGCAGTTTTACAGATCAATGTTGAGAACACCATGAACAACGAAGATATAGAGAGAAGCAAAGAGACACGATACCAGACAGCTTAAGAGAATGACTTGGCAGAGGGTTAACAACAGAAATGATAAATAATTGTCGAAATCAAATTAAAACAAGTCAAAAAATGTTGATCTCTATTTAATTTTATGTTATTTTCACAATAAATATTTATTGTAATACATCATCATCAAATATAGAGAACAGAGCAGATCTTGGCTTCCTTGCTTTGTTTGAGCTGTCTGTTTGTGTTAAATCTATATATTACCCATCGGTGCATAGGAAGGTTGATTAGCGTTCAAAACACAACCACGATCCATTTTGACATTTCCGTGATCAAAGACGGCATATGAAATTGGTGTTGAATTTGAATCCCACTGGACATCAAGATTAATGACTCTAGGTTCTTTCGGTTGGTTAACAAGAGGCACAGTGTAGTTGAGATTATCATAAGCTGATGAAATAGCACCGAGCATTTCAAGTAGTGTGATAAATTCATCTCTCGAGAGTGTTATTCCTGTTCCGGTAGGAAACTTTAGTTGACTTTCACCGCGATATGTCCTTATGGTTATCAATGGTCTTTTACGAAAAGCAGAAACTGAGACTGTCTTAACACCGTCCTTTGGCAATGGAAGTATATTCTCATTGCCACGAGACATGAAAATCCGTTGATCACAAACATCAAATGAAGCTGGCATATTCAGGCTAGTCGACACCATTTTTAAAACACACCACTCGGTAACATGGCCTCTGTTCGTACAACTACATTGATCTGGTGTTTTTGTACTACGCTGTAACGGGGGCGTGGATCGTCTATTTATATTAACTAACACAATACATTATTAGACGTGTTGAAATAAGTTTAGAGGGCCGCCATTTAGGGTGAGTCACATGACGTTTTCTCCGCGAAGTCGTTATATCCACGGAATAATCAAATGATAAATTATGCGATTGTCAATATGCTGTATTGTTGAAAATGGCATGACAATTCAGTTAATGTTCACATTAAGGCACTTTAAAATTATACAATAAACACTCTATATACCAGACGTGTTGCTAATCAAATCTTATTACACCCGTGGGTTGTAGACCAATGGGTTGTGTGACTTCTTCTAGATAAATATTAAAATGTATGTGTGTCTTGGAGGTAAACCGTAGGAATCGAAATACTCAAATTAACACAGTCCGTTGTAAAAGAGGGCCACCCAGTGTTTACCTGGTTTTTGTGCAGGGTCGGTGTTTATGACAAAGGCTGCAGTCTTGGTTTTGTCGATGATGGGCGGTAAGCGGTTTCGTGGGGGGGGGGGCACTAACGAGGGAACAATATTGAACGAAAACATCGGACATCAAGAGACTATATATATCCCCCGTGTTCATTTTTTTTTAACGGCGTAGTCTGTTAGAGCGTTGAGTTTCTTGGACACCTCGAGTACTGAATCCAACTCGGCGTAGATGTTAAATTGTTGGAGAGTTGTTGTGGAAGCGGCGAACTTCAGCTCTATCGACATGGGCCCGCTTATGGCTAACTCCAGTTGGGATCCATCGATAGGCTGGGCGAGTGGTAAAAGCCAAACGACAAAATTCGTCCTTGAACTCTTGATAATCAACGTTATTACCAGAACTTTACCGATCAGACACATGGCCAAATTTATACCAAAGAAGGCTCGTGCGTAGTAATTTCGTTCCATTAGTCCATAGTTAGGTGCATCTCCCGTCGTCGTCAGGTTCATGTAGGTCAAACCAAAGTGTTGAAAATTGAGCTGGTTAGTGTTATAAACCCCATTAAATGCACTGACAGTAATCAGACCTATCATAATATGGCAGTAATTAGACCTATCACTATAAAGGTTGCTGTTTGAGACACAGATAATTTGTCTCGGTTGTGGGAGAACATTCCACTAGCAATCGAAAATGTTTTGATGGTAACCCTCTCGCTTGGGTACCGAGCATTTCCACTAAAAAGAGCATTTTCGTGAACCAGATAAATGGCCGTGTTTAGCTTAGCTTTCCTGAACTCGAGTGCGACGTAAGTGATCACACACTTATAACCCACAAACTTATCGTGAGTCACGATGTTGAATACGCCCTTAGAGGTTGTGAATTTGATCTTTACGTCGACTCTGTTTAAGATGTAACGATTCTGCACAAAGAGATCAGAATGCAACCGATCCATCATTTCAACCTCTTTTACCTGATGTCAAAGCGCGCGTTTGAAATCCCTCGTTGTGGTGCATATTATCGTGGTGGTGTGCTGTGTATTTATATAACAGTGCGGCCGCCCATCAACACATTTTCGTATTCACCCCATAGTTTAGCGTAGCGTTGAACACATATCTAAAAGGCTAGGTATTCTCTGATATGTTAACTAACGATTCGTTTAGAGATACATCGACTTGTGAAAATGGACTATGGTGATGATTATTGACTGACGCTACCTCGGCATCCGATGTTAAACTATCCACGGTCGGGGAGGGTGATCCTGGCGCGGAGAATTAAAAATGTGCTGAAAAGATCTAGATACTCTTCGCTGTTTCCAGAAATGAAAAACTAGATGAGTGCACAATTTGCTAAGGATGCGAGCCGATGCATTTAAGTAAATTGGCCCTAATCTACAGAAGTCAGACTTTATGGAATGCTAAATAAATCCAAACCAGAATGAAGACATTCACAGGTAAAGGTAAAGGTAAATAATGATACTTGCCCCGGCTTCTTAGCACACGAGTTTACACCCATATTTGTCGGCCGCCTATCCAAAAATGTCTTCTTTTTGCGAAAAGAGTGCAAAGGGAACTGTCTACCCCCTCTTTTATCCTCTTCGTAACGGGTTCACTGGGTGGTGCCGCATTCACGACTCGCTTTCTGATTCGTCGTCGCAAACCCCTTCCTGATTGGTTATACCACCAATCTACGACTCCGAGTATCAACCGCTGGCCGGCCTACTCAGCTCGTTCTTTGAAAGCTTCGCCGACATTTCTGCCAGCTAACGCGTCCTGCGCTACCTGCAGACCGGTTCCAAACCCTTTCTCTGAGTAAGGTATACTCCCTGTTTTTATCCAGAGTAAAATATCCCTCCTAATTCCCCCCCCCATCCCCCCCCCAAAAAAAAAAAAAACTATTGATTCCTCGACCTCTCAGATTTTGACAACTTATAAACACGGACATTCCATCACCCGCCTGACAGTAGTAAAAGTCTTCGTATAGCCGGACATCGCGATGAAGGGGTGTGTTTCTCACCTTTCACTCGAAAGTGTACCGTTAACAACGAAGGTGAATGGGATGGTTTTCCGTGCTCGTTGGATAAAAGCATTTCCACAGTGTCGAAGGAAAATCTGCTCAGGGGGACGTAGTGAGGCTAGTCGTAGATCTAAAACTCCGCGGTGTGATTACTGTAGAGAACTGGCACGCTCCTGAGGAGGGATACCATCACATCCCCGACCGGTCTGGGTGAAATAAGATCGCAGTAGATGTAGACAATTTTCACAACACTTTGCATGTTAATTTCGCCCACGCTGGGATCGGCGTTTGTTATGCATGTCGAAGGGGAAGGCTAAGATGTATTTCAAAGTGTCGCTTATGGTAACGCTGACTCCTTTTTCGTAGTTTCAAGATGGTTTTATTGGCCTCCTACGCATAAAATAATCTCATTTTGGCCGCTTTTCCACCCACAATCAACTCCTCTCTTACGATCAGCGCATTCAACGCGCCAGTGAAAGCTTTGGATATTGTGTATAACCCCGGTGCCAGTGTCACGGTGAAGGGAGATCTAACGCTGCGAATGTCGTTGCTACTGAGAGGCTCGAAACGATTCCAGACATTACCCTCTATTATATTGAACAAATTAAGTGGAAATTATCTCCACCAGTCTAATCTCATATTGCGTCGAAATGTCTATAGTCTGAGGGAGTCTGATGAAAAAATGGCGTGATTATTATATTTTAAAATCTCCATAGATGCAATGCTGTGGAGCGTGACATAAAAACTAATGTTCCTTGATTCACCGTCTCGTCTCCAACTTTGGATTCGGAAGCATGTAACCAAACGGGTACTGAGTAGAGCTATCCACAATATTCCGTCCTTCGTGTCTGGCTTTACGGTGGTCAGATTGAACAATGAGACCGCGACAACGGCATATATAACCATCATTTGACACATAAAGGCAAACTCTAATCGAGAGAATAGTTTCCCAAATGCCGACCAGATCGAGGTTCTCACCCCTACCGAGTTAAGGGCTCTCAAAATAGGATCTTCAAAATGTTCGTCTTCTGCTGCCATCTCAAATTTGTATATCTGACATTATCCTTGGTCGGTATCCAACTGCTGAATGAGGAATCATATCCAAACCACTTGACTAAACTCTCTTTTCGTCCCAATGACGTGCGACGCTCGGTTATGACACTCTGGACCCTGTACTCGCTCTTGTTCCAACTTTTTGAATTTCTGGCGCGTAGAATGACCCCTCTATTTCATCATCCTTATCGTCTTAAAGCATACATGTAACGGGTTTTGTTTGATTTATTCGACTGGTGGTAAACAGTTCCTCTGTCCAAGCCGGGGCATAACCTTTTCTTAACGGCTTTGCCCAGAACCAGTCTGACTCAATCACCGGCCTTATACATGTGTCTTTCAAATTTGAAGTTGCATTTGTTCTTATACGTAAGGTATAGGTATCCTGGGGATAACCACCGATTGATCTCTCTAATTCCTAGTTTGGCATTACGTTGCAAGGTCATTATACGCCCCTGGTCGAGTAGTGTCAAAGTAATGTCGTCTCAATATTGTCCCCACCTTTCCCATTTTGGTGTTGGGATTCCACTCTTCCTTTTTTGGTTCTCAGTTTATACGTGTTTACCTTTGAAGTTGAGCAATTATGGATTTTAATTCGTTTGCAGTGATACCGAGGCCTTCCATAACCAATAACCAATAACCAATAACCTTTGAAGTGTTCTCATTACTTGTCTTTGGGGTTTCTGGTGCCTTGGCTTGCTCTGGCGGCACCACGACTGGTGGTTTAAGAGAAGATATTCTTTTTGTTGATGAGTTGTGTTTAATGATATTGACAGAACCCAATGCACGTCGTTTATACTGCTCCAATCTAATTAAATACTGATGCAGAGCCCGTTTGACACACTCTGACCGTATTAACGAGTGCTAAATCATCGCGGTCTAGGTTATGTTGTATTTCATCATCTATATCTTCCAAGTTGTCATTGATCGCCTCAAATACGTGGTAGTCTGTTTGAGACCCTCGAGCAACCGAGGAGCAACCAGGATAATTTTTTTGGCCATGTTACCGAACCAAATACCCCACCGAGAACACCTAATATAGGTCGGATCAAATTACTTATGAATCCACCACTTTGTCAAATTTCCTTCCGCCGTTAAAGAGTCGGTTTCTTGTTAGTGTGGAGGCTCAACTTGTTCCTGTGTTGACGTAGCTCACACTTCTGTTGATGAGTGAATCTAACATTACCTTTTAATCTGTTACGTCAACACTCGCAAAAAAAAGGTTGATGTCGGGAGAGGCAGTTCTCAGTATGGCTCTTAAAACACTCGACGTGGCTGTGCGCAGACATTTCAACATTTCACAGTGTGGTCTAAGTGAGTCTACCATTCTATTAACTTGGTACACAGACGATTTGTCTCTCCCCTGGGAATATCTTTGTTCTCAGCCTCAGATGATCCGGTGTTTCTTGTCGAAGGTCCACCAAGAAATAACAATGGGGAGACGCAGTCGCGTCTTTAAAACTATCTTCTAGGTACGCCACTTTACTTTGGCGCATTTGCATAGCCAGATTGGTAATTTCACTTCCATCTCTGGAGTTCTTGAAAAAGACTATATAATAGGTATTTAGGCTGATAGTTCGATGTTCCTAAATCTCACTGACCCCATAGTCTCGTGCATTGGTTGCCATTTCCGGTAACACCATATAGTAACACAAAGTTACCATAGATAATATCATGAAATGATTCTTCCATTTAAAAACAACTAAACAAATTCTCTATATAGAACACATGACATCAGCAGACACCCCTAACAACATGTCTTTTGATATTTAAAAAATGTTGGCCCATGTTATTTGCAAATTCAGCACACATCCCTCAGGACATGAAAAGTCCGTCACGAGATGTTCACCGAGTATCAATAACAAATAAGAAAAACATTTCTCATTTAAGTACAAATTATCTGCATAAAAACCATTTTTTTACAAAGCCGCTTGATAAAAAACCAGGTCAACGACAGGTCACCCAGGACCAGGTCACCTAACCGGATCAGGTCACCGGACACGGCCCAACCAAAAAACGAAAGTGGGGCTTGCACAAAATGTCTAAAAGAAAATAGAGGCAAAATATAGCAAAAGCCCTACATTTGTTAGTCTTAAAGCCTTAATATACTACTAGCTCGTCATTTCTTTTTCTCGATCAAAGAAACTACTCATAGGTTGATACTTCTACTCTCCCTTGTCGCAGTAAACGCATTCTTTATATTTCCGAATTCAATGGTCAATTCTATGACCAGGTCAGTGGTGTAGCTATGGAAACGTAGGTAGGTTCCAGTTGCTTTTGCCTCTTCATGGGTTACATTGAACATTAAATAGTTTACTCGTGCCGTGGTTCCCTGCACATCAAATACCATCTATTATATTCAGACTGGCTAACGGAAAAGGACATCTCCAGGTTCATCGATTTAATTGAAAACGTTCACACATCCATCACGATTACATCACATATCTCCACTTCGTTTATTATCTTTCTGGATCTGATTGTCTCCTACAGCACTCCCAGCCCCCACACCTCGTCTTCTATATGCCCACAGACACCCGCTGTTATCTTATGTACACCTCATCTAATCCCGCCTCATGCTAAGATGCATTCCGTTTTCTTTGTTGCTACAACTTAACCGAATTTCACAGGACCATAAAGATTTTCTCCAAAAGGCTCGCCTGATATAAAATTTCTTTAACCACCGGCTCTATCCTGAATCTGTATTTAACTCTGCCTTCTAACGAGCTCTCCTCATTTCCCGTCCCGAGGCACTCACACCATCTTCCCGGCGCTCCTCTTATAGGACTATACTCACTCTCACCACCAATATAATTTGGCTCTTGTGAGCATTCTTAACCGTTAGCGTTCTATTCTGCACTCTGATGCCGCAACTCGTCTACTTGAGTGAAAATGGATGGAAGAAGAAATAGAAGGAATGAGAGATTGAGCTTATACTAGAAATATTATCGTCATCATCATCTTCAAGTACCGTGTATGCTGGCGTAGGTGATCATGTCTCTCCACAACTTTCGATCTCGACAGTTATTTATCATTTCTATTGTTGACCTTCTGCCGAGCCATTCTCTTAAGCTGTCTGTTATTTTATATCTTTGCTTCCCTCTGTCTCTTCGTCCATCAATTTTTTTCCAGTTGTTACAATATATTCCAGTTCTCTTCTCATTACATGGACAAAAATTATGATTGGTTCTTCCTAATATTGGAAATGAGCTCTCTTTTTGCTTTGAACTATTTCAGAACATTTTCATGACTCTTCTTAACTGCCCATGGTATTCTTAACATTCTTATGTTTTAATATTGTTCCACTTGTCTTTATTTTGCACTGAGGTGATGTCTTTTTCTTTGTTATTATCATTATCTCTGTCTTTTTCATCACACTTATCGTCTTTCAGCATATATGTAGCGCGTTTTGTTTGTTTCATTTACTCGACTGATGGTAATCAGTTCCTCCGTCCAAGCCGGACGGAGTTTACCTGGTACAGTATGTAGTAAACAGAACAACCTGTGGCTGCCCGACTGCCTTGCAGGTAAGCTCGGGAGAGTAATGTGCTAAGGGAGGGTACCCCGAAGTAAAACAACCCCATGTTCTTGTGGGTGAGACTTTTAAGTCAAAGGCTAGCGGAGCCAACCGTAAATAAATCGACTGGAGGCAACAGAATACTACCGTCGTACTTCTTTGCGCATTCATAAATCGCCAAGAAACATGTGATCTGTAAACTGGGTTACTGAGAGACATTCATTTTAATGTCAGCAGGTACAGTATTTAATAACCAATGTTTGATACACAAAGGTCAGGAAAAATAAATACATATAACAGTAACAAAATGAGTAAGACATATATGTGATCTACACCAAAATGCACTACTCATGTATATCATCTACATACACATATATTCACAGTTTCGAAACGCATATACAATACATTATCACGAACTTCTCTTATTACTATTGATAGGGAGATGAGTGGTCTACAGTTACAACGCCAGCCTCTAAACAGTAAGTATTCTGGTTTAAGGCACACCACTTGTTTTTCTTTTTAAATTAATCAGCGGTTTTCTCATCGAGTTACCCCCCACCCCAACCTCATAGACGACAGTGTTAGATACACTGATGCTATAGGGTAACCATTGTGGACATAACGAACATATTGCGAGAGCTTATACGATTCATTTTTACCTAGTGCTACATTTGGCTTTCTGTTCATTCAATGTATACCCAATTAATTAACTAGATATTATCATCATCATTATCATCATCATCAGTTACCGTCTCCGCAATGAAGGTTGGCTACCATGGAGCGCCATTCTGCTCTGTCTTTTGCTTGATGGTGCAGGTTTTCATAGGCTGATTTGTTCATCTTTTGATATTACTCGTTCCTGTTAGTTTTGGTCTGCATATGCGTCTTTTACCTTGTATTACTCCCCACCAAGATTACTTTTAGTAGGCTGTTGTGTCGTTTAACATGGCCCAAAAATAGCATCTGTCTTGTTTTAATTGTGTTTAGTAGTTCTCTTTTCATTTTTAATTGTTTTAAGAAATCATCATCATTTGTTTTGTATTCTCTCCATCCAATTCTATCTATTTTTCGATATATTCACATTTCAAAGGCCTCAATTCTCTGTTCTGTTTTCTTGTCTAATGTCCATGTTTCTGCACCATATAGGAATATTAAGAAGATGGAATATTTTGCTATTCTTGGTTTTAGCCCTGGTGTTATTTGTTTTGATGTTAGTATATTTTTCATGGCATTAACATTACTTTTTGCCATTGTTTAACTAGATAACCTTCTCTAAATATATTAATAAACTTCATATGTACATTCTTGCATAACTAAATATGTAGCGATATTTATCCGCTTATCTTTTCACCAATTGGTCTTATCACATACATATTTACGAACTAATCAAACTTCCTACTTATCTACATATCTATCTGCCTGACTATAAACCTACGTGGGTGCCATCCACGTCATCCATTCATTTATCCACATTCTTGTCTCTCTATCTGCCTATCGATGTATCTATTCAGCAATATATTATGTTACTTAAACCTAGGAATGACACAAATTAAAAAAAAATAAGTGCACTTTTTCATGATGGGCACCGTAAAACTCAGTAGAGGACCAAGTAAACGTATTAATGGGATTGAAATTAAACTGGCAGTTATATTTACAGTGCATAATGCAGTCACGTAAAACCGTCTATTCATAGATGTCATCCCTGTTCAAGTTAGCCTCAAAACATGCAAGCAAATTTTGAGAAACAACTACCACGAGGAATGGTTAAATATGTGGGCTTCAGCTAAGACTGTACGCCTACTCTACAGATATCAAACAAAACCAGACCCCCTCGACCCTGTGCGTGAGCTCAGACGAAGGGATCAAGGCTGATATTCCAGCTGAGAACAGACCATGCTCCTACCAATCAACGCCTGAGCAGAATAAAAACACAACATGACCCAATCTGCAGACACTGCCGTCAACAATCTGAGACAGTAGATCACCTGCTACTACACTGTCATCATTTACAAAACCAACGGAGCATGTTACTCCCACTACTTCCATCCATCAAAAGCACACTGTACTCTGCAGCTGTACAACTGAGAAGGACCTGCGCCTTCATGCGAGAGGCATTAAGCTGTAAAGAGCTCATAGCTCACGTCTAACAAGGGGATTAAGTCAAGTCAAGTCAAATTCATAGATGTCAAGATAGTGACGTGGCTTGTCCGAGCGGCATTTTTTGATTTTCCAGGTTCTGATGGAAGGATCATGCTCATCCGAGAGGTTACACAAAATCATCAATATCAATGCATTCCACGGTGACGTCATTCAGTTTTTTCACAATTCAATTCACAATAGAAAGACTTCACCAGCTTAGATATTTATAAAAGTCAAAATACCTTTCCATTGTCGGAACACCTTCCCGCTGAAATGAGTTTTATTTTTAGTAACATGAAATCAATATTTTTACATAATGCTATTTGGATGTGTTATACACGTACGTGTACCCAGCTTAAATGGGACGTGTTTTTATTCAGGATGCAGAGTAAAAATGTTTCAAATTTAGTTAAAATCTGCTGACGATTACACGTTAATTGGAAAGCAGCCTAGATGTTGAAACATCGTTTTAAAGATAGATAATTTTCCTATCAACGTCAGTGATATATGTCATGATGTAGGCTAGCTCACCTGATGTGTCAAAGTCATAGCTCTGACGTGCTAACATGGTAATTACGTACTCATCATTCTTGTACAAATTGGTAGAAATCAAATTTCCTGTTTCACTTTGCGCGCCGATGTGAAACATGTAGATTCCATCCTGTGTTTAAAAAAAAAAATGCTGAAACATAAACAACAATTTCTTTAAAATATATCTACTTAATTGTGAGTTTTGACAAAATAAAAATTTTGAAAGAGACAGCGATAAAATTGTTCGCCCATCTGGATAGAATGTATTTACAATTGAATATCGGTATACGGCATTTACATAAGCCAGTGGCGAATGAGCTGAGATAAAGATGAGAACAAAGATTTAACATCAACGAAGATTTTACAAAAGTTAAAAAGAAGTCTTAAAAAATAGTAAAAGAAGAACAAAAAATAGTAATAGAAGTAAATGATAAATAGCATAATATTTTGAACAGTGGTCTTTTATTTTAATTTGGCCTTAATTTTGACATTCTGAAACGGTTGTCGTTAGTCGCCGGATTATCTTCATCCAACATCGAACAAATATCAATACGGTCTCTTGTCTCTTCATCAGCAAACATGGCAGCGTAAAAAAGCTGAAACATAAAACTGTGTTCACAAGTCTTCTCCCTGTAGCTCTCTTGAATTTATGCAACATCCACTAGTCTTGAAGATCTCAGAGTCACACCAGATCTGCAAATTCACGAACATCATCACATATTTATCTGGCCCTATTTCGTTTAGAGCGTTAGCTATGTGCGATCTGTCTATAACACAAGGCCACAATGTCCTTCACTGTGACGCGGTACACACATCGTTTGACAACAATGGGTGTAACCCGAACACTTGCTTCACTGAAAAGTCTGCGGTTAGATGCACACATTCTCTAGTACCTGTGCAGAATACTTAAAGTGGAACATATGATTGACTTTTGCCAAGTGATCTACATGAGAGAGCTGAAATTAATCAACTCCCCACGCAGATTCTGCTGAGTTCAATGAAACACAATATGTATTCCACCATCTTGGAACATGAAGTGAGGAGATTCAGAGAAAAATAACAAAATACGATTCCATACAGGTCCAATTTCCATTGAATGAAAAGAGAACAACATTGTGAGACACAGAAAAAAAAAATTCATTCCAGGGAACATTATGTTATTATAACAAGTCATATATTTAATGAATGGTGTGACCAAGACAACATATTGGTTCATCATAAAATTTGCTTTAGTATGAAACATAATGCTTTAAAAAAAGCATAGTAACCATTTTAATTCCTCTTTGGGATTGAACTTCGAAAAAAAAACCTTCACAGCAAGTGGATCTGGGAAGAAATACTCATTCTAAAATGTACGTTTTACTGCCCAACGCTGGATATGATAAGTGTATGTATATAGGTCAGTAAGAACTCATATATCAATTATCAGGATATTCTATATAATAACAGTATACTCTCTGTATACTACAATTGTTAACTCTTAAATTATATTTAAACTGCGATAAACTGTATCCTGATTACAATTAAATATAGTAATGTATCACATCATCATATATATCATTCTCATTATATATATATATATATATATATATATATATATATATTTATATATATTTATATATATATATATATATATCATTCTCATTTTATATATATGTATATATATATATATATATACATAGAGAGAGAGAGAGAAAGAGAAAGAGAGAGAGAGGGAGAGAGAGAGAGAGAGATGAAACGTGTGAAAAAATATTTTAAAATAACTGAAAAACAGAAAGTTCAACAATGAAGCTTTACATTGTCAATAGCACCACGTATTATATAGTAAATCGTGCCAATCAAAAGGACTCTTATCATTCGTGTATTAATAAACAACAATGTATTAAAACTGTGTACCCGTGGAGCAATAAACGTGTTGGTATCCGTGTCGTATCCATAGGCCTCGTTCATGATGATTAAATCGAACGGAATCACAGTGTCGCCAGGTACAATCTTATCTTTTAGCCCCACAAAGAAGGAGATAGTTTCGTCTGAAAGGTATGACATATTGGGTATGTGATGTATACGTGGAAATAATGCGGCCACTGGTAGAGGTTGTATAATAACATTGTTATTGTTACGCGCATTACTGTTGTTTAATTTAAATGTCAAACGTATTTTCTTACCTTATTCTAATTGTCTCATGTATTTAATATTTTCTTAATAAGTCGTACTTGCCTACGATATTCAGAGATATCGATATTTTAGGAGACTCTTATCAACAAGTAAATTTAGTTTCTTTGATATTTTTTTTAAATTTTAATTTTCTTTGAATTAATTTTTTTTTTATATATCTCTCTCTCCCTTCTCTCTCTATCTCTCTCTCTGTCTCTGCGATCAGGATTCAATCAGAGTAGGATTCCAGACTCCCACATGAAGTCAGCTGTCCGGTTAAGTGTGTTAATCGCCTCCACAGACAGAACATCCCAATTAGAGTCTGCCAGATCCACTCTGACCGAACACCCGTTAATACGTTGCACTGTGTTCTGCGCCAGTGGCCCAGTGCATCCGATTTCAGCCAGCAGTTTATTCAGGTTTGCTTTCCTTAGCCTTTGATTTTCCCCAATCTTCCTGCAAGGCAGCAGATTGTCTTTTCTGTAGGGGTATTCTGCCCTTAGATGGTCGGCCCTCCCAGGTTTACGAGCACCATCTGCCCGAGTCACTAGAGGTGACTAACACAGACATGCACACAGAATGATATGAGATGTGACTAACACAGACATGCACACAGCGAAACGAGGCATGACTAACACTGACACACATCAAGATATATGACACATGACTAACATAAACATGCACATAAAGATATGGGATATGACTGACATAGACATGCACACACAAAGATATGACACATGCCTAACAAAGACATGCACACAAAGATATGAGGTATGACTAACATAGACATGCACACACAAAGATATGCGATGTGACTAACATAGCCATGCACACACAAAGATATGAGATGTGACTAACATAGCTATGCACACACAAGAATATGAGATGTGACTAACATAGCCATGCACACACAAGGATATGAGATGTGACTAACACAGACATGCACTCACAAAAATATGCGATATGATTAACATAAACATGCACACAAAGATATGAGATATCACTAACCCAGACATGCACACACAAAGATATGACACATGACTAACACAGACACACACTAATATATGAGATATGACTAAACACAGACACACATAAAGATATGAGACATGATTAACTTTGACACACCAAGATATGAGATATTACTAACATGACACACACCAAGATATGAACTATGGCCAGCGCGCACACACACACAAGCCTTGTATTATTCCCCGCCACAATTTTTTTTTTTATAAAACTGTTTCTATCGTTTTGTATTTTTAAAAATTCTACATTCTAATTTGCATGTTCTTCTTTTTCTCAACATTTTGAAAATTTTAGAGTTATTAAATCATATTAACGTGATGGCATTTACATCGATATATTTACATATATAGGACTGTGGAGTCGGTTGAGTTGATGTTAGTGATTGTTTTTCTGTGAGCTCTTCTATATAGTGTTTTCAGCCTCGCTTAATGGGTAGTTGTAATAGATGCTGACCTAAATAGTTATATGTGGTTGATCCTGTTTTTGTATATTATTTGGTGTATGTGGCCGCGGAGTGCCTGTGTACATGGTCTTGCAGAAATGCAGTAATGATTCCAAATGGAGGAAGAAGACATCATGTAGCGGGAAAAGTCTGACAATCTGATTCCCATGAAGTAATGTACACGTGTGTTTTTATCTGGATGCTTTACAATCTGCCCAAGGTGACTAATTCTGACTACTTTGATTAGTGTGTTATCTTTAAGAACTGACCTATCCCATGTGTTTTGTCGTGTTTGCATGTTTTATGTTGTACGCTGCGAATTGTATGGGAAAAGATTCATCTCTAAATATGTGTAAATGTATGTCAGTGTTTGCTGTAGAAGATGAGGACTGTGACAATGAAGGTCAATGTAGGGAATATATATATGTGTGTAATATACGACTTTTTGTAAATATGGGAGTGGTATTAAATCTATATCTGTATCATGCCTGTTATCTGGGGTACGCTCTGTTATTTCAATAGTTGTCTGTACTCGGTTTTGTGCGAAGGAAAATTTATCCTGCAAAGTTTGATGTTATGTGTTTATGCTTTTTCATTATCCGACTCCTATTATCCGTAATTTTTGGACGTTCTTTTCCACTCAAATTTCATGTCAGAAATTTTAGGAAGTTGTCTAAAATGTTGTTGGACTTTTCAGTTGGTAGAAGAAAAAATTCGTCGTTCGCATATAGCAGCAGTTTCTTCTTTTTTCTTGCGAGAGGACGTTTATTTTGGTTGAGTCTTGTATCATTATCTTTCTAAGGCCGGTTTTACGGCGAGCATCTGAAGTAGTGGGGGTGAATAGGCATTCTTGTATCACTGATCTGACTAGTTTAAAGAAACCAGAGAGAGAGAGAGAGAGAGAGAGAGAGAGAGAGAGAGAGAGAGAGAGAGAGAGAGAGAGAATAAGAAAGATAGAATGAGAGGGACAGAGAGATAGAAAGAGAGGGAGAGAGAGAGAGAGAGATTGCTTTTCCAGCAGGCGGTTTTCCTCTTTCTTATAGAGGATTTTGATCCACTCTTGAAAGCGGTCTATCATGATGGCAATCTTGACTTTTGTAAATATGAAGGCGATATTATAGCCCAGGTTTCATGGTTCAGGAATAGTATTGATGCGATTACACTTTTGGCGTCCATTATTCGTTTCTCTATGTTCTTGCGTTGGATGTTACATTGCATTGTTTGCTTAACTTCTTCGCCAAGAATGGCGATCACTAGAGATGTGTGTATGTCGTAGTTAATTAACTGAGTGTTGTCAGTTATACCTTGGAGATACATGGTATGTACACACTAATGAAACTAGTTGATAGTTTTCTAATCTAAGAAGATCTGAAAACACGAGTTTCAATTGCAGGAGGAGTAGTTAGTATAGTTTGTTTTAAGTCCGTCATGTTCGGAATAATTTTGTTTTGGCGTTTTGAGTTATGTCGTCTTGTGTAATTTTCGTGTTTAGTTTGTCATGAACGTGTCGCTGGATGGTCATTACTGTGTATAATACCTTGTAAAAATTGGTGGAATACCTTTACTATTTTATGGATATGTATTTATACTTCTCGTCAAGAGCCCACTATTGTCTTGTTTGCCTGTTCTGATGTGTGCTCTAGTATATAACAGTGTATTGCTTGTTTGAAGTTTCGTGAGTAATTGTGTGAAGCCTCACTTCAGAATTCGAAAGACCATTTTGGAATAGATGGCGTCAGTACTTATTTATATCCACTTTTAGCGTGTAAAGTCGGTGATTGTGTCCGTGTATTTATTTGGTGAACTGGATATCTTGCTCTACAGTACTTTCTTATCTCATTCTCTCCCCCTTTTATCACAAGTATCTGTGCTGTCACCATGTGTGACTAGAGCAGTTTCCAGTGTTGCTGTTTGTTGTATGCTGACAATTGACATTGTCTATAAATTAGAGTATGTTATGACATTTTGTATGTGAACGTATTGTTTTGAAGTAACGTTGTTGTTGAATTTTCTGTGAGAGAAACAGGCGGTACATGTTCGAGTTGAATTAATATTTCCAATTGCAGTTTCTGGTCTGAGAATTTAGTATGTTGCTTATCTGATCGGAATGATGATCTTTATATCTACATAGATTTAATTAAGACATAATATAAATGCGCGCGCGTGTGTGTGTTTGTGTGTGCGTGCATGTGCGTATGATGAAACACACTTGTCACTTAAATATGCGTCGTCCAAAGAACGTATGATTGTTCAACAATATTTATAATTTATTTTAGTATTTATATTAGTATTTATATGTATCAATATTTAAGGTGTTTTTATAGAACAAAACAAATTATTCGATTTTTTTTTCTTGAGGATAGCGGTCGCTAGATATCTATCTATTGAATGAGCAGTGTCTCCGTCTGTTTGTCAGTCTTTCTGTATGCATATATATATATATATATATATATATATATATATATATATATATATTTGTATGTGTTCCTCAGCCTATCAATATGTCTTTATGCCTGTCGACACCTGGGATAGAAATTCCGGACTCTTCATGAGCATAACTCTTTACAATAACGCTTCAAACTGGATGTTATAGTTTACATTATTGTTTGAACTTTCGTAAACTATTTTCATAAGGGAGTACTCTTTTATTATACTTGTTACAATATAGGCCATGTTAGTGATTATTGTTTACACGAAATGTTGATTGTTCTATAGCTATATGACCACATTTAGTTAACTTTAATCAACATGACTTAAGGTATTTACAGCGAAGAGTGTGTTTAATGCTATTATTAGTTTCAACTACTCTACTAAAGATAAACAAATATACATTTGACAAATAGGAACAATTATTGGTTAAAACAGAACACGTAAAGACATATAAAGATAGCAGAAATGTGACTAAGATAAAAACATCTATAGATAGCAGAAATGTGACTAAGATCAAAACATCTAAAGATAGAAGAAATATAACTAATATGTGCTTAAAATAAAGGTTAAGTAAAGTTATTGATCTTATGCATGTAAGTAAAATGCCCAGGATAAACCTACAGCAATACAAATACACAGTTAAATGTTAAAATAAAATTACAGCGATTTGATAATTGTAAGAAAAATTGCTTGCAAAATGTTCTATTAATTGAGGTTTAACTGTATTGAAAGAATAGCAAAGCTATCAGTATAACAAAATATAATATTTGTGTTTATTGATATCTACAAAATGCCCTAGCAGGGATAAGTAAATCTTAACAAAGGACACGTACATCGTGTCAAATATGAGACTCATGATTGTTTACAAAGCATTATGTTTATGTCAAACTGGTGAAGTGCCCACATTATTACGGTTATGGATCAAGTATAGTGGTCAGGTACACATTGTTGATAATTATAGAAACACATAAACCACACACCACATTCCCTATCCAGCGGCCATTTAACATTAGCTCCAGGACTTCTGGACAGACACAATAAAACACAATTCTTAATTCCTGTCATATCATCATTAAGCATGAAACGATACAACTTATTCAAACATGTTAAAACAAGAAGTAACGTACCATCGTCCTGGCAGGATGTCATTGAAACAAGAGTCAAGCCAACAACAACTGCAAGAAACATGATGATGATTTCCTGCAACAGGAAGGCGTAAGTAAATGCATTAAGTCAGTGCAGTAATTCTGAGTTTAGTTAGTGAAAATAGCGTGGCCAACTGCACAAAAAACTATCACGTCTCCTAAACGAATGGCACGGGTTCTATCCAAGGGGTGAAGTAATATTTTAATTATGCTGCATGTGAAATATTAACTGTGTTCTCAAACCTCGTTGCGCCTTCACTGGGTATGTGCCTATCACCAGAACCACAACCATTTCTCTCACTTCTTCGGCTGAACCGAATTTTGAGAACCACCATAATGTTTGTTTTGTAGTTGTTGTAATGTCACACTTAAGGCTCTATATCACCCATCACTGTACGTCAATGTATAGTTGGATGTGTTGTACAGTACGATTGCTACAGGGTAAACTTATCTTCTAATATGCACACCACTCATATGCTTAGAGAAATACGTTTTCTTACTGCGTTAGATATTTTGTGTTAACTATGATACGTCTTGTCACTTGTCATGAGTATGGAATGGGAAGTTCTGTTTAGGTTCTCGTGGTCTTGCCATAGTTGTATATTTCTCTCGTTAAGGCATGTTTGAGCTTCAATGGAAGTTGCATTCTGAGAAAAGTGGCATACACCAGTGTAGGTTATTGCTACCAGTTGAGACTCTCAGGAGTCTGCAGTGATCCTAGTTCTAAGGTAATAAATGATGTACTCTTCGTGCATTGGCTCGTGGCGGATCATGCATGTAGTTAATTTGCAGCGCTTGCTTACACAATGTCCTACTATTTGTCTCCTATGTTTTGTATGCCACTGTAGTTCATGAAATAAACGTTTTTGGCTGCTGGTTCTAGATAGGGTGCAGTCAATACCGTTTCCAGTGAGTTCCATTTTGTTACAGTAGAATCCGGGTATAATGAGCTCGTCAGGGCCATTGAAATATTGTCGCTATAACCGCTTCTCGTTTATCAGTGCATTTTAAATCGTTCGGAGTCAGCTGCTCTTGCTCGTCCTTGCATATGTCAGAGTAACTGTACACTTGTCTTCCGTGTATTTACCGTCATTTTCTGTTGTTGGTGACGAGTCATCCCTTTTCAGAATCACGTCCGTACTTTGACGAAGTGATCACGTTGTCAACGTCTGATTCAATCCACAAGTTGTCATCTGCCTGTAAATAGTCCAGGTGTTATTATATTTACTGGTTTCTAAGCTGATGTCTAATGTCATAGGAAATATTTATATTATGCTAGAATATACAATATCATCTCTCCTGTCTCTCATGGCTTCTGGCATCTGGTATGTGATTTTCAGAAGAAAACTGTCACCAATTTGGAAGCTCGATGTTGCTTTTGCTTTTTAACAAGTATTACATCTTTCTTCTATCTTCTCCATGTTCATCCACGCCGTTCGTTGAGCACAGTGTGTTTCTTATATTATTGTTTTAGACACATCTCCATTATAGATTCTGGGTTTCAACAGATTATCCAAGTAAGGGTAGCATTGATTCACTCCCAAACAACACAAAATGTGTAGAGAATTTCGTGCTCACGTTTTTGTTAGCAGGAAATGCTGCGGGAGAGGTACTACACATTTAGTACTACAAATTAAACTAACACATGTAAAAGTATAGAGTCATAAAGTAATGGTAACTGAATAAGAGCAAGTCGAGAGTGGAAATTCCTAAAGTGGGGAGAAGGTGGAAAACGTGAATAGTAATATGTTACAAATGATGTCGACAACAAATTGTTAGGCAGACTAAATCAGTGAAATGATAGAGGCCAAAAGTTAAAGGTCGAATTATTTGGAAACTTTGATGGTTGGGTAGAGTTGATAAGTGACGTGTTGTTTTGTAAATTGGAGACAAAGATAATTCAGTGTGGCGAATTTTGATTGGATGCGCAAAGGAGCTTGGGAAAAAAAGACAGGAGATATTTAAACTAAGTCACAGAAGAATAGTTAGATTAAAAAGACAAGATCTAGAATAGTTAGTTATGGAGATGGACCACATCTATAATAGTTAAGCAGTTTGACCAGATCTAGAACAGCTATAGAGTGAACAGATCTAGAACAGCTATAGAGTGACCAGATCTTTAAAGAGTTACGATCTAATCTAGATATTTATACGGAAGATGAATTTATAATGTCGGCGGTAGCCTAACATGTCATCTGAGACACGACGATAGTTCAGTACTGACGCTAATGGATCACGTGCCAGAAGAATAAACATAGTTTATTGTGACTGTAGATGTGCAGACGTGACATCAATAGTGAATATATTTACCTCAGACATTTATACGATATTGTCGAATTTTTGTGAATGTGCGGAAGAATATGTTTACTTAAGACCTACATGTGATGTTGAATATGGCCACTAACGTGCCAAGGACAAAAGACTAGTGTAATAAACGTTTTCAAACTTAAGTTCAGTTGTCTGTCATTGTAACTACAACTTTTGTAATGTTCCATTGACGCTACCTAGAACTAACAGTTGAGATCTGGATAGGTTACTGTGCTCAATTATAGAACAAGGAAAGACTCTGTACTGGGAACTGAAAACAATAGAATCACATCTCAATAATAATTATGATCAGCAAGTACCGTGCCTGCTGGCGTAGGTGATCATGTCTCTCCACAACTTTTGATCTTGACATATATTTATCATTTCTGTTGTTGACCTTCTGTCAAGCCATTCTCTTAAGCTGTCTGGAAACTTTTCTTTTTGCTTCCCTCTATCTCTTCGCCCCTCGAATTTCCCACTTGTCACAATATATTCCAGCTGCTCCCTTCTTATTACATGCCCAAAAAATGATGATTGTTTCCTCCTAATATTTGATATTAGCTCTGATTTTGTTATGGCCTCTTTCAGAACGTTCACATTACTCTTCTTAGCTGCCCATTGTATTCTCAACAGTCTTCTGTAAAACCACATTTCTAGAGCCTCCAATGATTTACTTTTCGGTTGTTCTATTGCCATGACTCATATATATCATATCCATATATTAAGACTGGCTCAATTAAACATTTAAGAACTCTTTTTCTGCTTTGTATTATCAACAATGGATTGCACAGTATCTTTCTCATTTTGTTTTGGACAGCTGCTTTTGCCTGAACCATTCTGCATTTCACCATTGTTGTTCATCTATCATATGAGGTTAACATTGTTCCCATATATTTCAAATCATGAATCTGTTTTTGTATTATTTCACTTGACTTCATTGTGCATTGTAATGAAGTCTTTTTCTTTGTTACTACCATTACTTCTGTACTTTTGGTATTGAGGCTGGGTCCATTATTTTTGCTTTTCTTCACTACAATATCTAACATTTCTTATAACTCATTTTCACTCTTAGCGAATTAAGACTGTATTATCAGCATACATTAGATTGTTTATATTATAACCTCCAATTGTTTTTCCATAATGCTATTTATGGATGTTTAAATAAGTTTACTATGCCTATTAATAAATCTGGTGACAGCACACACCATTGCCTAAAGCCCTCTTTTATTTGAGACTATTCAAATATCATGCATGGTATGGTTGTTTAACTTCTGACAGGCTGGTTGATGGTGGGAATTATCGTTGTTAAGTGGATATTTATCTTCTTTTCATTCGAGATAGACCTATCGGTGATAGGTCATTGTTTTTCACTATCGCGCCAGACAGACGGAAATGTCCGTTCCGAATGGTACAGTCCGCAACGGTGGATGGGGCGGACGAGTCAGCAATGACCAAATGCCCAGAAAGCGAAAACAGCAAAGTGTGGTGTACACAAGAGGCATGTTCAGGACACGATAGACTAATGTGGCTGACCACCACTAAAGAGATTGGAGCCTCATCACGTACTTGTCCAGCGGAAGCCATGGAGAGGAATTCGTACTTATGTCGGAGGAAAGATCTTAAAATAAGAATGATAAAGTCTTAAAACTAAAAATGAAAACAGAACTACTAAGCACGATTCAAACAAGACAAATGCGATTTTTGGGCCATGTTAAAAGACACAACGTTCTACTAAAAGTAATCCTGGAGGGGAAAATACAAGGTAAAAGAGGCATATACAGACCAAGACTAACATGGACGAGTAACATCAAAAGATGGACAAATCAGCCTATGACAACTTGTACCATCAAATCAAGAGACAGAGCAGAATGGCGCTCCATGGTAGCCAACCTTCGTTGCGGAGACGGCACTCGATGATGATGATTAAAATATAAATCATATATCAGCAAGTTTAATTAATTCATCGATAATTAATTATCATTTTTTTTTAAATAATATCCGACTAAATGTCAAATAAGTTTAACCCACCATTGCCTTACTGCAATTTCTTTTAATTATAATTAATTAAATGTGTACAGCGTTTTATTTTTTACCTGCGCTCTCTCTTAATAATGAGCTGATTTGTCAATCGGGAAAAAAAGATCACAGTCTTAATTTAACAAGCGAGACACCACATTTAATTATATGTGCACTGCTCCAAAGTGAACTTAAACGCAATCAATTACGGTATTTGTCTACAACCTAGGTTAACGTGCTCAATACGCTTGCTTTGCGGCTGACGAGCTACTGTTTTTGGTTCTCTCTGTCTCTCTCTCTCTCTTTCTCACTCCATCTCACTCTCCCTCATGTGAAAAGGACTCAGGTGGCGAGTTTTTGTCGCATCATTTGTTGTCACGTTTGATGTCGGCCATGTTTAATATTGGAATCATGATTGTCGATATTGAAATGGTAGGCTTTGATGATCTGTGTCGATGCATGTAAATCTTTTCTCTGTCAACGACAAGCGATATGAGTAATTGCTGGTTTGAGTTTGTTTTTATTTTATTTTATTTTTTGTCTATTTTCTCGCTATTAGTGATTCGCTCTGAGTCACCTAATGATAGTTCTCCACCAGGGTCATCAACATAGCAAAACCATGTCGCGGAACCAATTTGTATTCAGGTTTGCTCCAGTTTATTATTATTATTATTATTATTATTATTATTATTATTATTATTATTATTATTAACCGCGAAAAATTGCGTCTTGTTGTAACTAGTTCTCGTGTAGTAAAACGAGGTTGAGAGAACTTGGAATTACATATTACATTGACATGTTAAGTTCATGACTAACAACAATCATGATTTATATTGTTTATTAATGTCCCAGAATAGTCTCAAGTTATATGCGATTATGCGAGTAAAATCAGCATTACAACATTTATATGGTTACAAAAAAAGAAACAAGGTTATCTAACCAGTTCTACCAACTCTGCACTCATGTTCTCTGAACCATAGTGATTCTTTCAGTGATTAATCTCTTAGGCAGACTCTGCTTTATACGGTTGTAACTCATCATCGTTGTGTGTCATACCAGCTGACCTAAACGATCATGTCCTCCCACAATCTTCTTTCCACAGTGTATCGTATCAATTTTGTTGTTGATTATTTTCCATACCATGACACCGAGCTGTCTACTATCTTCTCTCTTGTTCGTATGCGATGCTATTTACCTATATTTTTCCAATTGTAACCAAGAATTTAAACTTTTTTTTTCTCATGATGTACCCAAGAAATGTTGATCGTTTCTTTCTGATGTTTTTAGGACCTTTCTTTTTGTGTTGGCCTCTTTGAGAATATCCTCATTGGTCTCTTTAGCTGTTGCCTTTAATTGTCTTTTCATGTGTTTGTCTACTGTCCATGATTCGCTTCCATAGGTCAGAAATGGCCCCATATAGCACCGATGAACTATATATTTCTCACTTCTGTTGACACACACTTGTTTAATTGACATAAGGCGCTTTTTATTTCCTGAAATGCTATTTGGCCGTAGCTATTCTGCATTATATTTATATGGTGCAACTTCCATCTGATGTTATTATTGGGCAGAAGTATTTGACGCATTACACTTGTTTCAGATTTGTCCTGTTAATTTTTATGCCGACATTTCAACTCTATAGGCCTTCAGCAGGAACAAACAACACACACACACACACAGATATGTAAGTAAATAAAATTAGTTCTACATAGCTAACTAATAATGACGCATCCCAAATTTATGTTTACACCCAGATAACCAAAAACATAGAAAATATACGTAAACAAAAATAAGAAGCAGAAAGAACAGACAATAAAAATAACACAATTTAAATATCAAGAATCAAGCAAAACCGCAGAAGAAAAACTAACAGTGGAATTCAAAAACCTCCCCAACGAAGTAAGCTCAGCAGAACACGAGTGGAAGCCTTTTAAGAAAACAATTATCATCATCGTAACAGCACTATGTGGAACGAAAAAAACGATCTATACCTGTGGCTTGTTCTACTAAAGACCTTATGATATATGACATTGCTCGATCCTTTACCTCCAACAAAACCAAACTATTCATCACTAATTTACGGACTGATTTTTTTTTTCGCACTATTCGCATGGTGATTTTTATTAATATCTGTCAAGTGACACATAAGGTTTATTGTGCGATGATCATCGCATTCAATCGTACATAATTTCTTTGGTAGGGCTATGAATATTGATTTTAGGATGTCGCCTGGTATATATCCACTGTTGAAGATATCATTCAATATTTGTCTTATCATCTCTATTCCAAAATCACCCTTTTTTTCAATCTCCTCATTAGTTATATTAGCTGGTCCACCAGCTTTACCTGTTTTCATATTGTGTAAGGTGTCTTCCACTTCTCCATTGAGTATTTCTGATCCTTCTCCATTATCCTTAATTTTTACGTCTGTTACGTATCATCGTTAGATATATCTTTAATGTATTATATCATCGTTCCCTTATGCTTTCTTGTTCAATCAACAGTTTTCCTTATTTTGATATTAAACATCCAGTTTTTTATTGAATTTTCTTCCTGTTAATTCTTCAAGTTGTTTGTATATAGCTTCGGCATAATTTTTCTTTAATTTCCGTCTTCTTGCATCTCTGATTTAGCAATTCATTTTTTTGCGTCAGCATTTTATTACAGTTTATTTATTTGATCTCTAATACTCATCATTGTTATCCGTATTTCTTCTTCCATTAGCTGCAAAATGTCATCTGTTATATATTTCATTCTTGAATTTGTCCTCACTACGTTATAGTGTGACTCAGCCATGAAGGATAATGGGAAGAGAAGAAGAGGAATATGACGATCTTCACAGAAGAATGAAAGAATGATACGACGATGATTTGAGATTCAATAGTTTTAGGCGGCGTAGAATGAAATGAAGACTTAAGGATTAGCAAGGAGACGTTAATCTACCGAACCCAGAGGCTGTGGCGTAACCAACAATAAGACTGCAAGAAAGTCCGAACAGGTATTCAACCTGAACATGGAAATCCAGACAGTTGTCTACACTTGCCGAGAGAAGTTACATAACGCATCGACGCTTGACGTTGAACCCCCGTAGAACAGGTATTGACACGAGATAGCTATAATACGACTAGCCCGGAAACTTTTAAGGGCTCAACCGAGCGAAATAAGGTAAATTATTGTGTCGGCAGGCGCCTTGAAGTACAAATAGACAGTCTGAGATGAAAGAATTATGACGAAAAATCGCCGCACGTAATCAAAGGGCCAATGAAAGTTTCAGTTGTTAGGGAACGAAGTTTAGGAAGATCGACAGTTGTCGACAGGACTCCTAAAGCAATAAGACCATGGGCCTAATTAAAAGGCGGAATTAAAGAAATGGTGACTGGAGGCGGACGAATGATACGCCGTGTATAGATTAGAATCCCATGATCCTTAGCAAGGTGGGAGTGGCTAAGATGGGCACTTACACTTAGACGGAGACCGCTAGACTCGGCACTTGGAGAGAATACACTTGGCACCCACGAAGCGGCGGGTGCACATCAGAGAAAATGTAGCAATGGAGATGAGATACCTGCCTCAAGGCAGAAGATAGAGTTAGGACTTAGACAAATGAAATAGTTCGTTTAGAGAATTTTGTGATACGTTCTGGACTTAGAAAGTATAATAGTTTTAAAGAAGTCCAACTGTAGTTACTAGAGCTAAAGTAAAGATATCAGTAAGTTCCTCAGGATCATTAGATAGATATATACATATATTGACAAAGAACACTAATACGATAAGTTACTTATGATAATCATCGCCGGTAGGCTCCATCAAGTAACGTCAGAGTTATAAGATAATTTAGAACTTGTTGAGTGAATCAGAGACATATTGTCAAACCATTGTCAACCCATATGTGGAAGCCATTAATAAAGACTGTTTATATTTGTTCGAAAACTATGATGACGAGTTGTGTGTCTCTATATATGAGGTATGAAAGTAGAAAGATAAACGCACAGAAGATAAAGAACAAACAACAAGTTAGATAAACAAGGCACGGAAGATAAATAATAAGATAGTCAACAAGTCACATAAGATAGGCACATAAGATAATCAACAAGATAAATAACCAAACATCAGATTCTGCAACAACTAGTAGTATGAACTATTCTGATGTTTGTTGCATTGATTCTTTTAACATTTCCCGTTGTTCATCAATACTTTGTACCTTCTCTCTTGCATCGTACCGGGTCTAAATTGTGGTGTTAAATTTGTCTCGTAACCTCTTGTCATGTTTTGAGTAAATCTAAACTTAACTTGATGTTAACTTAGATTCTTTTTTGCTGCTTTTAATTTTACTCTAATCTTTCCCACAACTAGTGCATGATCACTATTGCGATCTGTTCCTGGCCTAGTTGTAACACATACCAAACTGTTTCTAAATATCGTGTTTATCATTATGTAATCAATTTGATTTCGTGCGTTGTCTCCTGGGCTTTTCCATGTCCATAGACGTATTGGGTGTTGCTTAAACCAGGTGTCTTCTAACATCATGGTGTGTTTTCTTGCATTGTCTTACTCTTTGTCTTTTCCCCTGGGGATTCCAATAAAGGGCCTGTTGTGTAATACTCTCAGTTGGCTTCCGTAGTGTGTGTCCTATCCAGCGCCATCGTCTTCGCTGTATCTCTTTATCAACTGGTATTTGACTGGTACATTTCCATAATTCTATGTTAGTGATTTTGTCCTGCCATTTCCATCCTTTTACTCTTCGTAAGCATCCATTTATGAAAATATGTATCTTCGTGGTTGTCAATTTTGTTATTCTCCATGTTTCACAACCATATAATAGGACCGCCTTAACATTTGAGTTTAAAATTTTTATTTTTGTATTTAACCTAATTTCTTTGGATTTCCATGTTTCCCAATGCAATGAAAGCTCCTCTTGCTTTCGATATCCTTATTTTGGTATCATTTTCTGTTCCTCCCTCTTTATCTATATTACTGCCCAGATATATGTAAGATTGTACATCTAATAGAGGTATTTCTCCTAGTTTTATTTAGTTATTGCCAACTGTATTAATTCTCATAATGTTGGTCTTATCTCTATTAATCTTCAGTCCTAGCTGTTGTGATCTCTCATCAAGTATGCTCATTTTATCCTGCATGTGTTGATGGTTGTGGGATAGGAGAGCCATCAGTCATATGTCATCAGTCTCAGTCTAAATCATATACAATCTTAAGGGCGGTGAAATTATAAGATTACGTGAAATAGAATTGCAGAAATTCATCAGTTTCCTAGATAATTAACAAAATATGTGGGCACGAAATTTCTGAAGGAACTATAGTTTTAAATTAATGTTATCCTTGTGTGTGCATGGCTATGTTAGTCAAATCTCATATCTTTGTGTGTGCATGTCTATGTTAGTCATATCTCATTTTTTTTTGTGCATGTACATGTTGGCATGTGTCATATATTTTTTGTGTGCATGTCTATGTCAGTCATATCTCATATCTTTGTGTGCACATCTAAGTTAGGCATGTGTCATATATTTGTGTGTGCATATCTATGTTAGTCATATCTCATATCTTTGTGTGTATGTCTGTGTTAGTCATATCTCATATCTTGGTGTGTGTCAGTGTTAGTCATGCCTCGTTTCGCTGTGTGCATGCCTGTGTTAGGCACATCTCATATTTCTGTGTGTGCATGTCTGTGAGAGTCACCTCCAGTGACTCGGGCAGATGGTGCTCGTAAACCTGGGAGGGCAGACCATCTAAGGGCAGAATCCCCCTACAGAAAAGACAATTGGTGCCTTGCAAGAAGATTGGGGACAATCAAAGGCTAAGGAAAGCAAACCTGAATAAAATGCTGGCTGAAATCGGATGCACTGGGCCACTGGCGCAGAACACAGTGCAACGTCTTAACGGGTGTTCAATCAGAGTGGATCTGGCAGAATCTAAATGTGATGTTCTGTCTGTAGGGGCGATCAGCACACTTAAAATGACAGCTGACTTCATGTGAGAGTCTGGAATCCTACTCTGATTGAGTCCTGATCGCACAGAGAGAGTGTGAGAGAGAGAGAGAGAGAGAGAGAGAGAGAGAGAGAGAGAGAGAGCGAAATTAATTTTGTTGCAGTTCTCAACACAATATTGTGTATTAATCTCCCTTTCTTTGCAGGATACAGACGTCTCAATTATACTTGCCAACGACAACAACAGTGTGTTGATTTTTTACTCGTTTGTGTTTAACAACAACATTTCGTAATGTAGGGATATGAGATGTATGAGTGGGTAGATCTTTACGTCGGAACGAAACTTGAAAAAAAAAAATGTCAAAGTCATATCAATGAAAAGCCAAACTACCGATGTTAAAAAGTAGATGAATGGACCAATAATTAGACTACAATTAACTGAATTATTCTACTAACGTAATTAATTAGTAGCTCTCTTTTTGCTTTGTCCTCTTTCAGAACGTTTTCATTACTCGTCTTAGCTGTCCATAGTATTCTCAACATTCTTGGTAAAACCATCTTTCTACGGCCTCCAGCGATTTTCTTGTATGTTGTCCCATTGTACATGATTCACATCCATATGGTAAATCTGGCTCTTCATAACATTTAAGAACTCTTTTTCTTGTTTCAATTGTCAAAAATGAATTGCACTGTGGCGATTCATGATTGAACAAAGAAATTACCATGATGTTTTCCGTTGCCTTCCATCAGTCTGTTTTTGGTTGGCTCCGCTAACCTTAGACTAAAAAGTCTCACCGACGAGGCAGTGAAAAGATAGAGACTTAAACTACCATTTCGTCTGATTAAGAATGATAAACGCCAGTGCGCTGCCGATGTCCGAAAGGGGAGTAAAGAAAAGTGACGCTGTCCCCTACCAGATATGTTCGCAAGAGACAACTAATGAGTGTTAGAAAATAGACTGGCTATCCCGTACTGTAAACAAAAATATAAGTCGATAAAACTTCACAAACATGGAATGGTCAAAGAAAAGAAAAAAATGTATCGGGCATCCAGGAAAGATAAATAATCTTTGTCTAAGAGATGTACGACGCAATCTGGTGAAAGCCGTAAGGAGTTGGGGTCGCCGACTCATCTTTTATCTACATGGAAATCCTCCAGAATCGGCACCTGGAATGTACATACCCTAAATGAACAATGAAAAGCTGCACAGGTAGCAGCAGAAATGAGAAATTGCAAAATATATATTCTTGGAATGTGCATAAAAAGATAGCTAGGAAGGGAAAGGATAAAACTAAATACAGGAGAGCTGATTTTATCGTCAGCAACACCAAGAACATGGAGCACAATATAGTGAAGGAGTAGAAATAATGTTATCAAGGAAAGTACAGAAGACACTGATAGAATGGGAAGCAGTAGGGCCAAGACTAATGAGAGCTAACATTTAAAACAACACCAACAAAATAAATACATAAAAATACAAAGTATTCAATGTCCACACCAACCAGTGAGAATGGTGATTTAGTTCAGCGTAAACGACGACGTTGGAAGGGACACACTCTGTGGAAGCAAACTGAGCGTATTACATAACATGCTCTTTTTTGGAATCCCCAGGGAAAAAGACAAAGAGGAATACCAAGGTTTTCTTAGTGAAGGCAGACGAAAGCAGAGGTGAAGACGATGGGGAAGACATGGGATTATCTTAAAAGACTAGCAAGAAACAGAATGGCTTAGAAAATATTTGTTGAAGATATATGCTCTACAGGGAGCTGAAAGGTAGAAGGAGAAGAAGTAGTAGTAGTAGTAGAAGAAGAAGAAAGATGAAGTAAGAAAGAGACGAAATAGTGCTTGAGCACTGGCGTTGAGCGCAGACCCTGGCAGAAAAAACCTATACCTGCTTAGAAATAACAACTCTTCAACTAAATGTATTTGATGTATGTGAAGTGGATTTAAAGAATACGTTACAGATTGGAGAGTTCTTTGATTCCGTTGACACCGAGTATATGATAATGCCCGTAGTAGAATAGTAAGATCGATGAAGATAATGTGGAATAACAGAGGAAGTGAACTACCTCAAAGAATTGAGCCAACCATGATAGATTTTTTGCGATAGACGAGGCCATATAGCAAGGGACTTTCAACAAACGAGTTACTACAGACAAACAATAGAGCAACACCAACCGCAGTCCCCAAAAAAGGGGGAAACTGAAGTAGCGCTTTTTGCTCAGGGCCTCAAAGAATGGATAGATATATCTTTTGGGGGTGTCGAAAAAAAACCCCCAGAAAACTCGGAGTTTCCAGCTCAAGCGTAGGAAGGATAAATAATGTGAACGTAGAACGTTGACAGGCACATTTGTTGTTATTAGGAAAAGATACAACTCTTTCCGTTCGTTGAGGAAGAAATGTAAAGTAAACAATTCAAGAAGAGATTAGAGTCAGTAACTATAGCTCGTTTCAAAACATATGCCCAACTTCAAAACGCTATTACTCTCTAACCGTTTGTTAAATACTTTTGAAATTTTCCAAATGTTATTAGAATGCAAAAGACCCTTTAAATGTATATTTAACCAATATCTTGCACCTGCAGTTTTCTTAAAGCGGCGATATTTCTTTGATGTTTGTCAAAATTGTAAATTGTGAAGCCCTAAAGAATAGAAATTACCGTAGTTGCTGGTCTACGATTAATTTTCACTAGGTAAAGGCGTGGCCGTAATGGGGAAATAACCTAATAAGACAAAACACCAGGAGAATTATTGTCTGCTCAGTTCGAGGACGGCTTCGCCGCTGAATGAACGGAGTGGGAAAACACAATGCCTCGTGTTTACTACAAGCAGGGTTGCCAACTTAGCGGATTTTCCGCTAGATCTAGCGGAAATGGAACAGCGTCCAGCGGCCAAAAAATAATGAATCCGCCTGGCGGAATTTCTAGCGTATTTATTTTAAATGACAGCGGCAAATCGCGGATGTTTTAATCACGAAAATCGACTAAAATTAGCCTTATCGTGGTCAAAACACAAATTAAGAGCGTCTGTAGCGCTTTACAAGTTAAACTATGTACGTACTACATCATTATATCACTTTCGATCTGACCAATAGAAAATTTAGTAGAGTATTGTAGTAGAGACTTTCGGTTTTAAACTGAAACTTTTCTAAGTGTTTTTTTTTTTAATCATAGTGTTAAGTCAAGTATGTCATCATTAATTAGCAAGTCTGATATTTCAAACTGAGGATTTGTTTAGAGTCAGTGTGAATGTATTCATCAACGTGTTTCTTTCTACGTGAATATTAAATCCATATTTATTTCAAATTGTGTAAGTTCAACGCCCTACTGCTATAAGAGAGTTACAATTTTTGGTAATTCCATATTACACATGTGGCCGCAACTATCAGCAACGTACATTCACATTACAACATAAAGATACGACACTTCAATATCAGCAACGATTTCGTAAAGAGTGGGCTAAATGAAGTGGACCTTACAGATTGCATCTTAGAAGTCCCTGATAGTGCTGACAAAGCTAGTTGCAAGTTTTGCAAATGTGTATTTGGCATCGAAACATTGTGATCGTCTTTCTCACAGCAAATCAAAGAAACATCAGTCGGCCAGCGTTGCATTTTCCTCTTCACGAAAACTGGACACTTTGCAATTTCTTTGTCTTTCAAATTATTTTTATGTTGCCAAATTAAGTTAGTTTCTACATATATTAATATAGTTGTAGTTGTGCTGTTACAAATCGAAATAATAATTATTTTTCTTTAAATTTACTCTCCCATTTGGTTTGGCGATGCGTAATAACAATAATAATAAAATAGTACGTAGATAAATAATAATTTAATGTCAGTTTCCTAAGTAATAAACTCTGGAAATATTTTTGGAAAATCTGGCGGACATTCTGGCGTAATTTTTCGGTCAATCTGGCGGAAAATCGCGGATTTTTTGCTCCAGTCTAGCGGATTGACACCGACGGCAGTTGGCAACCCTGACTACAAGTGTCTAACTGTGTCAGACAACTCACGCGGAAAACGTGCAAAAACGTGTGTATGGATTTTGACTCGCAATTTTTAAATTAAAATACTGTAAACACTAAGTTTTGACTACATCAATGGGCGTTATAAATTTATATAAATCAAATAAGCAACAATAATAACCAAATGTTTTTTTTAATGAAATTAATTCCCTGTTGGGTTCTAATCATTATAACTTTACATGCAAATTTTGAAAAAAATTACAAAAAGAGATTAAAAAGATATAGATTTTTAAAGTTGGGCAAATGATTTGAAACGAGCTATAGTAGTTTCTCAGATGTCAAAGGAAACACTGCATCATATCAAGAAATCGGAAAAATGAAGAACATCAGCCAGCAAGTGGAAGCTAGAAAGAGAATGGCAGAAGATAAGACTCTGGCCAGTGTCAATTTGCATAAAACGAATTTTGTTTTGCAGGTTTGATTCAGAAAAGTAACCATCTTTGGTAAACCATCTGCTGTGTATATGCCTGTTCATCTTGGCTATTGTCCGACAAGTCAGTCAGTTGCCTATACGTTCTGATATATTGTAGATAACTACAAAGAACATTATCACCACAACACCTATTGATATAAGAAGCCTGCCTTATGTCCCACCCGTACTATTCATTGTAATTGTCGTCAGCCAGGTTGTCCTTGGTCCACATACCATAGGAGTCCTCTGCATGACAGTTTTTGTGCCTGTTTAATGTTTTTTTTGTTGTGGCCTTAAGTTATATAGCGCGCCATATATATATATATATATATATATATATATATATATTCTCCATTTTTCGCATCTACACCTGGGTATACCTTTTATTTTTTAAGTTCTGAGTTGTTGAGTTGTAGAGGGGAATAATGTTCACACTTCCTCTTTCGATCTAGTGGCGATGTCTTCACAAGCTTCTGACCGTATTATATTAATGCAAACGTTTTACATGTGGTTGTTGTCTTGTCATACTGACGAAGGCATGTGACCGAAACGTTTATAATTGTGTACCGCCTTCTGTCTAGTAAAGCTCAGGACAAAGTAAACATACAATGGTATATTTATTTTCCCCATTTCATCTAGCTTTACAGCGGCCCATCACGATATTTGTGCCCATCTCCGTTCCGGTAGAATGACACGTAACAGGTGCATCGAGGTTGTTTCTGCAACACGTTACTTGATTATGCATCCCAATTGTTGATTTCAAAAACTGATAATATTTAGCTACAATGAATTGAAGTGCTAAAATATGAGGACACAGTGCTGACGTGATCAGCTGTAATGTTATTGATCCGGTAAAAGGTGCTTATGTTAGTTTAGTATAATTTTTAAATTAACCATTTGGTTGAAATGCTGTTTAGACTTGTGTAGACAAAACCAGTAATATTATTCAGACAACGAATGCATAAAATAAACTTCTTCAAATTTCGGGGCATACTTCTTTAGGCGATCATGTTTCTTCACAACTTGTAGTGTTAACCTATCCTTCATATTCATCCCGGTATTCAATATTAACAAGTTGGAAGATATCATTGGTTAGCTCAAGACTAGTAATTTTTAAATACAGAGTGGACTGGTATTTTACTGGCAAAATCTATAAGAACCTTCTACGTTCTCTGTACGTCAGGAGGGCGTGGCAGTAGCAGAAGTTCTGAAGACATTTTGCTGTGCTACAGTTAAACTCATCAGAGATTACTATCCGTAAAATGTTGTAGAGATGATACTTTATTAATAGCGTGGCATACAAATTCTGACCTGTTCTTTACCCGTACTGGTATATATTGGCGTTATACAAATTCTGACCTGTTCTTTCCTATTGGTGTTATATATCCAATCTGTTCATACATTTGTTTTTAATACAGTCTCCGATTCTTCAAAGATTGCAATTGTATCTGACCGGTGGAGATAACCACCCTTCTTTGCGAACATGTCTGTCCCATCATTTTCATGAACATTGCATTGAGATGGACTGTACTGAATCATAGTTTGTCTGCATCACTGGGAAGGCCTGTAACGTGTTACTGCTTAGCAGTCTCGTTCACGGTACAAGGCTAAAGCATGAACATATCCTCGTTAATCAATTACTAAGCTTCATTTGTTTTAGTATTTTGTATAGTATGTTATTATAGTTTTATTTTACTGACCATAGAATTCTAAACAACCACATTTCTGTAACCTACAACGATTTGTTTGCCTGGTGTCCGATTTTATACTATATATATATATATATTAATATTATTTTATACTATATATAATAATAATAATAATACTGTACCCCTGTCACGCCAAGTGGCGTATAGGGAATATGGTATTAGTGATCATACATTTTACAGACCTTCGTCACATGATTTTCGGGGTAATGTGGTAGGTATTGCGCCCGCGTCGCTTTACTTTCCCAGAAAAATCCGGTACCCATTTAAGGCTGGGTCAACCCGGAA
This sequence comes from Megaustenia siamemsis, assembly GCA_032433765.1. Classification (NCBI taxonomy): domain Eukaryota; kingdom Metazoa; phylum Mollusca; class Gastropoda; order Stylommatophora; family Ariophantidae; genus Megaustenia; species Megaustenia siamemsis. Next base: position 50,993,511 of record JAVIAB010000108.1, read on the forward strand.
GCCGTCGGTTGGGATCGAACCCTACCCCTTGTCCTTTGTAGTCCAGTTCACAAACCACTGAGCTATCGCGGCTCCTTTATATACATATAAGTTGTAGAAAATCGGACATCAGATTATTCTCACTTATTAGACGTGTTTTTTGTGCTAAATAGGCCATAAATAGGTTGCATAATATCGTTCTTATTCTTTAGAATGCCGTCCTTTCCGAAGAATATATATATGACCATATCTTGTTTTGTTTATGAACCATCTATTGCAACAAATCTATGTCAATAGAAGTGAGAAAGAGAGTTCATCGGCGCTATATAGAATCAATTCCGACCTAGGGAAGCTAATCATGGACAGTAGACAAACAAATGAAAAGACGATTAGAGGCCACATAGATTTCTCAGAAGAATGGTTAAAGTCCCATGGGCAGCTAAAAAAAGACCAATGAAGTAATTCTCAAAGAGGCCAACACAAAAAGGGAACTCCTAAAAAAACATCAAAAGAAACAATCAACATTTTTCGGGCACATGACGAGAAGAGGAAAGTTGGAATACTTGGTTACAACTGGCAAAATAAAAGGAAAGAGAGATCGCAGACGACAATGAGAGAAAATACTGGATAGCTAGGTGTCATGCATGGAAAATAGTCAATAACAGAAATAATACGATGCTCGGTAGATACACGATTCTGGGCGGACATGATCCCCTTCCCCAACCGGTATATCACATGATGATGATTTATTTTAATTGATATTTCGATGAATTGTGTGCAAAACGGGAACTTTACAATACATTCGTCATCACAACGGTGTGCTACAAATGCCAGTCCTGGCCCTTAGACACAAGAACAACAAGAGAAATAATCTCTGCTGCTGAGATGAAGTGTGTCAGCCGAACGACAGCATAAGAGGCTAGATCAGAAATGAAGAACTGAGGGAAAACAAAAAACATGGAACAACCCCCACAATATAATATGTATATATATATATATAAAGAAACAAAAGATAACATTGTTTAGCCACGTGGCAGGGCAGTGTGATCAAAACACAACACAACGAGCCTCCAATAAACGTTGCGAGAACACCAGGCTCAATGGTTGACCGCGAAAAAGATGGATTGACGGAATATTAGAAACACTAGGAAACATAACAGCAGCAGAGGAGAACAGAAGATCAAAAGACAACAATTTATATCTCCCCTCGACGCAGAAAGACAAAGGAGGAAGGACAGAAAAAGATGAATTGTGCTCTTTTATAATGTTGCTACCGTTATGTCTGTATGTAAGATGTTGAGGTTAGGGTCTTTTGTGATAGTGTGACTCATCCATGTAGGATAATGGAAGGAGTAGAGGAAATCGACGATCTGCAGAGGATGAATAAAGAACGACGCGGCGACGATGAAAGATAGAATAATTTCAGGCGGGTACAAATTAAGAAAGTCTTGACGATTAGCAAAGAGACGTTAAGTCTACTAGTCCGTCGCTGTGTCGTAATCAACTTTAAGATTACAGGTAAAAGGCGCACAGGTGTCCAGTCTGAAGCGTGTAGGTCCAGAGAAATGGTTGCTCTGGCGGAGTCAGTTATGTAACGCGACGAAGCGTGCGATAAGCTCCAGTCGCGCAGGTGTGGACACGGAGTAGAGTATCACTAAGACTAGACTGGAAACTCTTATATCGGCAGACGCCTTGAAGTCCAGAGAAGACCTGAGATGAAAGCTGACAATTAAACTGCCCCGCGTAAAGAAAGGGCCAAGGGAGGAGTTATAGTTGTAGGCTTTAGTCGTGGGAAAAGAAGGTTTGAGAAGATTGACAGGTTGTCGACTAAAGTGAGTAAAGTAATAAACTATGGACATAGCCAAGAAAGGCGGATTTACAGAAGTAGTGACGGTCAACAGACGTAGGTTAGGCCGTATCAGTGGTCGGGGGGTATGGTCACCTGTGACTTAAACGCCGAGACCCTGGGAACTAGGGGGGATTCAGATGGAGACAGGCAGACTCAGATTGAGATCCAGACTTATTTTCAGATTCTGACATTCAGGGGAGAAACATGGAGATGGACACAGACCTTCAGATAGAAGAGACGGTGAAAATATAGTGAAGAAGTAGATACCTGCCTGAAGGCAGATGTTAGTCGGGACTTAGATGTACAAGTATAGGGTGTTTATAAAGTCTCACTACACTTGGTATCTAGGTCAATTTGAAAAAAATTGTCTATGACGTCATCACATTATGTGCTCAACAAAGTGCTTCTTTTCAGTAGCAATAAACTTATTCAACAAATTTCTAACCATAATGCGATGAGGAGGTTGTTTATCAGGAAATCTTGCTATAAATCTTTGAACAACTACCCGTGTGTATCGACCACCATTTCTAAACACTTGTTCAACCAGAAAAATTCGTTCTTCTCTTGATAACACCATTCTGCTTTGAGTGCAAAGAATTACTCCAGCAGACGACAGCCATTCACTGCACAATTGACAGTGGGAGCACATAATGTGATGACGTCATAAACGATTTTTTTTCAAATTGACCTAGATACCAAGTGTAGTGAGACTTTATAAACACCCTGTACGTTTAGAGAATATTTGTGACAAGAGTTGGACTTAAAAAGTAGAACAGTTTAAAGTAGTCCTACTATACCAAGATATTAGATGTTAGTAAGTCCCAAAGGAGATTTTTAGAGAACAGACAGAGATAATCACACCGAGAGAAACGTGGATGTACAAGTAAACTTAGAAACGTAAAGAACTGAATGAACTTAGATAGACTTAAGAATATTATACGATCACAAAAGTTACTGACTATTCATCATCACCGATTGGCTAAGTAACAACAGATTTTGTAAAACCACATGTAGAAGTAACTAATAAAACCTTTGTTTATACTTGTTCAAAAAGGATGATGAGTGTTATATATTTATATGTGTCCCTCTGAAGTCAAGCCAGCGGAAAGCTACGAAAGCTATCAAAGTCTATAAGAAGAATCATCATCAAGAAGTTACTTGCTACAAGATAGACTCATCCAGGCCATAAAAGAAGTTAGATAGATAATCAAGAAGATAGAACTTTGTAGCTACAAGAAACCCTGCCACACTTTATTGATTCTTTATGTAACTATAATCCAACAAGTGTATATAACTCAGCAGAACATAGTAGCCACATTTATCCAGCAATTGAGTCTGAGCTCGTTCGTCTAGGCAGAAATGGTAATATACACAAATCAACATCGAACATTCTTGTATAGTTAACTTACGTAGCTCCAGGATTATTATTTTTTTTTTAGTCTAGTTTTCAATTTTCTCAAATACCCGTCTTTGTTACATTTACTCACAGCTCTAATATGCTGGCATTATCCATTGTCACAAATATACGGAAGTATTTACACGCTCTTTGTGGTGTTTCCCAATTCATTTTCTCGTTAAACCTAACGGGACAGTGATGAGTCCCCTGCCATTCTCATCTAATTTATTCTAGTATTTGTTCCACTCGGGTGCGATTGAATGCGATGATCATCGCACAATAAGCCGTATGAGTCACATGACTAAGATATTACTAAGAATCATCATGCGAAGAGTGCGAAACAAAATCAGTCCATAAATTAGCGATGAACAGTGTAGTTTTGTTGGAGGTAAAGGAACAAACAATACCATATACATCATAAGATCTTTAGTAGAAAGAGCCATAGAGGTGAAAACAGATTTATACCTATGTTTCATAGATTATACCACTGCATTTGACAAAGTAAAGCACCAAGAAATAATCAACATTTTAGAAAGCATAAACGTAGACAGCAAAGATCTAAGAATAATAAAGAACATGAGCTGGCTACAAACAGCGGCCATAAGAACTGGAAACCAATTGGGAATATTTCAACACATAAAACAGGGTGTTAGACAAGGTTGTGTGATGTCACCAGATTTGTTTAATATTTACAGTGAGATTATTTTAAGATCCATATGGGGCATGCCTGGAATAACAATTGGAGGTCATACTATAAATAATCTAAGGTATGCTGATGATACAGTATTAATCGCTAAGAGTGAAAACGAGTTACAAGAAATGTTGGACATTATTTTGAAAGAAAGCAAAAATAAACAACTCCACCTTAATAGCAAAAAGACAGAAGCAATGGTAACAACAAAGAAAAAGACATCATCTCAGTGTAGAATAAAGACAAGTGGAACAATATTAAAGCAGGCAAATGTATTTAAATATTTGGGAACTTTGTTAACCTCAGACGGAAGATGTACAAAAGAGGTGAGATGCAGATTGGCTCAGGCAAAAGCAGCTTTGCAGAAAATGAGGAAGATACTATGCAATCCATTTTTTACAATAGAAACAAGAAAAAAGAATTCTAAAATGTTATGTAGAGCCAGTCTTAACATATGGATGTGAATCATAGACAATAGGACAACAGACAAGAAAATCACTGGAGTCTGTAGAAATGTGGTTTTACAGAAGAATGTTGAGAATACCATGGACAGCAAAGAAGTGTAACGAAAATGTTCTGAAAGAGGTCAAAGCAAAAAGAGAGCAAATTTCCAATATTAGGGTAAGACAATAATCATTTTTTGGCCATGTAATGAGAAGAGAACAACTGGAGTATATACTAACAACTGGACAAATTGAGGGACGAAGAGATAGAGGGAACCAAAGAGAGAAAATACCAAACAGCTTAAGAGAATGGCTTGGCAGAAGGTCAACAACAGAAATGATAAAGAACTGTCGAGATCGAAAGTTGTAGAGAGACATGATCACCTATGCCAGTAGGCCCGGTACTTGATGATGGTTATGATGATTTGTTTCACGCATTTCGCTTAATGCATGGGCTATTGTTTACCTCAGTTATAACATTAAATCAATCAACTGAAATCTTTATATCCATTTTAGATCATTGGCAACGGGTAGGGGTGATTCCATCCATCTTGTTTTTGCATATTTTCTCTACACTTCTTCTGTCTATGTCGATATTCTTAGGGATTACAATGACTCCTCTTCTTGAAGTCCTGGACCTTCATGATATTCTCTTTCCATGTGTGCTCCATGTTAGTGCATGTCTTACTATTCTGATAATATGTATTCTAAGTGCAAGTAACCTATCTCCATTGCCATGTTCTTTCCCAAATATCTTCATTTCTGATCTTATCTTTCGGTCTAATTTATTTAATTCTCTTCAGTTGTTAACAAATGTTTGCAATTTTTGTTTACTTGGACTATTTAACATCCATTTATCTGAGACAAATAAAAAGATATCTTAATATTTGCTTCACAAATTTTATTATATATGTGTTTTCTTTTTTTTTTGCAGTTTTTTTTTAAATTTTATTTAGTTATTAAATAAAGGTTCCCTTTTCGCCTAGCTAGGTGTATGGTGAATATGGCGTTAGTGACCATATTTTTTAATAACTACGGCACATTTTTGTGTGATGTGGTCGGTATCACGCCAAACCGCTTTTTCTTCCTATAAAAATGTCTGGTACCCATGTTTATTAAGTTGGATGCTGTATATATTGTATTAATTTGGGAAATCGGTCCTACACCGTACTCTTGCGTGTTGCAGTGTAACTTAAAGATCTCTGTTTACAGAGCACCTTCATGTGTCAATAACGGAGCAGGAGTAAGGTGTAGTATATATATATATCAGGCGACGAATGCATTTGAAAGAATGAAAATTATTTTACAGAACTCATTTTGTACATGGAAGTAAAATAACGACTTTATTAGAGTCATGTATAGCCATTTGTGTCATAATTATACTCCTGTTGGCCGTCATTTTCCCCGCTTTTGCCTGAATTTTTGTTTATTTGTTTGTTGTTGAAACATACTTTTTGCATTAACTCAGTCATATTTTAGCTACTACAAGTCACATGCTTATGTATTAGGCATCACATGTTAGGGGAACGTATACAGTTTCATAATCACCGAAAATATTATGGGACAGAAATGAAAGATAAGAAAAGAACAATTTTTATTAGAATAAAAAACGTTATTGTATTGTTGCCACTAAGCATGTCATATCATTCTAAACATGTATTATGTTTAACTACTAACTACACAATCAAAGTTCTTAGACAGTATAAGTCTTTACCTTTTTCTACTGTTTTAATAATATTATGCATTAGGTATTCTTGATACTTCACTGCTGCCAGCCATTTTTTCACTTTTACACATTGAATAGTTGATTGGAAAAAACTCAAAAATATCAAAAATTCCTTTTTCTTTACACGGTTCACCATATAACAAAAAAGGAGGTCATTATGGGCGTGTCACAAGTCAGGTAATTATGTATGAGTTGAATCCCTTGACAAGAGTAATTTTGCACGCGATGTATTTAACTAAATAGAAAAATATAAGAAAACTACCATATCAGGGTTTGCTGGTAAAACAGGGATTCCGAAGTGACGCTGGAAACGTTCGGCGGCCTTTAGAATTATAAGACAATGAATGCTGGACAATTAGACAACACATTAAAAAAATAGTGCTTGATGATATAAATATAATATGACGTTTTTAATCAGATTAATTAAAGTAAAGAAAACGCGTAAACAATAAAGAAAACGCATAGACAATAATGGGCAAAAACAATAATCTTTGCTCATCAAATGAGAAGAGGGCTATTCGATTGGGGGCTTCGGTAGCCTAGTTGGGAAAACCACCCGATTGGACTACCGACGTTCGGACAACCCGTGTTCGATTCCCGCTGGGAGCAGTGTGAATTGTACTCGTGGTTGGAAAAAAAAAATACCCCCACGGTCGACCCAGCCGTTGGCAGAAATGGGTACCAGGATATTATCCTGGGAAGGTGAGGAATGTCGCTTCGCATCTGAGTTTCGATGCTTGAGGCTACACTATACAGAAATATCCGAACATTTCTGGATAGGCGGCCGAGCACATATGGGTGTAAACTCGCGTGCTAAGACGCCGGTTCAAGTCTCGTACTTTACCTTACCTCAATTATATTTCATGGCAACGTGAAATATTGAGGGAACAAGAGATATCAGAATGTTTAAGAGAATATATTGGAAGGAAATTAACAAGAGAATCCATAAACAAATTATATATATATATATATATCAAATTATGGAGATACTTGATCACCTGCGCGAGTAGGCACTTTACCAAAAATTAATTATGTTTTGTCATATTCCTAAGTTGCTCATTAACTGGTGGATGACATGCACAGGTATTTTGAGTCATTAGATTCATAACATATAACACATGCATTATATTTTAACAATTCAAAATAATGATTTTAAATAGTATTTTAAAAAGTAAATGTTTCCTCCACACCTTGCTAGCCGTATGTGTAATATGGCGTTAGTGATCATATTTTTCTATGACCACGACATATTTTTGGGTGATATGGTCGGTATAACGCCATTACATCACAAATCTCTGGTACCCATTTTTAGAAGTTGGGTGAACCCCAGAGCCTTTTCAATCAGATCAAAAATTCCGCACTGCTGGGGATTGAACCTATAATCATGTATTTTCCTTAGACATTTATTTTCGAATGCGTTCAACTTGGTTTTCTATTTCTCTTGTTGTTTTCCAGCTTTCACACGCATACGTAATGGTTGATAGTACATTTGCTTTGAATAGTCTAAGTTTTGTGTTTGCGCTGATGAGTTTTGATTTCCACAACTTTTCAAGGCTTCTGAAAGACATTGCTGCTTTAGCTATTCTGATTCGAATTTCTTTGCTTGTATCCCCTTCTCGATCAATGTGACTTGCATGATAGATAAAGTGATCGGTCTTTTCCACTGGTTTGTTTTCCATGTATATTTTGTCGTCTGTTGGAATTAAGCTTTTCATGACTTTTGTCTTTTCATGATTGATCTCAGGCCCATATATATATATATATATATATATATATATATATATATATATATATATATATATATATATATATATACATATATATTTATAATTACATATAATTACATATCCTCAGTTTAAGTGTTATCATGGTAAATATTATTAAATAATCCAAGGGTTGTGTAACTATTTAGAAAAAGAAGTAGAAGATAACGTACATTTGGAGTTTAAAAAATAGAATTATAGAAACAGCTTTGTTTAACTTAGACTTCAAAGTTAATAAAAAAAATATTAAAGAAACTAAAAGGTAGACTAAATTAGACATGGACATGAAACAACAGTAATGCTTGTAACACTAACAATGTTATTATACAATCTATGAGAGTAGCCACATTATTTACACATATTCATCATATACACAATATTTCTCACCTTTCAGACGAAACCATATCTTTCTTTGTGGGGCTAAAAAATAAGACTGTACCTGGCAACACTGTTGTTCCGTTCGATTTAATCATCATGAACGACGCCTATGGATACGACACGGATACCGACGCTTTTATTGCGCCACGGGTACACGGTTGTTTATTAAGTTGGATTGTAGAGTCTTTTTGAATGGAACAATTTTCTATATATAATACATGTTGCCAGTGTTAATGTGAAGTATCTTCCTATACAGCACTCTCTGTTTCTCCTTTTGCTTTGTTTTAGTATTCCCTCACACGTTGTCTCTCTATCTTTCTTTATATATATATATATATATATATATATGTAAAGCCGAAGAATAAAATGAATGAATGAATGATTATGAATATATACACGTTATTTGGTTATGGAAGGCCGCGGTATCACTGCAAACGAATTAAAATCCATATTTGCTCAACCGCCCGTGCCAGCGTAATCATCCGAATTAATATGTATTCTCCCAAACAAATAAAGGTAACTGTACTCCCCATCGTTGCAGTCTCAGCACACGCCAAAAGACATATGGCAAAACCGCGCAGAAAGTGAACACAGCCAACGGTTCCCTGTCATACGATGTCATCACTGATCGTAAACAATTGGAATATCGAAACATGATCAAAGCGGATGAGGCACACAGCTCACGGTGTGCACAGAGCACTTAACTCAGTAGCTCCTGCAACAAGCCGGACTTGGAATATGAGGAAACTGCAACAAGGAACACTTTTCATACATAGCCTTCAATTGTGCCCGCCGCCTATCCACCATATACCATGGAAGTTCACGTCCTCTTGAAAATGATGATTGTCGTATTTTTTTGTAATGTATAGCGCTCGATGATGTTACGAACATATAGACACACAGTTCATCGTCAGATTATCCCCGTCGTACATTAAACAACAGACCTTAAGATTAGCGTACGGCCGGTTATCAGACGTGATCTTGTCAACTGTAAGTGTCTTCAAACTGTGTTATTGGTGAATCAATTCAGAGGAAGAGGTATGTTTACAGCACTCGGAAAAATGACAAATAATCAACAACAGAAAAAAATATGGACCAAGGCAGGATCGAACCCGTACTCAGTGGCACAGCGCCTTGCCACGAAAAGCCAAACGCTTAGGAACTCTGCCACTCAGCTAACTAAAAAATTAGCTTCGTAGGCAAAGTTCTTTCGCGAAGGCTTTCCTATGACTATAGCATAAGGCTGCGATCACAGCTCGGAAATATCTTTTCCTGTTAAGACAAGTATCTCCCGGATAGGGTAGGGCTGAATACTTGCGTTGCAGACAAACATTTAGGACGAAACAGCACGAATAGTAGTTTCCAGTGGTTTAGACTGGAGACAAATAATAATAAATGAATATTATTATAGAGGGAAACTTCCGAGGAGATAATCAGTGAATCAATTCAGAGGAAGAGGTATGTTTACAGCACTCGGAAAAATGACAAATAATCAACAACAGAAAAAAATATGGACCAAGGCAGGATCGAACCCGTACTCAGTGGCACAGCGCCTTGCCACGAAAAGCCAAACGCTTAGGAACTCTGCCACTCAGCTAACTAAAAAATTAGCTTCGTAGGCAAAGTCCTTTCGCGAAGGCTTTCCTATGACTATAGCATAAGGCTGCGATCACAGCTCGGAAATATCTTTCCTGTTAAGACAAGTATCTCCCGGATAGGGTAGGGCTGAATACTTGCGTTGCAGACAAACATTTAGGACGAAACAGCACGAATAGTAGTTTCCAGTGGTTTAGACTGGAGACAAATAATAATAAATGAATATTATTATAGAGGGAAACTTCCGAGGCGATAATCAGTGAATCAATTCAGAGGAAGAGGTATGTTTACAGCACTCGGAAAAATGACAAATAATCAACAACAGAAAAAAATATGGACCAAGGCAGGATCGAACCCGTACTCAGTGGCACAGCGCCTTGCCACGAAAAGCCAAACGCTTAGGAACTCTGCCACTCAGCTAACTAAAAGATTAGCTTCGTAGGCAAAGTCCTTTCGCGAAGGCTTTCCTATGACTATAGCATAAGGCTGCGATCACAGCTCGGAAATATCTTTTCTGTTAAGACAAGTATCTCCCGGATAGGGTAGGGCTGAATACTTGCGTTGCAGACAAACATTTAGGACGAAACAGCTCGAATAGTAGTTTCCAGTGGTTTAGACTGGAGACAAATAATAATAAATGAATATTATTATAGAGGGAAACTTCCGAGGAGATAATCAGTGAATCAATTCAGAGGAAGAGGTATGTTTACAGCACTCGGAAAAATGACAAATAATCAACAACAGAAAAAAATATGGACCAAGGCAGGATCGAACCCGTACTCAGTGGCACAGCGCCTTGCCACGAAAAGCCAAACGCTTAGGAACTCTGCCACTCAGCTAACTAAAAAATTAGCTTCGTAGGCAAAGTCCTTTCGCGAAGGCTTTCCTATGACTATAGCATAAGGCTGCGATCACAGCTCGGAAATATCTTTTCCTGTTAAGACAAGTATCTCCCGGATAGGGTAGGGCTGAATACTTGCGTTGCAGACAAACATTTAGGACGAAACAGCACGAATAGTAGTTTCCAGTGGTTTAGACTGGAGACAAATAATAATAAATGAATATTATTATAGAGGGAAACTTCCGAGGCGATAATCAGTGAATCAATTCAGAGGAAGAGGTATGTTTACAGCACTCGGAAAAATGACAAATAATCAACAACAGAAAAAAATATGGACCAAGGCAGGATCGAACCCGTACTCAGTGGCACAGCGCCTTGCCACGAAAAGCCAAACGCTTAGGAACTCTGCCACTCAGCTAACTAAAAGATTAGCTTCGTAGGCAAAGTCCTTTCGCGAAGGCTTTCCTATGACTATAGCATAAGGCTGCGATCACAGCTCGGAAATATCTTTTCCTGTTAAGACAAGTATGTCCCGGATAGGGTAGGGCTGAATACTTGCGTTGCAGACAAACATTTAGGACGAAACAGCACGAATAGTAGTTTCCAGTGGTTTAGACTGGAGACAAATAATAATAAATGAATATTATTATAGAGGGAAACTTCCGAGGCGATAATCAGTGAATCAATTCAGAGGAAGAGGTATGTTTACAGCACTCGGAAAAATGACAAATAATCAACAACAGAAAAAAATATGGACCAAGGCAGGATCGAACCCGTACTCAATGGCACAGCGCCTTGCCACGAAAAGCCAAACGCTTAGGAACTCTGCCACTCAGCTAACTAAAAAATTAGCTTCGTAGGCAAAGTCCTTTCGCGAAGGCTTTCCTATGACTATAGCATAAGGCTGCGATCACAGCTCGAAAATATCTTTTCCTGTTAAGACAAGTATCTCCCGGATAGGGTAGGGCTGAATACTTGCGTTGCAGACAAACATTTAGGACGAAACAGCACGAATAGTAGTTTCCAGTGGTTTAGACTGGAGACAAATAATAATAAATGCATATTATTATAGAGGGAAACTTCCGAGGAGATAATCAGTGAATCAATTCAGAGGAAGAGGTATGTTACAGCACTCGGAAAAATGACAAATAATCAACAACAGAAAAAAATATGGACCAAGGCAGGATCGAACCCGTACTCAGTGGCACAGCGCCTTGCCACGAAAAGCCAAACGCTTAGGAACTCTGCCACTCAGCTAACTAAAAAATTAGCTTCGTAGGCAAAGTCCTTTCGCGAAGGCTTTCCTATGACTATAGCATAAGGCTGCGATCACAGCTCGGAAATATCTTTTCCTGTTAAGACAAGTATCTCCCGGATAGGGTAGGGCTGAATACTTGCGTTGCAGACAAACATTTAGGACGAAACAGCACGAATAGTAGTTTCCAGTGGTTTAGACTGGAGACAAATAATAATAAATGAATATTATTATAGAGGGAAACTTCCGAGGCGATAATCAGTGAATCAATTCAGAGGAAGAGGTATGTTTACAGCACTCGGAAAAATGACAAATAATCAACAACAGAAAAAAATATGGACCAAGGCAGGATCGAACCCGTACTCAGTGGCACAGCGCCTTGCCACGAAAAGCCAAACGCTTAGGAACTCTGCCACTCAGCTAACTAAAAGATTAGCTTCGTAGGCAAAGTCCTTTCGCGAAGGCTTTCCTATGACTATAGCATAAGGCTGCGATCACAGCTCGGAAATATCTTTTCCTGTTAAGACAAGTATCTCCCGGATAGGGTAGGGCTGAATACTTGCGTTGCAGACAAACATTTAGGACGAAACAGCTCGAATAGTAGTTTCCAGTGGTTAGACTGGAGACAAATAATAATAAATGAATATTATTATAGAGGGAAACTTCCGAGGCGATAATCAGTGAATCAATTCAGAGGAAGAGGTATGTTTACAGCACTCGGAAAAATGACAAATAATCAACAACAGAAAAAAATATGGACCAAGGCAGGATCGAACCCGTACTCAATGGCACAGCGCCTTGCCACGAAAAGCCAAACGCTTAGGAACTCTGCCACTCAGCTAACTAAAAAATTAGCTTCGTAGGCAAAGTCCTTTCGCGAAGGCTTTCCTATGACTATAGCATAAGGCTGCGATCACAGCTCGGAAATATCTTTTCCTGTTAAGACAAGTATCTCCCGGATAGGGTAGGGCTGAATACTTGCGTTGCAGACAAACATTTAGGACGAAACAGCACGAATAGTAGTTTCCAGTGGTTTAGACTGGAGACAAATAATAATAAATGAATATTATTATAGAGGGAAACTTCCGAGGCGATAATCAGTGAATCAATTCAGAGGAAGAGGTATGTTTACAGCACTCGGAAAAATGACAAATAATCAACAACAGAAAAAAATATGGACCAAGGCAGGATCGAACCCGTACTCAGTGGCACAGCGCCTTGCCACGAAAAGCCAAACGCTTAGGAACTCTGCCACTCAGCTAACTAAAAAATTAGCTTCGTAGGCAAAGTCCTTTCGCGAAGGCTTTCCTATGACTATAGCATAAGGCTGCGATCACAGCTCGGAAATATCTTTTCCTGTTAAGACAAGTATCTCCCGGATAGGGTAGGGCTGAATACTTGCGTTGCAGACAAACATTTAGGACGAAACAGCACGAATAGTAGTTTCCAGTGGTTTAGACTGGAGACAAATAATAATAAATGAATATTATTATAGAGGGAAACTTCCGAGGCGATAATTAGTGAATCAATTCAGAGGAAGAGGTATGTTTACAGTACTCGGAAAAATGACAAATAATCAACAACAGAAAAAAATATGGACCAAGGCAGGATCGAACCCGTACTCAATGGCACAGCGCCTTGCCACGAAAAGCCAAACGCTTAGGAACTCTGCCACTCAGCTAACTAAAAAATTAGCTTCGTAGGCAAAGTCCTTTCGCGAAGGCTTTCCTATGACTATAGCATAAGGCTGCGATCACAGCTCGGAAATATCTTTTCCTGTTAAGACAAGTATCTCCCGGATAGGGTAGGGCTGAATACTTGTGTTATTGGTGTTCTTCCTCAATGAGATCATAGCAACATGGACAAATACAAACTAACTTAAGAAAATTTGCACAACATGGACCTTTTGACATTGCATTTAGAACGGAATGGCTTCACTGCAGGCGAGGCACTGCCTTAGCCATATATATATAAGGAGCCGAGATAGCTCAGTGGTTAGTGATCTCGACTACAAAGGACAAGAGGTATGGTTCGAGCCCAACCGACGGCTTCCGGGTTCACATAGCCGTATATGGGTACCGGATTTTTTTTTGGTAATTACAACAACACAGGCGTAATACCGACCACATTATCCCAAAAAATCATGTGCCAGATGTCTATAAAAATTATGGTCACTAACACAATATTCTCTATACGCAACATGGCGTGACGGGGTACTTTACTTATATGTACTCAACGACAGCGCAGCTAGCCAATCTGTCCGATCTTATATTTCCCCGTACTCCCGCATGTCCAGGGACATAGAAAAATGTGACCTAACGTATTTTGGACTTCTGCAAAGACTCTACCCATTGCATGCGTACAGAGCCTGCCTCCACTTTTTAACCATGCTCATCGAATCACTCAGTATACATGCGTGGGTGTAGCCTTGTGACTCTAACCATTTGAATACCTTGGTCACTGCCATTACCTCCATTGTCATGCTACTTGTGGTCATGACGTATTCACCACTGTCTTCTTTGACTATTCTGCCTGCCGAGCGTGCTGTATTCTTGTACTTCTTTGGTGTCGTCTTACAGATTCGTCTGTATAGATGACTGCATCTATCTCATCGATGTTATCGCAGATGAGACCGTTGACCTCAGCATTAACCACGACCGGGTTATGTTCCCTGCTTTTCTGTCGAGTGAGACAATACACGAGAAAATCCACTCCTCGCCAACGCTGATGTTGGTAAGTCAACAGACCTTTTTGATGACATCTTCTGCTCGGCCCACTCATCATTTGCCTCTTTTTAGCCTGGCACCTTTCCCTGTGTTAAGCACGTGGTGCAATGGATGCTCTTTATTTGTACTAATCTTCAGGTATGATCGTGCTCTCCAGATTTTTATTCAGCCAAACATGGTTGGAAAGTCACGAAGATACCTCAATGCTACACAGGGAGTGTCCCTTGTACATCCAAAGATAATGCGCATGACTTCATTTTGTGTTTTCTCCAGCCTATCAATTTGAGTCGTACTGACAGTAAGAATTGCCAGGGCATACTCGCTTGGTGCAAGGACTAATCCCTGGAACAGAAGAGTAAGTAGCCTCTGCTCGATGTGGCAGCTGCCATGACCTTCAAGGCGGCTAATCCTTTGCGGGATTTTGTCATCACATGGTTGACGTGGTCTCGAAAACACAGGCTGCGATCGAACTTAACTCCGAGGTATGTCATCAACTTGTCACTGGCCACCTCATCAGCTCCCATTCATACTACCGGTGTGGCCGATTAACGATATGATTGTTAAGGGAGAAACATGAATCTGATGCTTTATTAGGATTAACCAAGGCACCTGAAACCCCACACCAGGAAGAAATGCGATAGAGTTTATCTTGCATTGTGGTAGGCGATTCGCCGTCTGTCTCTTCCCTGTCGATATACCAGAATATCATCAGCAAAAGTCATAGTTCTTCCCCTCCCATCCAGTTGTTGTTCCGTGATCGTTATTGTGTACACGTTAAATAGAACTGGTGACCTTGTGGCAGCCCTTGACAAATGGATGTTGGCTCGCAAGACCAACTTCCACATCTGAGTGTCACCTTCCTCTGAAACAGTGCCGCAGCAATCCATCTAATGAAGAAGGGGTGCACCGCGAGTTTGAGGAGCATATGCATGAGGTATTCAAATGGTACCCTGTTGTATGCATCCTCCAGATCTATAGCAGCAGCACATGTCTCCTCTCGTCTGTGGAAGCCTTCGAAGACGTCATAGGTAAAGACTGCCGCATTGAGCAATGTCTCTTTGTTATATCTATAACCTCCGAGTGTGGGTGAGAATGCGCGTTTCTGTTTAAGGTGACAGGTAACTATTTTCTCTAGCAGCTTGCCCGTAGTGCTGTACATTGTGATGATTCTGTAGGCACTGATCAGAGAATGGCCTTTGTTTGGCTTAGGTAGCGGTAGTAAGTAGATGTGTAGCCACTCCACCTTAATCTGGCCATTCCGAATGCTGGCATTAAAATCATTGGCCAGTTTTGTCAAATCGTCGTCAGCTAAATCGCCTATGTCATCCTACTGAACACCAGTCGGGACCAGGAGCAGTGTTGTGTGACCTTTTAAGTATCGTGCAAATGGTATCGGTTGTGATTTTGAGATCTTCTTCCAGCACTACATCCTTACACAATTTTGACAGCGATCCCGGTATCCTCATTCTTTTAGCCTCATTTCTTTGGTCCGTCTGCTCAATGTAGCGGGTAAGCAGGGCCTTCCCTTTGCTTTCATCAGATGTGTGCCATATCCGGCCTGTGCTCTGAAAGTCTGGTATGCCTCTGTGTCTTGTTGTGCCATTCATGCTCTGATGAAGGCGACAGAATGTGGCTAGCGATTTTTCTGAGCACACTTTTCTACAGAAGTCATCCCATTTGGCATCCTTAGCCAGCTTTGCACATAGTTTAAAGTGCTTCATATTTTGGTCGACTTCTTCTTTCAGACGCTACAAGAGCTCAGGTATTGTTCTTCCATTCTTTCTGGCCTTCTGCCATGTCTTCTTTGTCTGTTTGTCTCTTGTTCCGCCGAGCTTCCTCGTCTTCTACGTTCCACCAGGGTGGCTGCGTCCATCTCTCCTGCCTCCTTCGAGGGGCGCTCTGTTTCCTATGTCTGATTTTGCTAATGACGTCCTGATCTGTTTTCTCGCAGTTGAATGTGTGGAGCTTTCTTTTCTGGCTTCTATTTCTGCTTTTCTCAATCAGAAGGACATATGGATAGGGGTCACTTCCGTGGAACCCAAGTACACTCCATCTGCAAATCGGTGCGAAGGTGGAAGACACCAGTGCCAGGTCTATGACACTATTAGAGCCCCCTATTCGAGTGGCCATTCTTGTTGCCCTTCCATAATTCAAGCACACTAAATCGACTGACACTAGTGCGTTCTCTAGGTCTTATCCCTGCTTGTTGGTTATGACGCTACCCCACTGATTGCCTCTAGCATTAAAGTCTCAGCAGAAAATAACGTACTCTTCATCGAACTCAAAGAGACCGCTGCAGAAAGTGTATTCGGGATCTCATTAATTTCGGTTCTCCGTTGCACTTTTCTGCGTTATAGTAAAAATGATGATCTACTTATTACATCTGCGCCGCTAAAGCGATGTCGTACGCCGGCTACAGTCCATATCTGACAAATCAAGTGTTGTGAATGAGACCTTCCTCCGTCTAGACTTGATCATCGCTTTAAGTCACATTGGTGTTGTTCATGACCGTTGTTGGAATTCCCTAACGCATGTTATTTACATTTTACTCGTTAGTATTTACATGTAAAATACTTCGTCAGCCGCAGATTTATCTCTTTAGGAAATGTGCACTGTGTTTTATTCGTCGTAGGCTGCTTTCACTAGAGTATGCATGACAAGTGTTCATTTTTGCAGTTTCCTCATATTCCAAGTCCGGCTTGTTGCAGGAGCTACTGAGTTAAGTACTGTGTGCACACCGTGAGCTGTGTGTCTCATCCGTTTTGATCATGTTTCGACATTCCAATTGTTTACGATGAATGATGATATCGTAGGACATGGAACAGTTGGCTGTGTTCACTTTCTGCGCGGTTTTGCCTTATGTCTTTTGACGTGTGCTGAGACTGCATCGATACGGACTACATTTATATTTCGTTGTTTGGGAGATGAGGTATTAATTCGGATGAATACGCTGGCACGGGCGGTTGAGCAATTATGAATTTTAATTCGTTTGCAGTGATAGCGGGGCTACCATAACCAAATAAGTAAATCTTGGTATGGAAAATTCAAGACAAAGCATACTAATAAATATATTGTAAAATAGGTAGACAAAGACTAACATGGACGAGGAACATCAAACGATGGACAAGTCAGCCTATGACAATCAGCACTATCAAAGCATGTAACAGAACGGAATGGCGCTGCATGGTTGTCAACCTTAGATAAGGAAACGGCACATAATAATGATGATGACGAATGAAAACATACAACTAAAGAAATAGGTGTAATATAATAACATACTCGCATATATACGCATAAAAAGACGTTCATATATATATATATATATATATATATATAACATATATATAATATATATATAATATATATATATGTATAGTATATATGTATGCATGTATATATATATATATATATATATATATATATATATATATATACATCATTAATTGTCATACGAATATAATTTATCGCATTTTAAATGTAATGTATATAGTTAAAACATGTAGCAAACAACAAAGAGTATAAAGTTATAATATATAACATGTTATGATAAAAGATTTGTGAGTTCTAATTGACTTATAAACATACAAAATCAACGGAAATGGCCAGCGACTCCTAGAATTCTGCTCAAATAACCACCTATGTGTAACAAATACATACTTTAATGTGAAACACAAGCATAAAGTAACGTGGCGTCATGCTAGAAGTGGTCACTGGCACCAACTAGACCTAGTTCTTACACGTAGGCAGTCTTTAAATAACATCAGAATAACACGAACATATCACAGTGCAGACTGCAACACAGACCACGCTCTAGTCATTAGTAAGATCAAAGCCAGAAGTAGTCGTATCTACAAATCAAGAGAGCCTGCAGCAGCCAAGATCAACATCACAGCGACAAAAACCACACCAACCGAAGATATTTTTAGATCCAAGTTTGATGAACTGGTAGAAGAAGTAGAAGATGCATCAAGTGTGGATGACAACTGGTGCTCCCTGAGAACACACATCTATAACTGCGCTCTATCTACCTACGGCCAGAAACGGTTCTCAAAGAACGACTGGGTCGAAGAAAATGCAGCAAGACTAGACCCACTAATAGCTAATAAGAAAAAGGCTTTACTGAACTTCAATAATAATCCCAATCAAATCACCAAGGAACAGCTCAAACATGCGCAAGCCACCCTACAACGCGAAGCAAGAAGATGCGCAAACGAATACTGGAACAATCTATGCTCTGAAATACAGAAAGCCTCAGACAGGGGCGACTCAAAAACCATGCATGACAATATAAAAAAGGCCCTTGGACCAAAAATAACAAAATTAGCCCCCCTAAAATCCAAGTTTGGAGAACCTATTACTGACAAGGGACAACAAATGCAAAGATGGGTTGAACACTACTCTAATCTATACAGTGACGACAGACCAGCAAACACAGCTCTAGCACAATCAATACCCAAATATCCTACAATGTTTGAACTGGATGTTGAGCCTACTATGAACGAACTTGCTGACGCTATAAATGCCCTCTCAAGAGGAAAAGCTGCAGGAAATGACAACATTCCCACAGATGTACTAAAGGACAACCTAAGCGTACTACTTCCACGCCTATACAAACTGCTAATTAAATGCTGGAGAAACGGAGAAATACCTCATGATATGAGAAATGCTAAGATTATAACGCTGTACAAGAATAAAGGAGACAGGGGTGACTGCAACAATTACAGAGGCATTTCTCTCCTTAGCACAACAGGCAAAGCTTTTGCTAGAGTCGTACTTAATCGCCTGCATAGACTTGCAGAACGGGTGCTTCCCGAGTCCCAATGCGGTTTCAGACACGGGAGATCAACCATAGATATGATCTTCACTCTTAGACAACTGCAGGAAAAATGTCGGGAACAAAATATGCCGCTCTATATTGCCTTTGTGGATCTCACAAAGGCATTCGACACAGTAAACAGAGATGGTCTCTACAAGGTGTTAGAAGGCATAGGCTGCCCTCCTAAATTACTTAGGCTGATAATTTCCTTCCATGAAGACATGAATGGCAAAGTCCATTTTGATGGGAGTCCATCAGAGAATTTCAAAGTCAACAAAGGAGTGAAACAGGGATGTGTCCTCGCCCCCACCATTGGTATACCATTGGTATATTTTTTGCTGCCCTCCTAAATTACACCTTCGAAAACAGCTCAGGAGATATTTACATTCGCACTAGACCAGATGGCTCACTGTTCAACCTAGCACGACTAAGAGCAAAAACCAAAACAAATGTTGCCCTACTTAAAGAATTTTTATTTGCTGACGATGCAGCCCTAGTCGCTCATAGTGAGGCCACCCTACAGTCGCTGATCAACAACCTGGATAAAGCATGCGACCTTTTTTCACTGTCAATTAATGTTCAGAAGACAGTAATACTAAATCAAGGTGACTTCAAACCTATATCTATTACTCTAAAAGACTGCCCACTAGAATCAGTACAGAAATTTACATATCTTGGATCCACAGTTACGCAAACCATCTCTCTTGATGAAGAAATAAACTGTCGAATTGGTAAGGCAGCTACGACCTTCGGCAAACTCACAAAAAGGGCATGGAACAACACGAAACTAACTCAAAAGACTAAACTCTTAATATATCAAACTTGTGTGCTTAGCACACTACTATATGGATCCGAAACCTGGACAACATACTCAAACCAGGAAAAAAGACTAAATGTCTTCCACATGCGATGTCTCCGCAAAATAATGCACATCAAATGGTAGGACAAAATAACCAACTTAACTGTCCTGCAACGTGCTAAGACCCTAACAATCATGTCGATGCTCAGAAGTCGAAGGCTAAGATGGCTGGGGCATGTCCAACGGATGGAAGAAAAACGCATTCCTAGGCAAATACTATATGGCGAGCTAAAACACGGAAAACGACAAATCGGCAGACCTAAACTAAGATATAGAGATATCTGCAAATCATCTCTGAAAGACTTCTCCATCTGTGAAAACGACTGGCAACATCTGGCAAGTGATCGCACATCATGGAAAGCACGTATAAGGAACGGTATAACAACATTTGAGACTGTTCTAAGACAGGACTTAGAAGAGAAGAGACTCATGAAAAAGGATGGTAAACCCTGTGGACCAGCGAGCCTGACCTGTTCATTATGTGACCGCGTGTGTTTGTCAAACATTGGTAGAATTAGCCACGAGAGAAGCTGTTCGGCAAAAACAATGCCTCAAAAAAATACGCAATAGCCTCCACTATAGCTTGTTTCATAAGTCTTGCCCAAGTTTAAAAATCAATATCTTTTAAACCGCTTTTTGTAATTTTTTCAAAATTTGCATGTATAGTTATAATGATTAGAACCCAACAGGGAATTAATTTCATTAAAAACAAACATTTGGTTATTATTATTGCTTATTTGATTTATATAAATTTATAACGACCCATTGATGTCGTCAAAACTTAGTGTTTACGGTATTTAAGTTAAAAATAGCGATTACAAATCTATAGACGGTCCAATTTAGGATTTTGCACGCTTTTCCCGTGAGTTCAACTGACACAAATAGACACTTTTAGTAAACACGAGACATTGTGTTTTCTATTTCCGTTAATTCAGCGGCGTATCGTGGAACAATAACATTTATCATGAGTCTTAAAATGAAATTCTGCAGTTTACAAAACATCGCAATAAAAATGTATGACTATTTTTGCAAAGAGGCTAAACGAGGAAGATTATTTCATTCTTTAGAAAACCCAGAGAATAGGACAAGACACATTTTGGATTTATCTAAACGGTCATTTAATCGCTGGATTCAAGCACGTGACCGTCAATGTTCCAAATATACAAAATCACAAGGAAGAGCAAAAATGTTGGATAATTTCGACAGTGAACTTATTAGAAGTGAAATTCGCAAAATGTTGGGTATGAATGAAACTGTTACAATAAGAAAATTAAAAGTATCGCTGAAAAAGAACAACAGTATTGAAATATCAAAGTCTACATTATGGAGGAACGTGAGAGCTGCAGGCTTTACATTCAGAAAGTATTCCAATGGACGAAACATCATCTGTGAGAAGCCACATATAGTAGTCATGAGAAGCAAGTACTTACGTGAAGTAAAAGAGGTGCGCAAGCAAGGTTATGATATTGTGTACTTGGATGAACCATGGATCAATGCTCACCACACTAACCAAAGGGAATGGCAGTCATCAGATGGAAAGATTAAGAGATTAATACCTAGCAGCAAAGGACAGCGCTTGATAATTGCTCATGCAGGTAGTCGACAACATGGACTAATACAGAATGCAGAGCTCATTTTTCTTTCAAAATCCATAGACAATCGGGATTATCACTCTGAGATGAATGGTCACATATTTAGACATTGGATTGAAAATTCTGTTCTCCCATCACTAGATCGACCATCTTGCCTAATAATGGACAATGCAGCGTACCACAACATTGTTGCACTTGAAGATAAAGTCCCGACGTCATCCAGTACAAAAGATGCTATTAAGATATGGCTCACAAAGGAGCACATACAATTTAATAACATGTACTTAAAACCTGAATTATTATCTCTAGTAAAGCAAAAACAGAGGACAAAGATTTTTCAAATAGATAAGATTATCCAAGAGCACGGTCATATAAGTTTGAGGCTGCCACCTTACCATGCTCATTTAAATCCAATAGAACTAATCTGGGCAAAATTAAAAGGACAAGTGGCAGATGAAAATACAACATTCAAAATATGCGATGTAAAGACTCTTGCTAATCTCGCTTTATTAAATATAGACACAGATTATTGGGCTAAATGTGAAGACCACGTCTTAAAACAGGAAGAGGAATATTGGAAAAATGATGGTTTGTGGAATGTTCAACCCCAAACAGTTATTAATCTTTTAGACTCGTCTGATTCAGAATGAAAGTATATAGCCCCCACAATGTTGGCCCCTATATTACCTTAAATTATTTCAACAAACGGTCCTTTTCAGGACCACACAACTATGAAAATTGGACATACAGGTATACCTTGATATTATCGTCCGTCCTCGAACTGAGCAGACAATAATTATCCTGGTGTTTTGTTTTATCCAGTTATTTCCCCATTACGGCCACGCCTTTACCTAGTGAAAATTAATCGTAGACCAGCAACTACGGTAATTTCTATTCTTTAGGGCTTCACAATTTACAATTTTGACAAACATCAAAGAAATATCGCCGCTTTAAGAAAACTGCAGCTGCAAGATATTTGTTAAATATAGATTTAAAGGGTCTTTTGCATTCTAATAACATATGGAAAATTTCAAAAGTATTTATCAAACGGTTAGAGAGTAATAGCGTTTTGAAATTGGGCAAATGTTTTGAAACGAGCTATAGACCGTCTGACAAGACGAAAAGGGCCATATATATAAACATACACTTTGACATCTCCAGCGTTGAGCTATAAAACGTACATTTTAGATTGTGTTTCTCCCAAGATCCACTTGCTATGAAGAGATTATTTTTTTTCCGAAGTTCAGTCCCAAAAAAGAATTTAAATGGTTGCGTATTTTTTTTTTTTTTTAAACTTTGAGTGCCGTCTCTGTCTCGAATGTTGTCTACCAAGGATGCTATTTCGCTTTGTCTATTGCTTTGACTGGGTTAGGTTGCCATAGGCTGACTTTTACATCCGTTGATGTTATTCGTCCATTATTAGTTTTGGTTTGCCTCTGCCTCTAATACCTTGTATTATCCCTTCCAATATTAATTTTATTAGGTTGTTATGTCTTTTAACATGCCCCAAAATTCCATTTGTCTTGTTTGAATTATGTTTAGTAGTGGTCTTTTATTTTTAGTTGTTTTAAAATTTCATAGTTTGTTTTCATTTCTTTCCATCCATTTCTACCTATACTTCTACAAATCCACATTTCAAAGGCTTCCATTTAATGTTCTGTTTTACTGTGAAATTTCCATGTTCCTGCACCACACATGAATATTGAGAAGATATACCATTTTGCTATTCTTTGCTTTAGCCTTGGTGTTATTTGTTTTGAAGTATACTTTTCATGGCATTAAAATTACGTTTTGCCATTCATATTCTTTTATTCATTTCAGTTTTACATTTCCTTTCACTGAGTATAGTATATAATATATATGTATATTGTCAGGTCCTGCTGTTTTTCCCTTTTTCATTCTTGTTATAGCTTTTTTCCACTTAAGAGTTTAAGATTTTAAAGCTTGACGTATTTTTATAATTGGGTTTTTTGTCTTTTCATCATGAAATGATTATGTTATATATTCCTGCAATCTTTCTATTATATCTTTATTGTATGTTAGCATTATTCCTTCTTTATTTGGAATACATCCGCTTCCTGCAGTTTTGTGTTTGTATTAGCCATTCTTTTTATTTATGTGTGCATCCCTCTTAAATTGTGTTTGCTTTCCATAGTTTTGACTTCTATACATTTTTGGCTTTGCCAATCTTCTTTTGCCTTTTTGCTCAATGTGTGTATTTTATTATCACTTTTTTTGTATTTGACAGTGTTCTTTGCTTGATTTCTTTCTTCCATTGTTTCTAAGATGATGTTAGTTAGCCATTTTTTTCTGTTCTTTTCCTTTTTGGGTAAGGTGTCACGGGTTTCTTGTATGCTTTTCTTTACGCATTGCCATTTGGTTGTAACTTTTTTTTTTCAGGATTTTCTCTTCTGTACTGCTTAGTCCCTATATCTAGCAGCTTCTGATATGCGTTGTTACTTGTGTTGTATAAGTATCTTTGATATGTTTATTTATTTACAGCTGTTAAATCTAGTGGTATTGATGAATCAGTCTTTTGTTTGTTTCTCTTTAGTTTGATTTTCATCTTAATCTTTAAAGTATTGTGATCTGAATTAATATCTGCTCCTGGATAAGTTTTGACTTTCTTGACGCTGTTACGGAAGTTGTCTTTTTATCATCATCTAGTCTGTTTGATTCCTCTTCTGATCTCCAGGGCTTTTCCATGTATATAGTTTCCTTCTCTCTTGCTCAACGTAGGTATTACATAGTAACTGCCAGTTTTCTTCACAAAATTATATTGATCTTTCTCCTCTGTCATTTCTTTTCCTTAATCATGATTTCCTTTCATGGTCTCATTCTACCTTTTTCCTTCTTTAGCGTTCATGTCACCCATTACAATCAAGATGTCCTCAGATTTCACTTACTTCATAACTTAATTAGATCTTAATAGTACGCTTCTATTTGTTCATCTGCACAGTCTTAAGTAGATGCATATGTCTGTATTATTGCTATGTCAAATGGTTTCGCCTTCATTTTTAAGAGTATAATCCTATCATTGTATGTTCAGTGGGTATTTATATATTTTTGTAGCTCTCGTTTTATTAGTATGCCTACCCCTCTTTGATGTTTTGTTGTGTTACCTGAATATATAAATGTATATTTATCATCTTATATGTATCCACTTTCTTTCCATCTTGTTTCTGATATGCCTAAAATATCTATGCTTAGTCTGTTTGCTTCTTTCAAAATATTTACTAATTTTCCTTCTTGGTAAAGAGTATTAATATTCAGTTGAAAAAAAAAACATATATATATATATATTTCAACCTCAAGCAAATTTTATCAGCAAACCAATATGTTATGTTGGTCACCGTTCATTAAAACTATGATTTGTTATAATAGAATGAAGTTTCCTGGCATTAATTATTGTTTTTGTACTTCACAAGATTATTCTCTTTTCATTCAATGGAAACTTGATTCCTTTCAAAATAGACTTAAAATAGTGAAATATCCTAACTAGGCACAATATTTATTTCTGTAAAATGTATGTATTCATATTGCATTCGGTTACATGGACCACACCTTATATCAACTATCACTGTTTTATCTTACAAATTGTATTAAATTGTTTAACAAAACCGGAATCGTATTTTGTTATTTTTCTCTGAGTCTCAGGACTTCCTGTACCAAGATGGTGGAATAGAAATTCTGCTCCATTGAGCTCCACTGGATTTGCATAGAATGTTAAATAATGTAGGCTCTATCATATCAATGTGCAAAAATCAACCAGAGGTTACACTGTGAGGATTATGCGCAAGTGTTACAGAGTTCGTACATCTACCAGCGGTAGAACTGGTCGTCAGTCGCTGGACACTGCGGGACTTGCTGAGGAGGGGATCTGATCATCAATGTCATGTTCGAAGTGCAATGATGATGACCTGCTAATAACTCAATAACACGTGGTATTTTCAGTGAAGCAAGTGCTGTGGATACATCCACTGTTGTCAAACGAATTACGTTCTACGTCGCAGTGATAGAAATTGCGGTCTTGTGTTATGGACAGATCGAACATCTCTAACATTCTAAAAGATGTAGGGCGAGATAAATATGTCGATGCTGTTCGTGAATCTGCAGTTCTGGTTTGACTCTCAGATCTACAAGACATGGGGATGTTGTATACATTTAAAAGAGCTAAAGGGAGAAGACTTGAGAACGCAGTTTTATGTTTCATCTGTTTTACGCTGCCATATTTGCTGACGATGAGATCTGAGCTCGTTTGCATAGTCTGATGAAGATAATCCAACGACTAATGTTTCTAAATGTCAAAATTAAGGCCAAATTAAATTAAAAGGCCACTGTTCAAAATATTTTAGTTATTTACCCTTTACATCATTTATTTTCCTCGTATCATTCTTATTGCTAGTTTTTAGACTTGTATTTAACGTTTACAAAAGTTTTATTAGTGTTAAATCTTTGTTCTCACCTTCATCTCAGCTCATTCGCCTCTGGCTTATGTAAATGCCATATACGATATTTCATTGTGAATACCTTCTCTCCAGATGGGCCAACCATCATATCGGTTTCTCTTTCAAGATTGTTACTTTTGTCAAATCTCAAAATTAAGTAGATGCATTAAAAAAATAATATGGTTTATGAATGTGCAATTTTTTTTTTCTTTTTTTCTTTTTAAAATATTAACAGGATGGAATCTATATGTTTCACTTCGGCGCTCAAAGTGACACAACACAATACGTTTTTATCAATTTGTACAAGAATGATGAGTACGTAATTACCCTGTTTGCCTATCAAAAAACTGACTTTGAGACTTCAGGTGAGCTGGCCTACATCATGATATATACATTACGGACGATGGTAGAGAAATTATATATCTATATATGGATAATTCGACATCTAGGCCGCTTTTCCAAAGGGCGTGCAACTCTGAACAGATTTTAATCAAATTTAAAACATCCATACTTTACAGCCTGGTTAAAATATATACCACTTTTAAGCTGGTACTCTCATACGCGCATGTATTGTATTCTATAAGCAGAGTTATAAACCCATACACAATTTTAGATCAGATTTAACTGTTTCAAGCTGGATGTTTTTCCTACAAAGGGACGGTACTTTTGACCTTTATAAACATAGTAACCTCTCGGATGGGCATGGTCTCACCTCCGGACCTGGTATATCAAGAATATCATTCTCACATGCCACGTCACTATCTTGACTTATATGAATAACCGGTTTTACTTGGCTCTCTTATGCACTAAAATGCACGATTCCTGCTGCTCTTGCATCTCTGATCAATGTTCTTCTCAGTAACATTATATTTGAGTGCAGCGTGTTTACTTTCCTAGGTATAAGTATCATAATATTTTATTGAATAGAGGCATCGACAGGCAGATAGTCAGTTAATGATGTGGATAAATGCATAGGTGATGTGAATGGTACCTACGTTGGTTTATAATCAAGCAGACATTAGATACGCTGGTTAGTTGGTAAGCAATTATGTGATCAGAGCAAATGGTGTGTAGGTAAGCCTTTAAATATGTCTGTAGATATTAAGCTATGCAAGTACGTATAGATGAAATCGGTAGTCGATTTATAGAAGGTTAGGTAGGTATATAATTTGGTATGCAATGAATGAAGAGAAACGGTAGCACCAGGTAAAGATTAATCATATACTATCTCTCAATATGTTCTGTTTGTCCACAATGGTAACCCCATGAAACCCTAAATAAAACATTGCCATCAATGAATCAACTCACTCAACCTTTTGGTGCATGGGGGTCTAACAGGCTGCTAATAGCCCAACTGTTAACGTTACTTCACCGTGCCTTCTAATATTGCTCTAGTGTACATTTAATTCATTTGTTGTCTCCTTCGGCCCAAGGCCACTGTTCAAAATAATACAGCTACATATCTCATGCTTTACTTTTGTTAGCATTTCTCTTCTAATTCATCTCCTTATTATATTTCTTATCCTCCTATTATATTCTTTTCCTAACATTGAAGACTTTATGTACTGTTGTTTACCATATTTGTGTGTGTGTTCTACACCAAGATCTGAGATCTTCCTCATTGTCGTAACACCATATTATTCTTGTTTTATCCAGAGCTTTATCATTTTTGCTTCTTTTATAAATGTTGT